>CM041813.1:24455900-25055900 GCA_023376895.1 Aspiorhynchus laticeps
TTGCCAGAGTGTTGTGTGTGGTTACCAGGGTGTTGCTACATAGTAACAACCTAGTTGTAGTAGGTGGATGCCAGGGTGTTTTGTTTGGTTGTCAGAGTGTTGCAATGCAGTTGCTAGGTTGCTATAGGTTGCTGCTATGGTGTTAAGGGTGGTTACCAGGGTGTTGCTATGTAGTAACAACCTAGTCGTAATAGATGGTTACCAGGGTGTTGCTATGCAGTTGATAGGTTATTCTAGGTGGCTGCTATGGTGTTATGGGTGGTTACCAGGGTGTTGCTATGTAGTAACAACCTAGTCGTAATAGGTGGTTGCCAGGGTGTTGTGTGTGGTTATCAGGGTGTTGTTATGCAGTTGTGAAGCTACTGGTTTGTTGTATTTCGCTACGTAGTTGCTAGGGTTTTCTGGGTGGTTGTCGGGGTGTTGCTATGCAGTTGCTAGGTTGCTGTGGTTTCTGATCTGTTTTGAGCAGTTTGATGGGTTTTGCTATGTGGTTGCCAGGGTGTTGCTATGCAATTGCTAGGTTGTTATAGGTGGTTTCTGGGCTGTTGCTATGTGGTTACTGAGCTGTTTTGAGCACTTTGATGGGCTTTGCTATGTTTTTTGACAGGATGTTGCTATGCAATTGCTAGGTTGTTATAGGTGGTTTCTAGGGTGTTGCAATGTGGTTACTGAGCTGTGTTGTGCAGTTTGATGAGTTTTGCTATGGTGTTGCTGCTATGGTGTTAAGGGTGGTTACCAGGGTGTTGCTATGTAGTAACAACCTAGTCGTAATAGATGGTTACCAGGGTGTTGCTATGCAGTTGATAGGTTATTCTAGGTGGCTGCTATGGTGTTATGGGTGGTTACCAGGGTGTTGCTATGTAGTAACAACCTAGTCGTAATAGGTGGTTGCCAGGGTGTTGTGTGTGGTTATCAGGGTGTTGTTATGCAGTTGTGAAGCTACTGGTTTGTTGTATTTCGCTACGTAGTTGCTAGGGTTTTCTGGGTGGTTGTCGGGGTGTTGCTATGCAGTTGCTAGGTTGCTGTGGTTTCTGATCTGTTTTGAGCAGTTTGATGGGTTTTGCTATGTGGTTGCCAGGGTGTTGCTATGCAATTGCTAGGTTGTTATAGGTGGTTTCTGGGCTGTTGCTATGTGGTTACTGAGCTGTTTTGAGCACTTTGATGGGCTTTGCTATGTTTTTTGACAGGATGTTGCTATGCAATTGCTAGGTTGTTATAGGTGGTTTCTAGGGTGTTGCAATGTGGTTACTGAGCTGTGTTGTGCAGTTTGATGAGTTTTGCTATGGGCTTCCAGGGTGTTGCTATGCAGTTGACATGCTGTTCCGAGTAGTGTGTGATTTGCTTTGGGGTTGCTACAGTGATCTGGGTGGTTGCCAGGGTGTTGCTATGCAGTTGCAAAGCTGTTCTGAGTTGTTGCTTTTGCTATGGAGTTACAAGTTTGTTATGGTTGGTTGCCAGTGTTTCAATGCAGTTGCAAAACTGTTCTGAGAAGTTTGTTGCATTTTTTTATGCAGTTGCCAGGGTATTGCTAGGTATTTGCTGAAAAAACTCAACTTACTAATGGCAGTTTCTCCTTCACGGCTCTCTCCATGGCGATCTCCACCATGTTTGATGACAGGTCCATACCCAGAACCTCAACCCCAAAGGTCTGTCATTAAAAAAGATAATTCAGTAAGTTAGTAATTAATCGTATCACAGTAATCAGAAACTACAGCTGTGAATGATCATGTGAAAGTGGTCAGAATGTACACCACACTAAAATATAGACAAAACATAATTTCTGTCTGATAATATTTAATTATGGTTTGCTTGTTCTGAACACGTTCTGA
This sequence comes from Aspiorhynchus laticeps, assembly GCA_023376895.1. Classification (NCBI taxonomy): domain Eukaryota; kingdom Metazoa; phylum Chordata; class Actinopteri; order Cypriniformes; family Cyprinidae; genus Aspiorhynchus; species Aspiorhynchus laticeps. Next base: position 24,457,730 of record CM041813.1, read on the forward strand.
AGCAACACATAAACCCATCACACGTCAATCTTTGGCTCACCTTGGCCATGTAGAAATCTCCACCTCCAATCCCACAGCCAACATCAAGAACCTTCTGTCCGGCGGTCAAGTTCAGCATATCAACAAACTCCTAATAGGTTACAGATTAATATATCAAAGAGATTGCTTGAAAACAGACCATTAATTATTCACTAAAATGATGAGATAACACAGAATTAAGAGATCAGTAGTTCTCCACTGCTGAGCCATGAGCCAAAAATGAGGAAACCTCAAAACCAGAAATAAAAGTATATGACAGAAATATTCATAAATTAATTGCTTAAATTGTTAATAATTTTATTACAAAAACTTTAGTCTGGTAAACACTTTCGGTACTTTGTTTCTGAAAGTGACATAGTTAAAGTTACCCCAATAGGTGGCGACAAGTGACCATATTATAATTGAGTCAATAATTATTTATTTAACTGATTCATTCAAAAACGCATATTTATTTACGCACGAAACAAGCAGCTGTCGAATGAATCCTTGAATCATTCATTCAACCGCGATTCGTTCTAAAACGCTGATTTAGAATCATTTAGAAACAAAACAAGCTGCTGTCTTAATAAACAAGTCATTGATTGAATCATTCAGTCAACAGATTCGTTCAAAAACATAAAACATACTCACTCGGGAACGAAACAGGTAGCTGTTTTTATGAACGATTTTTTTTGCATAAATTATTTGATTAATTCATTAAAAAATGTCTATTCTTCCAGGATGGAATCATTCATTCAACGATTCATCCTAAAACAACTCAGTGAACAATTCCAAATTTTGCTCCGTTTTGCAGCGGTTCTGTTGTGCCTTGGTTTGGTAAGTGGTATATTGTATCTAAATATACTTTACTCAAAATTAAAATGTTGTTCGCTGAACTGCTGGACTGTAATATTATTAGCCTAACTTGTAGGCTATTCATACACTACTACACACACCTTTATGGTACTAATATGCATCTTTTAGGGGTAAAAAAGGTAAAAGTATCCTAACTTTCGAAAAGGTAGATTGTAGATTGCATTTAATAATAATAATTATTCTTTCTTTCTTTGTATTTTTTTTATGAACTTCACATGGCATTTTTGAAGATGTATGACCCTCCAAATTCTGCATCCCTGACCTTGGTCGTGCTGCATCCGCCTGTGCTGACATATCCTGATCCGAACATCTTCTCGTAACGTAAGATTCCTTGTCTGGTGTACTGCTGGTTATCTAGAAACTCCTGGAATGTGGAAAAGCCGCCCTGCTGCTGCTGTACCACATCACGACGAACTTTCTGCATGAGCCAGCACAACTGGTTCTGGTTGTTCTTCATCTAAGACAAAGCATTTCCATTTCAGTTCATTATACAGAGTTCATGTCCTTAAAATAATATGCTGACTGACTGGTTTACCTTCACATAGGTCTGAATTGTCTTATTGAGCACCATGTCAAACCCGTAGCATTTCTTCTCTGTGTGATCTGATTCGTCCAGCAGGAATGACGTCATCAGGTGGTTGTAGTAAGCAGGGCTTCTGTAGTGTGTGGGGTTAAAATCTCGCTTGCTGTCACCTGTGGACGTCAAAAAAATACAATTTGACAATATTAAATAATCTTCATTATGCTACTCTAAAACTGTAATAAAAGTAATAAAGCATGAGGATCAGTTCGCGCTATATGAGGGTTATTATAGTTAACTAAAACTTTTGTTACTTGAAATAAAATAAACTTTAACTCAAATAAAATATACAAAGAACTCAAATAAAATATACAAATAAAACAACTTTAAACATATTGTGTTTCAGCTAATTGCCAAGGCAACAATTCTCGTGTTCATATAATTTAACTTAATGTACTAAAATAACAAACTAAAACTGAAATAGAAAACTGTACAGACATATTTTAAACAAAATTAATACAAAAAAAAAAAAAAAAAAAACTTTAAAAGTCAAACAAAAACTGAAAATCTAAACATGTATAGAATATAAAAACTAATTCAAAATAAAATTTTATAAAAATATAATAGCATCTCAATTATGCTAAACACTACACACTATATGGAAGAAAAATATATAGTTGTTTTAGTAATTGTTAACAAAATGCAGTAACTCATTGTGTCTTTGATTATTTTATTTTTTTTGACATATCAAATCCCTTTTATTTTCGATTGATAAAATAAATCATGTCCAGCCCTACATTTTTGTGTTTAATAATGTTTTAGGCTCCAATAATGATAGTTAAAAAAACTATGTTTAAAGTGTTTATCATTTATTTACATAACTATAGATTCTAGAAATACAGGTTTGTCACACTAAGTGCATCATCAATCAGAAAACAAGATTACAGTGTCACTCATTAAACTAGAAGAAAAGAAATCACTGCCATTAAGTGTCAGATTACAGGGTGTTGTTTCTCTAACCTGACTGGTGAAAGCAGGACTCTCTGAAGAACAGGTATCCGCCTGGGCGGAGCCACATGAGGAACTTCTCAGCCAATGACTTCAGCTCCTGATCACTCAGATACATCAACAGCCAATTAGAGAAGACCACGTCAAAACTGAAACAGAAAGTGTCAGAGAGATGAAGTGGAAGATGGAGAAAGACATCAAATGAGATGGGATGCATCTTCTCGGATCTTTTTTATACCCAATGAAATTAAAATCGAATAATAATAATCTAAAGAACCTTTTTCTGCTATGAAGAAACTTTTGTAGAATGGAAAGATTCCATAGATGTTAAATGTTCTTCATGGAACCATCAATGCCAATAAAGAAGCTTTATATTCAAGAGTGAAGCTGTGAACTCTTGTACACTAACAGTTGACACTTTCTATACACATTAACTATTTACTTTCTTTCTTTTTTAGGAAAATGGACCAAAAATACTGATGACTCCTTAGGGGTGTATTCAAACGTTTGGCCAATCAGTGCTTGCTAAAATGAGAATCATAGCAATGGCACTCTTAACCTATTTGCCTAAAAATCATTTAAAGCCTACAAAATAGGTCTTTATCTATTTCATGACATTTCAGCTTGTGAAAGTCTCTGAGAACCTGACACCTTGTACTTTTGGAGACTCCAGGTAGTTTGCACTTTGCAGTTTTGAAAAAAAAATAAAAAAAATTCCACAAACTGTTTTTTGTGAACCTGCTTCCCCAATAAGCATTTTTTGTCCAATAGACAATTTAATTTAATCCACCTTAATTTTGCGATTTCTACATTATTGCATCCTTCTCATGGGTACTTAATAATTTTTGACCTTTCAGTGTGTGAAATTTCTTTTTGGCCCATATTATCTGTAAAAGAATATCTGCTTAATAATTATGCACATCTGAATATAAGACATTTTCACTTCCGGCCCTCCTTAACAATTATATATCTCATATAAATGATTATATACACAATTAATAGTAGTTATTGAGATTGATGTGGTTTGGTATTGGTAAAATGTGATTGGAATAATATATGATCAGAATATTGTCTGGTCTAATAATTCTGCCTGCACTGTAGCTGTGTATATCGATGTTCTCTCTCACCTGTGTTTAGGGAGGTCCAGCTTTGTGACATCAGCTTGGATGAATTCAGCGTTGCCCAGGTGACTGTTGTTCTTTCTGTTCTTTTCCACAAACTTCTCCATGAAGTCCACAGCGGTCACGTGACGTGCCTTGCCAATGAGGTGACGTGTGAACCGACTGAAAAGAGCAAAGGTCATGATAACAATGCAGCAAATAAACCATGCTTAAAAGCTCAGTACTGGCCAAGAAACAGATTACCTAACCATTTGACCTTTTGATTAGATTTCCACCAGATTTTCATATTGACACTTTCACTGGGACATATAATTGTATTGCTGCATATGATTGTATACTTGTATACAATGAGTATTGTTGAATTAATGTTCCTTGTTTGTCATTTCAACTCATTTTTAAAACTCCTGTCTTGTTGAATCTCATATAACTTAAATGAATTGGTTGAGGTTCGGGTAATATAAAAACATATGATGCCATGAATTGATCTCATAATTTTTTTATAGTGTGTTTGTGTATATCTTTAATAACTTGCAAATAATAAGTATAAGTTGTAAAGTGTTCATACATCATGGTAGGTTTTTGTTGCAATGCCTTCAGTTTATGATGATTTTATTTCTAACATGAAACCAATTGTATTAATTTCTTATTTATTAGTCTTATTTTCTTTATGCAAAACATTAACTGCTATTTTGTCTTTTGATTTCAGGGTGAAATATGACTTGGACTTGTTGGTATGGTTCACCCAAACATCAGAGATCTGCAGGTCTCTTCAGAATCCAAAGTCAAAGACAATGTGACCACTGACCCGATTCCAGCACCAAGTTCCAGCACATCAGAACCAGCCAGAGACGGGAGCATGGAGAGAATCTCTGGCAGCTCGTGTTGGGTCAGTTCCTGAGCGTTTGAATCCAGCATCATCTCCTCTACTGTTGCAGACTTGGAATGTTCCTTCCAGAACTCCGTCATCATGTTTCGCTCGGTTTCTATGGAGGCAACCCCATCAGGTAAGGACACTAGAGGATATTTCTTTTTCTATAGATTTTATATTCATGGTTACCTTTACAAAAATTGACTAAACTCTTTAAAAAAAGGTTACCAAACATTTTTCGCCACAATGCCATATAAGATCAATTTTGGGTTCCCCAAAGAACTTTTCAATGAACATTATAAAAGAAGCGTGGAGAACATTTTAAAAGAACATTTTCCCACTATAAGTAATCTTTTGTGGAACAGAAAGATTCAGTGGATGTTAAAGATTCTTCATGGAACCAGTCATGTCAATACATTTAATAAAAGTGTATATTAATTCTGAACATCTTTAGTCCATATTTGTAAAAAAATACAAATTAAAGGTAAGCAACACACTGAATTAAATATGAAATTCTGAAGTAGATTAAGTGTATTTTTTTTTGTTTATAGTGCATAATTATTATGTAAAATAAGTGTTAATTTAAATTTAACAAATCTCATTTGCTTATATTACATGTTTTTCAGAATTGTATGCTCTCTTAATTATATGTTCTCCAGAAATCAGGCCATTTAAAAAATGATCAGTCTCCTATATACCATATTGCAAATGTATCTACAATAATAATTGAAGTCCAAAAATGATCCAAACATTGTTTTAAAGTTCTACTCTGTAAGACTAAATTGAGAAATGTCTGAATACAGAGATGGTGTTTAAGTAAGTTTAATTTTATCATCTCTACAAGTAATATTTGACAAAATACTGGCATTGAAAAAAAAAATCTCACTCTGACATAAGTATTGGCCATTTAAAAACCCATTTGGGTCAATCCCTAAATACCAATTTGCTAATTAAATTCTAATTATATAATTCCAAATTACACAACTTCAAAGTGAGTTATATTTAATGAAGTCATTTAAGGTTAATTTCATCAATATTCAATATTGACATGGGAAAAAAATCCATGTGTGTTTGTCTTACCTTTTTCCATATCAGTGAAATAGAATAAAATCAAATCACAAAACGGAATATACAGATATGAATCAAACTGTTTTCCACCGGAACAGTTTGTTCAGTCAGCTTGTACGTCTCTTTAAGCACTCAAGCGCGCTGTCCTGTCCGGGTCTATATTACTCAGGACCAATAAACCCCGCTGACCACTAGGGCGAGGGGAGGAGACCCGCGCTTTACGCATGAATAATAATGCTACTGAAATCCAGGGGGGTTTCGAAAGGCAGTGATGGAACGGGATTCCCTTACCTTACGCCCAGACTGGATGCGCGTTCCGTCAGGCTTTGTTCACAGACGTTTGGAGAGGGAGGCATCAAAGCTGAATGAGACCATATCCTTACACTTTCTGATTGGAGAAATAGATAAGAGAGAGAGACGCCGGTATGCTCCTCCTCCTCCTCGGGCTTATTAATGGTGATGCAGAATTATGAAACAAGCGAAAAACGTAACGTGTAGTTAAAGCTCTACACGCGCTCCGGCTTCTGCTGGAAAAGTGCTGACGCGTCTCGTGCGCGCTCTAGACAGGAGTGCGCGCTCGTTGCGCAGTATTGCCTCATGCATTCTGCAGTCTGGAACTGCGGTCAAGCCAGCCGCGCTTTGAAATGCACGGTCAAGCCAGCCGCACTTTTTTTTAACACGCGCGTCTAATCGTGCACTTACGGTACGGGTGCTGAGAGCAGTCTAAATAGATGTAAAGAAGCTGTCATACCGGCGTTTCCTTTACACTTTTGCTTTTTTTAACTTTTATTTTGGATTTTAATGTTTGTAAATACATTGTTTTGTACATAAACTTTTGCATTGTACACTAATTATCATATTAATGTTAATAAATGTTAATATTATTGTTTTTTATTCATTGTTATTTCTTAATTTTAATGTTTGTGTGCGTGTGTGTGTGTGTACATATATATATATATATATATATATATATATATATATATATATATATGTAATGTATGTATGTATATATATCATCATTTTCATTTTCCAACACTCATAAAAAGTGTCCCTTTATAGGTTAGCTCATTATTCTAATTTATATTTATTCAGAGTGACCCTGAATATTACTGTATTAATTGTCAAGTCATTTTACTGTATAGTTTTGGAGAAAATTAAAAGCAAAATCACCCCAAACAACAAAATGCGTCCTAGCACTTGCACTGTGTCCCATTTTCAAACACTCATAAAACGTGTTCCTTTATAGGTTAGCTCATTCTTCTAATTTATATTTATTCAGAGTGACCCTGACTATTACTGTATTAATTGTCAAGTCATTTTACTGTATAGTTTTGGAGAAAATTAAAAGCAAAATCACCCCAAACAACAAAATGCGTCATAGCACTCGCACTGTGTCCCATTTTCCAACACTAATAAAAAGTGTTCCTTTATAGGTTAGCTCATTCTGTCAATTGATATATATTCAGAGTGACCCTGACTATTACTGTATTAATTGTCAAGTCATTTTACTGTATAGTTTTGGAGAAAATTAAAAGCAAAATCACCCCAAACAACAAAATGCGTCCTAGCACTTGCACTGTGTCCCATTTTCAAACACTCATAAAACGTGTTCCTTTATAGGTTAGCTCATTCTTCTAATTTATATTTATTCAGAGTGACCCTGACTATTACTGTATTAATTGTCAAGTCATTTTACTGTATAGTTTTGGAGAAAATTAAAAGCAAAATCACCCCAAACAACAAAATGCGTCCTAGCACTTGCACTGTGTCCCATTTTCAAACACTCATAAAACGTGTTCCTTTATAGGTTAGCTCATTCTTCTAATTTATATTTATTCAGAGTGACCCTGACTATTACTGTATTAATTGTCAAGTCATTTTACTGTATAGTTTTGGAGAAAATTAAAAGCAAAATCACCCCAAACAACAAAATGCGTCATAGCACTCGCACTGTGTCCCATTTTCCAACACTAATAAAAAGTGTTCCTTTATAGGTTAGCTCATTCTGTCAATTGATATATATTCAGAGTGACCCTGACTATTACTGTATTAATTGTCAAGTCATTTTACTGTATAGTTTTGGAGAAAATTAAAAGCAAAATCACCCCAAACAACAAAATGCGTCCTAGCACTTGCACTGTGTCCCATTTTCAAACACTCATAAAACGTGTTCCTTTATAGGTTAGCTCATTCTGTCAATTGATATATATTCAGAGTGACCCTGACTATTACTGTATTAATTGTCAAGTCATTTTACTGTATAGTTTTGGGGAAAATTAAAAGCAAAATCACCCCAAACAACAAAATGCGTCATAGCAATCACACTGTGTCCCATTTTCCAACACTAATAAAAAGTGTTCCTTTATAGGTTAGCTCATTCTGTCAATTGATATATATTCAGAGTGACCCTGACTATTACTGTATTAATTGTCAAGTCATTTTACTGTATAGTTTTGGAGAAAATTAAAAGCAAAATCACCCCAAACAACAAAATGCGTCCTAGCACTTGCACTGTATCCCATTTTCAAACACTCATAAAACGTGTTCCTTTATAGGTTAGCTCATTCTTCTAATTTATATTTATTCAGAGTGACCCTGACTATTACTGTATTAATTGTCAAGTCATTTTACTGTATAGTTTTGGAGAAAATTAAAAGCAAAATCACCCCAAACAACAAAATGCGTCATAGCACTCGCACTGTGTCCCATTTTCCAACACTAATAAAAAGTGTTCCTTTATAGGTTAGCTCATTCTGTCAATTGATATATATTCAGAGTGACCCTGACTATTACTGTATTAATTGTCAAGTCATTTTACTGTATAGTTTTGGAGAAAATTAAAAGCAAAATCACCCCAAACAACAAAATGCGTCATAGCACTCGCACTGTGTCCCATTTTCCAACACTAATAAAAAGTGTTCCTTTATAGGTTAGCTCATTCTGTCAATTGATATATATTCAGAGTGACCCTGACTATTACTGTATTAATTGTCAAGTCATTTTACTGTATAGTTTTGGAGAAAATTAAAAGCAAAATCACCCCAAACAACAAAATGCGTCCTAGCACTTGCACTGTGTACCATTTTCCAACACTCATAAAAAGTGTTCCTTTATAGGTTAGCTCACTCTTTGAACTGATATTTATTCAGAGTGTCCCTGACTATTACTGTATTAGTTATCAAGTCATTTACTGTATAGTATTGGAGAAAACTAAAAGCAAAATCACCCCAAACAACAAAATGCGTCCTAGCACTTGCACTGTGTACCATTTTCCAACACTCATAAAAAGTGTTCCTTTATAGGTTAGCTCATTCTTCCAATTTATATTTATTCAGAGTGACCCTGACTATTACTGTATTAATTGTCAAGTCATTTTACTGTATAGTTTTGGAGATAATTAAAAGCAAATTCACACCAAACATCAAAATCCATTGTTGCACGCATCATCTCTGCATATACCAACACTCATAAAATAGTATTTGAGTTATGGCAAATTCACCCCTAACATCAAAGTCCATTCTTGCACTTACACCATTCCTCATTTTCAAGCACTCAGAAAAATCTTTCCTTTATAGGTTTATTCTTTCTGTCAATTGATATTTATTCATAATGACCCTGACTATCTTCATTTTCAAGGCATTTTACTGTATAGCTTTGATGAAAATGTAAGACGTGATATGCCTGCAAAGCTGTTTTTTTTTTTTTTTTTTTACTATTGTTTATCTTAATCTTCAGGCTATTGAAAAAACTGAAGTCTATTTCAATCACGCAGTGAAACTGCACGACTATTGGTTCGTGCAGTGGTAAAAAACGAACCAATGGGTCGGCAGCGGAGCTGCACGAACCTATGGCGACGATTCCCGCCAGATCCCGCCAGATCCCGCCAAAATGGGCATGATGAAAATGTAAGACGTGATATGCCTGCAAAGCTGTTTTTTTTTTTTTTTTACTATTGTTTATCTTAATCTTCAGGCTATTGAAAAAACTGAAGTATATTTCAATCACGCAGTGAAACTGCACGACTATTGGTTCGTGCAGTGGTAAAAAACGAACCAATGGGTCGGCAGTGGAGCTGCACGAACCTATGGCGACGATTCCCGCCAGATCCCACCAGATCCCGCCAAAATGGGCGGGGAATCTGGCTATATAAGCGGTCGTTTCGCCATAGGATCCTCAGATTTCTTCTCCTTCAGCGACGACGACTTCGTCTACACTGACCCAGAAGCCTACTCGCCGTTGACACGCCTCGCAGCTGGACCCAGCGACCTCGATCTGCTCGGCTGATCCGCCTTTCTACGCACCCCAGCATCGCAGCAGTTCCGGTCCCGTTCGCTGCTGCCATCCGGCGATTATCACGTAAGTCTCTAAAAGAGCAAATCGGCGTTATAATGTCGCGCCGTTACTGCGGTTCGTGCAGGTCCCCCCTGCACGCCGATGACGGTCACAGCGAGTGTGTTTCCTGCTTGGGGAAATCCCATGCAGATGCCGCACTCGCTGGCTCTGATTGTTCTCACTGCGAGAGCATCAGTCTCGCCTCTCTGCGCTCGCGGATCGCTTTCTTTTCAGAGAGCGACCCCGCCCCTCGCGCCCTCCCGTTTTCTTCCTCCCAGGGACCTGTGAGGAAAAAACAGCGGGGCAGAGGTTCTCAGCGCCCGGTTGAGAGCGAGCTCACGCCAGCTCAGATCCCGCGTGCCTCGCTTTCGCCACACAGAGAGGTGTCTCCCGTCCTTTTTTCCCAACCTGACCAGCGTCCCTCTGCAAGCATGAGCGATCTGGTCTCGTTCGGGGGAAGTGACGATGAGCTGGCCGATGACAGCATGTCACTGGTAGCTTCAGATGCTGAGGAGCTGTCGGGCTCAGTGACTGACCCCGCCCCCTCAGGTTTGCCCGCGCCCAGCGCCGCCAAAGCCGGGATGGATGCCGAACTTTTCCGTGTCCTCTCAAAAGCGGTTGAAGAGCTGGGTTTGGAGTGGTCTCCACCAGAGGAGCCCTCTCGCAGCCGTCTGGATAAGTGGTTTCTGCCAGGGCGCCGTCAGGCCCCTCAGCAACGACCATCGCCGTTCTTCCCTGAAGTTCACGACGAGCTCACAAGATCTTGGCGCTCCCCTTACTCTGCCCGCCTCCGTACTTCCACTTCATCCGCCCTCACTACAATTGACGGCGCTGAAGAAAAGGGATATGAGAGGATGCCTCAACTGGATGAGTCAGTGGCTGCACATCTCTGCCCACCCACTGCCATCGGCTGGAAGGCGAAAGCCAATCACCCGTCCAAGCCATGCAGAACCACTTCAGCGCTCACTGGACGCTCCTACGCTTCAGCTGGACAGGCGGCTTCAGCGCTCCACTCTATGGCGGTTCTCCAGGTCTATCAGGCCAAGCTCCTCTCTGCCATAGATGAGTCTGAGCCTGATCCTGCGACTCTCGGGGAACTGAGAAGTGCAACGGACCTGGCTTTGCGAGCCACCAAGACTACCGCCCAGGCCATAAGAAGGTCTATGGCCAGCCTGGTAGTGATCGAGCGCCACCTGTGGCTCACGCTGACGGAGATTAAGGACGCGGACAGGGTCTCCTTCCTTGATGCTCCAATTTCCCCCAGCGGCCTCTTTGGACCTGCGGTGGAAGGATTCGCTGAGCGCTTCACAGAGGCACAGAAGGCATCACAGGCTATGTGACACTTCCTGCCCAAGCACTCCAGCCCAGCAGCTGCTCAGAGTCGCCCCAGGACTGCGCTGACTCAGCAGCCCGCGAAACCTGCACCTGCCGTTTCCGCCCCTCAGCCTGCTAGGACTCAGCAGCCGTGAGGACGTTCACGCTCAGCCAGACGCCACCCCCCTCCGAAGCGCCAGGGCCCCCGACCCAAGATAGCATTGGACCCTGCGCCTCCGGCGTCCTCCTGATCTGCAGGACAGGAAGAGGAGAGGGTCGAGTCCCGCCATGGCCGGACCGCCCACCAAGAGGCCTCTCATGAGAAACCTCTTTGCACCCCGTTTTCTTCCGGGTGCAGAGGAAATTGTGTTTGTTGCTACAGGGTCCGTACAAGCGCCCATGCAACCGTCCGCTGTGATAGTGGAAAAAATAAAACACAAACATTCTCAAAAAAAGAGCAGTTTTCCTCTTCCGTCCCTCACGAGTGCCCTGCCTCCGTGCAGCCGGCCACTCGAGTTTATCCAACCCCTTGCCACGCGGGCCGAGGCCTGGCAGGCCATCCCCGGAGTGTCAGAGTGGGTTATGGGGATAATAAAACGAGGTTATTCACTCCAATTTGCTCGAAGACCCCCGCGTTTCAGCGGCGTGGTCTCCACCTCGGTGCACGGCGAGAATGCTCGCGTTCTACGCTCAGAGGTGATGACGTTGCTGGAAAAAGGAGACATAGAAATGGTTCCTCCAGCTTTGAGCGAGTCAGGCTTTTACAGCCGTTACTTCCTCATCCCCAAAAAGGATGGCGGCCTCCGGCCCATCCTCGATCTCAGACGCCTGAATCACGCCCTCATGAGACGGCCGTTCAGGATGATCACGCTGAAGCAGATCCTCTCGCAGATTTGCACAGGGGACTGGTTCTGTTCTCTGGACCTGAAAGATGCATACTTTCACATCCAGATGGCCCCCCATCACAGACGATTCTTGAGATTCGCCTTCGAGGGAGTGGCTTACCAGTACACGGTCCTACCCTTTGGGCTGTCTAGGACGCCATGTGCTGATTCGCTCAGACAACATGTCCGTGGTGTCCTATATAAATCACCAGGGAGGTGTCTCCTCGAAGCGCCTCTTTATTCTGGCAGATCGCCTTCTGGAATGGGCTCAGCTCAACCTGCGCTCGCTGAGGGCAGCACACCTGCCGGGCAGACTGAACCAAGGAGCGGATATGTTATCTCGGAGCAATGTCCCCTCAGAGGAGTGGATGATCCATCCGCAGGTGGTTCAGAAGATCTGGAAGATCTTTGGCAATGCAGAAGTAGACCTTTTCGCCTCCAAAGACAACTCTCACTGCCCAATTTATTATTCAAAGGACAGGGACGCGTTGGCCCACGACTGGCCCAACCTCCTCCTTCATGCATTCCCCCGATCGCCCTGCTTCCACAGGTCGTCAGGCGTGTCAGGGAACAGGGTCACAAGGTGCTATTGGTGGCCCCTTTGTGGAGGAACCAACCTTGGTTGTAAGAGCTGACTCAGCTACTGACAGCAGCCCCCTGGCCCGTGCCCCTGAGACGGGATCTCCTCTCTCAGGCGAACGGAACAATATGGCACCCTCGACCCGAGCTGTGGGCTCTCTACATTTGGCCGCTCAACGGGAGCCTACTGGCCTCCCAGAGCGAGAGTTAAACACCATTTCTGAGGCTAGAGCCCCGTCTACGAGACGCCTCTACGCCCTTAAGTGGTCTGTTTTCTCCACTTGGTGCCTCAACCGTGGTGAAAACCCCTCTACCTCTGAGTTAGCGGTGGTTCTGTCCTTTCTGCAAGAACTGCTAGATAAAGGACGTTCTCACTCTACACTCAAGGTGTTCGTAGCAGCTATAGCGGCCTTTCATGCCCCTATAGCGGGCCAGTCGGTAGGCAGAGACAACTCAGTTGTCCATTTTCTGAAGGGAGCCAGGAGGTTGAATCCACCTCGGCCCCTTACTGTCCCTACATGTGATCTGCCCACTGTACTTTTTTCTTTTTTAATTTATTTTATTAATACCCGAATAACTGTATTAATTGTAATATTTTAGTATTTTTGGAAAAATTAAAAGAAAATACCCCAAACAACAAAACCCAGCCTTGCACTTGGCCCTTTTCAAAATCAAAAACTTTTTAAGGTTCTATTTTCTAATTTTATTTATTAATATGACTTTACTTATTAATTGTAATATTTTAGTATTTTTGGAAAAATTAAAAGAAAATACCCCAAACAACAAAACCAAGCCTGCACTTGCCCTTTTCCCATTAAAAATTTCCTTTAAGGTTCTATTTGTCAATTTTAATTAATACCCGATAACTGTATTAATTGTAATATTTTAGTATTTTTGGAAAAATTAAAAGAAAATAAAAAACAAAATCCCACAATGGTCCCATTTTCAAACCTTAAAACTTTCCTTTAAGGTTCTATTTTCTAATTTTATTTATTAATATGACTTTACTTATTAATTGTAATATTTTAGTATTTTTGGAAAAATTAAAAGAAAATACCCCAAACAACAAAACCCAGCCTTGCACTTGGCCCTTTTCAAAATCAAAAACTTTTTAAGGTTCTATTTTCTAATTTTATTTATTAATATGACTTTACTTATTAATTGTAATATTTTAGTATTTTTGGAAAAATTAAAAGAAAATACCCCAAACAACAAAACCAAGCCTGCACTTGCCCTTTTCCCATTAAAAATTTCCTTTAAGGTTCTATTTGTCAATTTTATTTAATACCCGATAACTGTATTAATTTAAGTCATTTTATTATGTTTTGGGAAAAAAAAAAAACACCCCAAACAACAAAAGGCCTCCTTGCACTGTGTCCCTTTTAAAACCTAAAAGGTTCCTTTTATTAGTATTCTTCTTTTAATTTATTAATCCCTGACTTTACTTATTAATTTAAGTCATTTTATTATGTTTTGGGAAAATTAAAAAAAAACCCCCAAAAACAAAAGGCCTCCTTGCACTGTGTCCCTTTTAAAACCTAAAAGGTTCCTTTTATTAGTATTCTTTCTTATATATATTCCAGGATGACTTTACTTATTAATTTAAGTCATTTTATTATGTTTTGGGAAAATTAAAAAAAAACCCCCAAAAACAAAAGGCCTAACCACTTGTCCCTTTTAAAACCATAAAAGGTTCCTTTTATTAGTACTTCAATTGTAATTATTAATATGACTTTACTTATTAATTTAAGTCATTTTATTATGTTTTGGGGAAAATTAAAAAAAACCCCCAAAAACAAAAGGCTCAACACCTGTTCCCTTTTCCAAACAATAAAAAGTGTTCCTTTATAGGTTAGCTCATTCTTCAATTATATTATTCAGAGTGACCCTGACTATTACTGTATTAATTGTCAAGTCATTTTACTGTATAGTTTTGGAGAAAATTAAAAGCAAAATCACCCCAAACAACAAAATGCGTCCTAGCACTTGCACTGTTCCCATTTTCAAACACTATAAAAGTGTTCCTTTATAGGTTAGCTCATTCTTCAATTTATATTTATTCAGAGTGACCCTGACTATTACTGTATTAATTGTCAAGTCATTTTACTGTATAGTTTTGGAGAAAATTAAAAGCAAAATCACCCCAAACAACAAAATGCGTCATAGCACTCGCACTGTGTCCCATTTTCCAACACTAATAAAAAGTGTTCCTTTATAGGTTAGCTCATTCTGTCAATTGATATATATTCAGAGTGACCCTGACTATTACTGTATTAATTGTCAAGTCATTTTACTGTATAGTTTTGGAGAAAATTAAAAGCAAAATCACCCCAAACAACAAAATGCGTCTAGCACTGCACTGTGTCCCATTTTCCAACACTAATAAAAAGTGTTCCTTTATAGGTTAGCTCATTCTTAATTGATATTATTCAGAGTGCCCTGACTATTACTGTATTAATTTCAAGTCATTTTACTGTATAGTTTTGGAGAAAATTAAAAGCAAAATCACCCCAAACAACAAAATGCGTCCTAGCACTTGCACTGTGTACCATTTTCCAACACTCATAAAAAGTGTTCCTTTATAGGTTAGCTCATCTTTAATATATTTATTCAGAGTGCCCTGACTATTACTGTATTATTTCAAATTTTTCTGTATAGTTTGGAGAAAATAAAAGCAAAATCACCCCAAACAAACAAAATCTTGCACGCACTTTCCATTTTCCAACACTCATAAAAAGTTTTTTATGGATCACCCAATTTAATTTATTCTGCCCTACATTCTTTTAATTTCAAATTTTCTTATAGTTTTAATTTGCAAATTAAAAAATCAAAATCCTTGTTCCCATTCCGCATTACCAACCTATAAAATGTAGAGTTATGGCTTCACCCCTTTTTTTACTTAAATTCCTATTTTCAAGCATGAAAAACTTTTTTATTTTATTCCGCAATTGAATTTACATAATGCCCTGCATTTACAACATTTTTGAAGCGTGAAAATTAAGCGGATTCCGCAAACGTTTTTTTTTTTTTTCATTGATTTAACTTAGGCTTTGAAAAAACTGGTTTTTTACCATGTACCTATTTTCGGCATGGAAAAAACGAAAATTCGGCAGGGACTGCACGAACCTATGGGCCGTTCCCGAACCCGCCAATGCCAAAATGGGCTGAGAAAATGAAGACGGAATCCCAAACGTTTTTTTTTTTTATTTGTTTATTTAATCTTGGCATTAAAAACTAAGATTTTCTCCCAGGAAACGACGACTTTGGTTCTCATGGAAAAAGAACCTTCGGCGTGGAGCTGCACGAACCAGGCCGATTCCCGCCGATCCCCCTCCCCCAAAATGGGCGGGGAATCGGTTTCGGTCGTTTCGCCATGGATTCAGTTTTTCTCCTTAGGAGCATTCGCTAATGCCCGGTACTGCCGTTGCAGTCCCTGGACCCGGACCTCACGCCGGTGTCCGCCTTTTGACCCCAGCATGCGCATTCCGGCCCGTTGTCTCCATCCGGGATTATCCGGTTCTCTGGCAAATCGGCTTTTGGCGCCGCTCGGCTCGGTCCCCCCTCAGCCGTGAGGACAGCGGGGTTTCCTCGGGGCCCTGAGAGCCGCCCGCGGCTCAGTTCCCGCGGGCTCGTTCGCCCCGGCTCCGGTCCTTTTTTTCAAACGACCCCGCCCCTCGCCCCTCCCGTTTTTTCCTCCCGGGAGTGAGGAAAAACGCGGGGCAGAGGTTCCGGCCCGGTTGGAGGAGCTCCGCCAGTCGACCCGCCCTCGTTTCCCCCAGGGGGCCCCGTTTTTTCCCAACCTCCGGTCCCTCTAAGCTGAGGACTGGGTTGGGGGGTACAGAGGGCCTGCAGCGTCCTGGTATTGTCTGAGGGCGTCGGGCTCAGGACGACCCCGCCCCCTCTTTCCCGGCCCACGCCGCCAAAGCCGGGGGTCCAACTTTTCCGGTTCCTCTCAAAACGGGGAAACTTTTGGAGGGCCCAAGAAGTTGAGGTTGGTAATGGTTTTGCCAGGGCGCCTCGGCCCCCACCGCCATCGCCTTTTCCCCGAACAACGGTCCAAGCTTGGCGCCCCCTTACCTCCCGCCTCCTACTTCCACTTCACCGCCCTCACTCAATTAGGCGTAAAAAGGGTATAGGGAAGCCTCCTGGATTAGTTGGCTGAATCCTGCCCACCCCGACCTGGAAGGCAAAGCCTCCCCTCCAAGCCACAGAACCCCAGGCCATGGAGTCCTAGCCAGCTGGAAGGCGGCCACGCCCACCTAGGGGTTTAGGCCGGCCAAGTCCTCCTCCTGATGGTCATTCCGCGCTCTGGGGAACTGGGTGAAGGATGGCTTTGCGGCCACCAAGCACCGAGGCCATAAAAGGCTATGGCCCCTGGGGATCAGCCCACCGTGGCTCAGGAGGGAAAGGACGCGGACAGGGCCCCCTTGACTCCTTTCCCCCCGGCCTCTTTGGACCGCGGGGAAGGACGTACGCTTCACAGAGGCCAAACTCCAAGGCAGGCCCCGCCCAAGACTGCCCGCGCCTCGGCGCCCCGGACTGCGCGAAGAGGCGAAACCGCCCTGCCGCCGCCCCCAGCCTCTAGGAACCCTGAACGTTCCCCGCCAGAGATGGCCCAGGGCCCCCGACCCAAGGCATTGGACCCTCGCCTGGGTTTATTCCAACAAAAAGAGGGTTCCCGCCTCCGGCCGCCCCCGAGGCCCCATGAGTTTTCACCCCTTTTCCCGGGGCGAGGTTGGGTTTTCCGGGTGTCAAGGTAATGGGATATAAAAAAATAAAACACAAAATTCTCAAAAAAAGGCGTTTTCCCCCGTCCCCCGGTGCCCGCCCCGGAGCCGGCCCTCGAGTTTATAACCCCTTGCCCGGGGGAGGCCTGGAGGTCCCCAGTTGAGGGGTTAGGGGTTAAAACGGGTTTTCACCCAAGTCGGCCCCCCGTTTCAGCGGCTGGTCCCCCTCGGTGCACGGCGAGAATGCTCGCGTTCTACGCTCAGAGGTGATGACGTTGCTGGAAAAAGGAGACATAGAAATGGTTCCTCCAGCTTTGAGCGAGTCAGGCTTTTACAGCCGTTACTTCCTCATCCCCAAAAAGGATGGCGGCCTCCGGCCCATCCTCGATCTCAGACGCCTGAATCACGCCCTCATGAGACGGCCGTTCAGGATGATCACGCTGAAGCAGATCCTCTCGCAGATTTGCACAGGGGACTGGTTCTGTTCTCTGGACCTGAAAGATGCATACTTTCACATCCAGATGGCCCCCCATCACAGACGATTCTTGAGATTCGCCTTCGAGGGAGTGGCTTACCAGTACACGGTCCTACCCTTTGGGCTGTCTAGGACGCCATGTGCTGATTCGCTCAGACAACATGTCCGTGGTGTCCTATATAAATCACCAGGGAGGTGTCTCCTCGAAGCGCCTCTTTATTCTGGCAGATCGCCTTCTGGAATGGGCTCAGCTCAACCTGCGCTCGCTGAGGGCAGCACACCTGCCGGGCAGACTGAACCAAGGAGCGGATATGTTATCTCGGAGCAATGTCCCCTCAGAGGAGTGGATGATCCATCCGCAGGTGGTTCAGAAGATCTGGAAGATCTTTGGCAATGCAGAAGTAGACCTTTTCGCCTCCAAAGACAACTCTCACTGCCCAATTTATTATTCAAAGGACAGGGACGCGTTGGCCCACGACTGGCCCAACCTCCTCCTTCATGCATTCCCCCGATCGCCCTGCTTCCACAGGTCGTCAGGCGTGTCAGGGAACAGGGTCACAAGGTGCTATTGGTGGCCCCTTTGTGGAGGAACCAACCTTGGTTGTAAGAGCTGACTCAGCTACTGACAGCAGCCCCCTGGCCCGTGCCCCTGAGACGGGATCTCCTCTCTCAGGCGAACGGAACAATATGGCACCCTCGACCCGAGCTGTGGGCTCTCTACATTTGGCCGCTCAACGGGAGCCTACTGGCCTCCCAGAGCGAGAGTTAAACACCATTTCTGAGGCTAGAGCCCCGTCTACGAGACGCCTCTACGCCCTTAAGTGGTCTGTTTTCTCCACTTGGTGCCTCAACCGTGGTGAAAACCCCTCTACCTCTGAGTTAGCGGTGGTTCTGTCCTTTCTGCAAGAACTGCTAGATAAAGGACGTTCTCACTCTACACTCAAGGTGTTCGTAGCAGCTATAGCGGCCTTTCATGCCCCTATAGCGGGCCAGTCGGTAGGCAGAGACAACTCAGTTGTCCATTTTCTGAAGGGAGCCAGGAGGTTGAATCCACCTCGGCCCCTTACTGTCCCTACATGTGATCTGCCCACTGTACTGAGGGCTTTGAAAGGCCCTCCCTTTGAGCCGCTACAGTCTACGAACCTCCGGACACTTTCGCTGAAAACTGCTCTGCTACTAGCACTAGCGTCGGTTAAGCGAGTTGGAGACCTGCAGGCGCTCTCTATTAGCCCTGCCTGCCTGGAATTCGGGCCTAACGACTCCAAGGTCGTCCTGAAACCAAGGCATGGTTACGTACCTAAGGTACTTTCAACCCCGTTCAGAGCTCAGGTCATCACGCTCTCCGCGCTTCCTCCGTCTGAGGAGGACCGGGAGTTATCCTTGTTATGCCCTGTCAGAGCTCTGAGAATCTACTTTGAGCGTTCCGCCCCCTTTAGGCGTACGGAACAGCTCTTTGTTGGCTTCGGTAACCGCGCCAAAGGGCATCCGGTCACGAAGCAGAGACTCTCTAAGTGGATAGTGGATGCTGTCATGCTGGCATACTCGTCTTTGGGCCTGCAATGCCCCATTGGAGTACGAGCCCATTCGACTAGAGGCATCGCCTCGTCATGGGCGTGGTCTAGCGGTGTGTCCATTACAGAGATTTGTGTGGCGGCTGGCTGGGCCACTCCGTCCACATTTGCTAGGTCTTATAACCTGGACATACCGGCCTTACAGGCCAGAGTCCTCTCTGCTTAGATGAGCTTGTATACATACGCTGTGGGAACAATCCTGTCAGAGATTTCTTGACCGCAATGCGCTCAGGCTCTCTGATTGGCACCCTGCATACTCCGGTTAACGGAGTATACAGGAGTCATATGGAACGATCATCCAGGCCGAGCATGACCTCTATGAGTTTAGCTCGCTTTAGCCTGAAGTATACTACTTACTTCCCTATGGGCATTTATGCTTATGGAGGTATATACAGTTGTTCATCTACCTTAGCACGGCGTGATTAAATTCAGTTCCCATATGCGTCTTTATCAAGACGCAGTACGAGTGGAGTATCGGCAGGGAACGTACTCGGTTACTGTCGTAACCTCGATTCCCTGAGATACGGAACGAGAACTGTGTACTTTGCCGTGCCAGGTAGCTGCAAGACTCAGTCGTCGCTTCAGTCGAAGTAACCTGAGGATCCTATGGTGAAACGACCGCTTATATAGCCAGATTCCCCGCCCATTTTGGCGGGATCTGGCGGGAATCGTCGCCATAGGTTCGTGCAGCTCCGCTGCCGACCCATTGGTTCGTTTTTTACCACTGCACGAACCAATAGTCGTGCAGTTTCACTGCGTGATTGAAATAGACTTCAGTTCAGGAGAAAAAAGGCTTTTTCCCATATGCGTCTTTATCAAGACGCAGTACTCGTTCCGTATCTCAGGGAACCGAGGTTACGACAGTAACCGAGTACGTTTTTTTTCAATAGCCTGAAGATTAAGATAAAAAATAAAAAAACAGCTTTGCAGGCATATCACGTCTTACATTTTCATCAAAGCTATACAGTAAAATGCCTTGAAAATGAAGACAGTCAGGGTCATTATGAATAAATATCAATTGACAGAAAGAACAAACCTATAAAGGAAAAAAAATTTCTGAGTGCTTGAAAATGAGGAATGGTGTAAGTGCAAGAATGGACTTTGATGTTAGGGGTGAATTTGCCATAACTCAAATACTATTTTATGAGTGTTGGTATATGCAGAGATGATGCGTGCAACAATGGATTTTGATGTTTGGTGTGAATTTGCTTTTAATTATCTCCAAAACTATACAGTAAAATGACTTGACAATTAATACAGTAATAGTCAGGGTCACTCTGAATAAATATAAATTGGAAGAATGAGCTAACCTATAAAGGAACACTTTTTATGAGTGTTGGAAAATGGTACACAGTGCAAGTGCTAGGACGCATTTTGTTGTTTGGGGTGATTTTGCTTTTAGTTTTCTCCAATACTATACAGTAAATGACTTGATAACTAATACAGTAATAGTCAGGGACACTCTGAATAAATATCAGTTCAAAGAGTGAGCTAACCTATAAAGGAACACTTTTTATGAGTGTTGGAAAATGGTACACAGTGCAAGTGCTAGGACGCATTTTGTTGTTTGGGGTGATTTTGCTTTTAATTTTCTCCAAAACTATACAGTAAAATGACTTGACAATTAATACAGTAATAGTCAGGGTCACTCTGAATATATATCAATTGAAAGAATGAGCTAACCTATAAAGGAACACGTTTTATGAGTGTTTGAAAATGGGACAGTGCAAGTGCTAGGACGCATTTTGTTGTTTGGGGTGATTTTGCTTTTAATTTTCTCCAAAACTATACAGTAAAATGACTTGACAATTAATACAGTAATAGTCAGGGTCACTCTGAATACATATAAATTAGAAGAATGAGCTAACCTATAAAGGAACACTTTTTATGAGTGTTTGAAAATGGGACACAGTGCGAGTGCTAGGACGCATTTTCTTGTTTGGGGTGATTTTGCTTTTAATTGTCTCCAAAACTATACAGTAAAATGACTTGACAATTAATACAGTAATAGACAGGGTCACTCTGAATATATATCAATTGACAGAATGAGCTAACCTATAAAGGAACACTTTTTATAAGTGTTGGAAAATGGGACACAGTGCGAGTGCTATTACGCATTTTGTTGTTTGGGGTGATTTTGCTTTTACTTGTCTCCAAAACTATACAGTAAAATGACTTGACAATTAATACAGTAATAGTCAGGGTCACTCTGAATATATATCAATTGAAAGAATGAGCTAACCTATAAAGGAACACGTTTTATGAGTGTTTGAAAATGGGACACAGTGCGAGTGCTAGGACGCATTTTGTTGTTTGGGGTGATTTTGCTTTTAATTTTCTCCAAAACTATACAGTAAAATGACTTGACAATTAATACAGTAATAGTCAGGGTCACTCTGAATATATATCAATTGATAGAATGAGCTAACCTATAAAGGAACACTTTTTATTAGTGTTGGAAAATGGGACACAGTGCGAGTGCTATGACGCATTTTGTTGTTTGAGGTGATTTTGCTTTTAATTTTCTCCAAAACTATACAGTAAAATGACTTGACAATTAATACAGTAATAGTCATGGTCACTCTGAATAAATATAAATTAGAAGAATGAGCTAACCTATAAAGGAACACTTTTTATTAGTGTTGGAAAATGGGACACAGTGCGAGTGCTATGACGCATTTTGTTGTTTGAGGTGATTTTGCTTTTAATTTTCTCCAAAACTATACAGTAAAATGACTTGACAATTAATACAGTAATAGTCATGGTCACTCTGAATAAATATAAATTGAAAGAATGAGCTAACCTATAAAGGAACACGTTTTATGAGTGTTTGAAAATGGGACACAGTGCGAGTGCTAGGACGCATTTTGTTGTTTGGGGTGATTTTGCTTTTAATTTTCTCCAAAACTATACAGTAAAATGACTTGACAATTAATACAGTAATAGTCAGGGTCACTCTGAATATATATCAATTGATAGAATGAGCTAACCTATAAAGGAACACTTTTTATTAGTGTTGGAAAATGGGACACAGTGCGAGTGCTATGACGCATTTTGTTGTTTGAGGTGATTTTGCTTTTAATTTTCTCCAAAACTATACAGTAAAATGACTTGACAATTAATACAGTAATAGTCATGGTCACTCTGAATAAATATAAATTAGAAGAATGAGCTAACCTATAAAGGAACACTTTTATAGTGTTTGAAAATGGGACACAGTGCAAGTGCTAGGACGCATTTTGTTGTTTGGTGATTTTGCTTTTAATTTTCTCCAAAACTATACAGTAAAAACTTGACAATTAATACAGTAATAGTCAGGGTCACTCTGAATAATATAATTGAAGAATGAGCTAACCTATAAAGGAACACTTTTTATTAGTGTTGGAAAATGGGACAGTGCAGTGCTAGACGCATTTTGTTGTTTGGGGTGATTTTGCTTTTAATTTTCTCCAAACTATACAGTAAAATGACTTGACAATTAATACAGTAATAGTCAGGGTCACTCTGAATAATATAATTAAAGAATGAGCTAACCTATAAAGGAACACTTTTTATGAGTGTTTGAAAATGGGACACAGTGCAGTGCTAGGACGCATTTTTTGTTTGGGGTGATTTTGCTTTTAATTTCTCCAAAACTATACAGTAAAATGACTTGACAATTAATACAGTAATAGCAGGGTCACTCTGAATATATATCAATTGACAGAATGAGCTAACCTATAAAGGAACACTTTTTATAAGTGTTGGAAAATGGGACACAGTGCGAGTGCTATTACGCATTTTGTTGTTTGGGGTGATTTTGCTTTTATTTCTCCAAAACTATACAGTAAAATGACTTGACAATTAATACAGTAATAGTCAGGGTCACTCTGAATATATATCAATTGAAAGAATGAGCTAACCTATAAAGGAACACGTTTTATGAGTGTTTGAAAATGGGACACAGTGCGAGTGCTAGGACGCATTTTGTTGTTTGGGGTGATTTTGCTTTTAATTTTCTCCAAAACTATACAGTAAAATGACTTGACAATTAATACAGTAATAGTCAGGGTCACTCTGAATATATATCAATTGATAGAATGAGCTAACCTATAAAGGAACACTTTTTATTAGTGTTGGAAAATGGGACACAGTGCGAGTGCTATGACGCATTTTGTTGTTTGAGGTGATTTTGCTTTTAATTTTCTCCAAAACTATACAGTAAAATGACTTGACAATAAATACAGTAATAGTCATGGTCACTCTGAATAAATATAAATTAGAAGAATGAGCTAACCTATAAAGGAACACTTTATAGTGTTGAAAATGGGACACAGTGCAGTGCTAGACGCATTTTGTTGTTTGGGTGATTTTGCTTTTAATTTTCTCCAAAACTATACAGTAAAAACTTGACAATTAATACAGTAATAGGAAATAAACAAGATTTTTGAAAGGAAGTTTTTTGGGTTTTTTAAATTAATACAGTAATAGTCAGGGTCACTCTGAATACATATAAATTAGAAGAATGAGCTAACCTATAAAGGAACACTTTTTATGAGTGTTTGAAAATGGGACACAGTGCGAGTGCTAGGACGCATTTTCTTGTTTGGGGTGATTTTGCTTTTAATTGTCTCCAAAACTATACAGTAAAATGACTTGACAATTAATACAGTAATAGACAGGGTCACTCTGAATATATATCAATTGACAGAATGAGCTAACCTATAAAGGAACACTTTTTATAAGTGTTGGAAAATGGGACACAGTGCGAGTGCTATTACGCATTTTGTTGTTTGGGGTGATTTTGCTTTTACTTGTCTCCAAAACTATACAGTAAAATGACTTGACAATTAATACAGTAATAGTCAGGGTCACTCTGAATATATATCAATTGAAAGAATGAGCTAACCTATAAAGGAACACGTTTTATGAGTGTTTGAAAATGGGACACAGTGCGAGTGCTAGGACGCATTTTGTTGTTTGGGGTGATTTTGCTTTTATTTTCTCCAAAACTATACAGTAAAATGACTTGACAATTAATACAGTAATAGTCAGGGTCACTCTGAATATATATCAATTGAAAGAATGAGCTAACCTATAAAGGAACACGTTTTATGAGTGTTTGAAAATGGGACACAGTGCAAGTGCTAGGACGCATTTTGTTGTTTGGGGTGATTTTGCTTTTAATTTTCTCCAAAACTATACAGTAAAATGACTTGACAATTAATACAGTAATAGTCAGGGTCACTCTGAATATATATCAATTGAAGAATGAGCTAACCTATAAAGGAACACTTTTTATTAGTGTTGGAAAATGGGACACAGTGCGAGTGCTATGACGCATTTTGTTGTTTGAGGTGATTTTGCTTTTAATTTTCTCCAAAACTATACAGTAAAATGACTTGACAATTAATACAGTAATAGTCATGGTCACTCTGAATAAATATAAATTAGAAGAATGAGCTAACCTATAAAGGAACACGTTTTATGAGTGTTTGAAAATGGGACACAGTGCAAGTGCTAGGACGCATTTTGTTGTTTGGGGTGATTTTGCTTTTAATTTTCTCCAAAACTATACAGTAAAATGACTTGACAATTAATACAGTAATAGTCAGGGTCACTCTGAATATATATCAATTGACAGAATGAGCTAACCTATAAAGGAACACTTTTTATTAGTGTTGGAAAATGGGACACAGTGCGAGTGCTATGACGCATTTTGTTGTTTGGGGTGATTTTGCTTTTATTTTCTCCAAAACTATACAGTAAAATGACTTGACAATTAATACAGTAATAGTCAGGGTCACTCTGAATATATATCAATTGAAAGAATGAGCTAACCTATAAAGGAACACGTTTTATGAGTGTTTGAAAATGGGACACAGTGCAAGTGCTAGGACGCATTTTGTTGTTTGGGGTGATTTTGCTTTATAATTTTCTCCAAACACTATACAGTAAAATGACTTGACAATTAATACAGTAATAGTCAGGGTCACTCTGAATATATATCAATTGTACAGAATGAGCTAACCTATAAAGGAAAAAAAAAAAAGTGCGAGTGCTATGACGCATTTTGTTGTTTGAGGTGATTTTGCTTTTAATTTTCTCCAAAACTATACAGTAAAATGACTTGACAATTAATACAGTAATAGTCATGGTCACTCTGAATAAATATAAATTAGAAGAATGAGCTAACCTATAAAGGAACACGTTTTATGAGTGTTTGAAAATGGGACACAGTGCAAGTGCTAGGACGCATTTTGTTGTTTGGGGTGATTTTGCTTTTAATTTTCTCCAAAACTATACAGTAAAATGACTTGACAATTAATACAGTAATAGTCAGGGTCACTCTGAATATATATCAATTGACAGAATGAGCTAACCTATAAAGGAACACTTTTTATTAGTGTTGGAAAATGGGACACAGTGCAGTGCTATGACGCATTTTGTTGTTTGAAGTGATTTTGCTTTTATTTTCTCAAAACTATACAGTAAAATGACTTGACAATTAATACAGTAATAGTCAGGTCACTCTGAATAAATATAAATTAGAATAATGAGCTAACCTATAAAGGACACTTATTATGAGTGTATTTGGAAAGGAATGTAGGACGGCATTTTTTATTGTTAATATTTTACATCGTCCATGCCATGCCATCTACTGTATTTGTGTGTATCCTTATTTCAATGCGTGACTCCTTCAAGCCACTTAAAGTTTTATTGCAGTCAGGTTTAATAGATTGGTTGAAAGATTTCGCTTTAATTCTAGTTTTACTTAAATGATGCATTCACAATATAGGTAATTTAATATATTTATATGAGCTAATATAATGGGGATTGGGGAGGTGAATGAATGATTTTATTTGCTCAAATTCAGGATAATTTTTTTTAAACCCAGCTACACACACAAACAACGCACACAAACATTAAAATTAAGAAATAACAATGAATAAAAAACAATAATATTAACATTTATTAACATTAATATGATAATTAGTGTACAATGCAAAAGTTTATGTACAAAACAATGTATTTACAAACATTAAAATCCAAAATAAAAGTTAAAAAAAGCAAAAGTGTAAAGGAAACGCCGGTATGACAGCTTCTTTACATCTATTTAGACTGCTCTCAGCACCCGTACCGTAAGTGCACGATTAGACGCGCGTGTTAAAAAAAAGTGCGGCTGGCTTGACCGTGCATTTCAAAGCGCGGCTGGCTTGACCGCAGTATTCTGAGCCAAATGCTGCCAAACTGAAGAGAGAAACGTTAAAGCGAACAGCCACCAGATTATGATAATTAATGTGTAATTCAATCCCTTATTGCGCTGTTTGGTATTGTGCTCATGTTGGGTTGTATTTGTGTTGTTTTGTATTATATTTTATGTGTTTAATGATGAAAGCAATCGTTTTATATTCAATGTAGCAGAAAAAGATTCCACATAGCTGAATACCAGAGGTCTAGTTGGCATGCCACTCTAGTGAATATATTAATAATATAATTAATGTACCCTTTTTTGAAGGTGGTTTTTTAACGTTTTTGAAAGATTTATTACTAGCTACATTAAAAAAGAATGAATGAATGAATGGATGAATGAATAAGCAAATACATTTAAATGAAACACCCAGGGTTATTATAATGAACTGATACTAAAACATTACTAACTAATGTATAATAAATTAGTAACTTTGTTTCAGCTAGTTGCCAAGATATTTCTAATGTTATTTTCTAACTTAGTAATTTATTTTCTAATTAATATAAAATAAAAAAGAAAATAATTTTAATTTATATAATTAATTAATATTAATTTATTAGAAAGTTGGCATAATTGGAATGTGCCTTTAAATGAAAAGTAACACCCAGGGTTATTATAATGAACTGAAACTAAACCAATACTAACTAACTAAATAAATAAATAACGTACGTTGTCATAATTGGAATTGCTTTTAAATATAAAGTAACATTCTGGTTTATTATAATGTTATAATAATGTTATAATACTAACTAACTAAATACATAGCTTGGGGAGAAAAGAACTGAAATTGTATTTTGTTTCAGCTTGTTGCCAAGATTTAGTAGGACATTTTTCAAATTTTATTTTCTAGCTTTGTTTAAGTTGATGTAGTAAAATAAAACTATAATAAAAATAAGTAAGAACTGTAAATATGTGTTTTTTTAAAACAACTAAAACTATGAAAATGGATAATGTAAAATATTTTTTTTAGAAATTGATTCAAAATGTTAATAAAAACTATAATATCTCATGTCTATTAGCATGACACACTTTACAAAGTAAAAATATGTCCACCTGCCCTGAGCTGATGTTTATAAAAATACTCTAATGATAGCCACATGTGACAAAAATATTAAAAAAGAACAAACATTTATACTTTTATTCAGCAAGAATGCATTAAATTGATCAAAAGTGGCAGTAAAGACATTTATAGTGTTACAAAAGATTTCTATTTCAAATAAACGCTGTTCTTTTAAACTTTCTATTCACCACCAGATCCTGAAAAATAAAATATATCACGGTTTCCAGAAAAAAATATGAAGCAGCACAACTGTTTTCAGCATTAATAATAATCAGAAATGTTTCTTGAGCAGCAAATCAGCATATTAAAATGATTTCTGAATGATCATGTGACACTGAAGACTGGAGTAATGATGCTGAAAAGTCTGCTTTGGTCACAGGAACATTTTACAGCATTTTACAAAAGAAAACAGTTATTTTAAATTGTAATAGTATTTCACAATACTACTGTTTTTACTGTATTTTTGATAAAAATAAATGCAGACTTGTTGAGCAGAACAGACTTCTTTCAAAACTGATCCAAATGTATTGAACAATAGTATAAGTCTGTGATTTTAAGTACAATACTATAAATACACTTGGCCTATAATTTATTTTTACAAACAATATGGCTAAAAATTAATTTACAAATATATGGCTATATGATGTTTAAAAAATAGACATTGACATTGTGACTCTGCTCACAGGCTTATAATAATATGTCATTATGACACCAGTGAAATAATATAATAGTGCTACTCATGTCTACATATATGTTCTAGCACTTTTTATCGAGATACTGGAGATAAAACAGAGTTCAGCAAAGGACAGATGATGTAAGAGCAAGACATGCTGTTCATTAACCCGCCACAGGCCACAAACTCCCAGAATGCCCCAATTTTTCATTAAAATCATTACTAAACCAAAGTCCAAAATACATTACTAAAC
Source organism: Aspiorhynchus laticeps (assembly GCA_023376895.1). NCBI lineage: Eukaryota > Metazoa > Chordata > Actinopteri > Cypriniformes > Cyprinidae > Aspiorhynchus > Aspiorhynchus laticeps. Next base: position 24,486,308 of record CM041813.1, read on the forward strand.
CAACCAAGATTAAAATACATTGTAATGTATTACATAAGAAAAATACAGACACACACACATAGACATTTATGCATCATACTTGTATTTTTATATGTTTTATACTCTGCTGTGTTGTGCTGTGAGGTTTTGTGTATATTTGATTGTGCTATTACTGTTACGCTGCAGGGTTGTTCTGTTTTTATGAGTAAGAATTCCACATACTTTCTCATATGGCAGTAAATTACTAGTATTATATTACTAGTCTAGTTCACATTTGACATCGGTCCAACACACACCTGAGGAGTGTAAACATGAGCTCATAGTTCAGTGATCATGTTGGCCTGTCCTGGACTCTCAGCGCTGGACTATGGTGTGATGTTGATCATAGTCTTTGTTTTTTTTCCTCTGGGAATTGAACAGATTATTCAGTTGCCACGTCTCTGTGCTATTTAAACCACTGCACGTGTTTAACAAACAGTTGCATAAGTTAATGATTCATACGGAAAATCATTTCAAGGCCCAGTTTCAGGCCGACTTGTGCTTTTATGTGTGAAACCCATGCAATATAATTTTCTGGAATAATTTGGATGCAAATTATTTGATTGTAAACCAGGAATGATTGCAAGACAATTACAGTGACATCATTGGCAAAATATCAAATCGTTTTATGACACGATAATGTTAGTTGAGGTTGTCAAATGGTTTAACCCGCCTCATTATATTCTTGATTGTATACAGTAAATATCTTGAAAAATAAACCGTATGATTTTGTATGCTCATATGTATTGAATTAATCCATTCGCATGGTTATTATCATTAACTGAATCTAAAACCATAAAAATTGTGTTACTTAAAATAAAATAAACAAAACTGAAATAAAATTAAATTTGATAAACAAAATACTAAAATACATAGTAAAAAAATATAATGAATAAAACTATATAGATTTTAAAAAAACTAAATCTAATAAAAATGACAGACACATCAAAATGATTAAAAATTTAAAATGAAAACAGAATATATAATTCAAAATATTAACAAAACATTAATATTAAGAAATAACAGTGTCAAATTAAATCAGATCATTTAATTAGACAGTGTTAAAAAGTATATGAACCCAATGTAAATATGAATATTGTGTTTGTGAAGAGCCTTTTTCTCATCGACTAGTTCAGGTCTCCATTAGATGTGTGTAGCAGCAGTAGATGGCAGCATATCTCCAGCTATTTTCACAAGAGGCCGTCAGGGTCTTCCATGAAGTTAATCAGATTTTAATTGTGCTGTTAAACACTGACCCACCGCTGTGTGCACTGTACTGGAAGATGAATTGAAGATTAGTGTGTTACAGCTCATATTAAAATTGGATTGACACTATGATGACAGTAAATTCAGTGTTAGCGCTCCACATAGCTTGGAAATCGGATTTTGTTGTTTACTGCCTCTCTCACACACACACAGGAAGTATTGGCCTTGGTTCTGGCAGATCCAGCAGCGTACGATGGTTTATTGCCGTCATTTATTGCTGTTTGGGGGGGGGGGGGGTGTTAACGGATAAACTACACACCTCAGCAAAAACACTGCAGTTTGGCTGCTTGGCTGTGCTGCTAAACGTGCAAGAGAGAGAAAATATGTGAAACACACACACAGCGAAGAAGAACGGTTGACTGAACACTATTGCAAAACAAATTAATGATCTTGTGGCACTAAATGTGTCGTTCCGAACAGCAGAAGCTCTTTATTTTCCGTTGACTGAACATTATTGGGTGGAAAACAAAAGATGCTACAGCACTAAACGGCCCAGGAGCTGCACAAACTAACATTTTTTTTTGCCAGTTTGTTTACTTTTGGATGTTCTCTGGACATTCTGAAACAATAAGTAACATTTAAAAAATGTTAGACGAACATCCAAATGTTTTGAAACATTTTGCCAGAATCAAAGTTTATACTTAAGGACTTTGCACACTGAGTCCGAAATTTTTGCACGTTATAAAATAAATACGACCTCACGTTGTGTCAATCACGTTTACACACTGCCTCCAAAACTTTCGTCTGGCATAAAAAAAATCAGATCAGGTTCGATTTTCTGCATTTTCGCATCCGTAGCAAGCATTTTGATAGGAAAGGATGACGAATACGAACCCAAGTGTGCAAGAGTCTTTACAGTTAGGAGTTTGTTTATATCAATAACCCTCAGTATTATCAGTTAAAATAGTGATTGCTGGCCTTAGAAAACAGCTTTATATGCTGCATGTGTCATCTAATTGTGATTCAGTTCAGGTAGCACCTCAAATTTCCTCATAACAGACATTATTTAAGGAGAGCGTGACTTTCCATATATCATCATGCTTAACATTTAAACTAAGGAGGGGAAAGAGGAAATACATATTTCCTGGATAGATGCACATGACAGAGTTTACACATCATAGGCTATACCAGTCCAAGGACAGACTGCTGAGATGAATGCTGAAAGAGAAAAACACAGACATGTCATATTGACACACGACACGTATAACCCATAAAAAACCTCTTCTTCATGTCTGTTAGAAAACATCTCAAGCATTCAGCCGTTATGTGTGTTTACTGCACTAGAAAGATATGAATGCTTTTCAAGCAACTGTCACTGAGTTTAATGGTAACGCAAACGGTTTGTATCATCCAGATCACCTTGACCTGAAAGATAACATGTCTAGTTTAATAGCATAGAGGGTTGAATGCTGTAGAACTTTGTTGAGTACTAAAGTTTGTGTATGATTGCACTTAAATGAATAATTCATTCAAAATGAGAAATCTGTAATCATGAACTCTCAGGGTTATTATCGTTAACAAACTAAAACTGTTCATTACTTTAAACAAAATGAATATTAACTGAAATAAAATAAAATATATAAAGTTGCAAGGTAACATTTCTCATTTTCATTTAGCTTAGTACTGAAATAACTAAAACTAAATAAACGAAACTAATAAATAAAAAAGGGCCAAGAAAAAACAACAAAAATAAATAAAAATGAAACTGACAAACATACTATTTTTAGCTGTACAAAACAGTTCATTTTGCGGCTTGATATTTCAAACTGGTGTGTCTTAGAATATTATTTTAATGTATGATCTTAATTATGAACACACTGGTTTGTAGTGCAAACCGTTTACTGCACTTTGTTATTCTTCTCGTAATTTCCCTGCAGCTGCTAAGGCTGATGATACACGGGGCAACTTTTTGAGCAATGTTGCTTGAGCACATTTCCACTGAAAACAGGTAACAAATTTCTATCTGGATACTTCAGATCGGTCGTGGGCCCTGTGTCTCACCTAGATGCCCGTTGATGGCAACATTAATTAAAGTTGCCCGGCAACATTACTCAAAAAGTTGCCCCTTGTATTATCATATGTAATGAACTGGAAGTCTCGCACATTGACAGAAAACGGCTTACTTCCGTGTTGAAAAATAAGGTGGATAGAAAATGGTTCTTTGTTTTGCCCGCAAAAATTCGCACATGTGTTTGGTGTTGTTTGATGTGATTATCACAGCTGAAGACCCAAACCGGCGAGGTTTCCTTCAGAATTACATTTGGCATGGTACCGACAAAGTCCAGCATCCTACCGTGTGTTTAATTAGTCTCATTTTCTTTGCACCGCAGCTGTTGAGTAAAATACACTGTTATAACTGTGTCTGCTGGGACCGCTTTTAAAGCAGGTGGTTTTACTGCAGTATGTTTCTCTGAAGAATCACCTCATTCACTTCCGGAGTCTGTGACAGTTCTTCAGCTTCTTTACTCGGCTGTTTATGCAAAGCAGAGCTCTGTGCACACCACTGCTGATGCACACTGTGTGTGTGTGTGTGTGTGTGTGTGTGTGTGTGTGTGTGTGTGTGTGTGTGTGTGTGTGTGTGTGTGTTGTATTGGCATTAGGTAGACAGCTTTAAACGACAGCACCAAATGTTGGTTACTGGTCATTTGAGAATCACAGATGAGTGGGTAGAGTCTCTTTTTCTCTTTCTTTTATCAGTCTATTTACACATGCTCTATTATGAGTCTGTTTTCTCTCCTCGTGTCTCAGAATAGAAATCTATTCACACATATAACCTAACAGAGAAAATGTGCTGTTAGAGTAACATATTGTGCTAATAAAGTGTCTTTAAAGGAAAAGTTCAGCCAAAAAATACAAATTCTGTCATCTTTTACTGACTGATTTAATTTCTTCTGTCCATGCACTCTTAAAAATAAAGGTGCTTCATGATGCTATAGAATAAATTTTTGTCTAAATGGTTCCATAAAGAACCTTTAACATCTGAAGAACCTTTCTGTTTCACAAAAGATTCATTGTGGTGAAAGAAGGTTCTTCAGATTATAAAAAGGTAAACAAGAGATGGTTCTTTAAAGAACCTTTGACTGAATGGTTCTTTGTGGAACCAAAAAGGGTTCTTCTATGGCATCGCTTGAAGAACCTTTCGAAGCACCTTTATTTTTAAGTGTATGAAATAATACAATGAAATAATACAGAAGGAAACAAGATACATCTCTAGTTTCAACATTATTTATTCTTCAGACCTTCCTCTTTAAAAGAAAAGAAGTGTCATATTTATGCAAAGTGACCCACATTTGGTTTTTGACCACTGAAAATGTGTACAATTTAACGGTTTAAATTAAAATTGCCTGGAGCCATATTGAAATTACAATATCTCTGTAACTGAACCATGTAGGGCCTTAAAAATGAAGATGCCAAAAAGAAAGTTTGTAAAGACCCAATATCTAAAAGGGCATTTAGATATGTTTAATACTTCTTGAGTTACAGGAATGCAAACTTTGGAGAAAAAGTGCTCTTTCCCAATTTTTGAATGGTCACCATTGGAACATAATGCAACAAAGATTGCTAAGGTCAACAGATTGTACTAATAGACCTCTGTGTAAAAGTAACATTATGATGCTGCCATCTTTCTGAAGTCATTTTTACTCACCTGTAATTTGGTGATTACATGTCAACTATTTTGTCAGACAGGTTCTATTTAAGTGATTTCTTGATTCAGCAGGTCTGGCAGTAATCAGGCTTGGGTGCGTCTAGTGAAATTTAACTCCGCTTTCTAATATAATGTGGTTAATCACAGTTCTTTCATGATTTAACCGGAGGGGGCAATTAAGTTTTCACGTAGGGCCAGGTAGGTTTGGACAGTTTTTTTCCCTAAATAAATGAAATCATCATTTAAAAACTGCATTTTGTATTTACTTGCATTATCTTTGTGTAATATTAACATTTGTGTGATTATCTGAATCTTTTAAGTGTGACAAATATGCAAAAATATGAAGCTTAAAATTAATTGCCACTTCATATGATAATTATATGAATATATTATATGAATTATAAACAATTACAATTAATATAATATAAATATAATAAATAAGTAGCTGCAAATTCGGGCAATTTTGTCTTATAATTTGACTGTAAACTGCTTTAATTTGGAGCTAGAGATACGGGGGAGTGGCTTCATTGCCTCAGATATATGTCACTTTGCTCACAGCTGATTGGTCCAATTTGGGTTTGCGATCTCAGAATAAAATAACCCAGAATAAAACCTGCTCTGGAGCAGGGTAGCCGTGTAGCTTAAGTTACCATGACGACAAAACCCGCTAAAAACCAACCCACCTTCTTGAGCCCGAGAGCTCAGAGTTTGCACAAACTAAACGTGAAGTTACCTGGGTAAAAACTGAACCGGCTTCTTGCTACAGGCCACTGGGCAGTTGAGCTCCAGATATAAACAGTTATAAAAGCACTTCAAAAGTATCATAAAAGATTTGTGCACTACATTAACCCAGGGTTAAAAATGAAACAATTTAAAGTAACTATTCCTTTAGTTATGCAAAGCAATCATCAGAATGTTGAAGGGTCATTAAGCTCTATAATGATTGCAACATGTTTATATTGATGTTCACACCAACAATCCTCCATCCTATTAAAGCAGTGGAGAACTAAATCAAAATCTCGTTGATCCCTGCAATGATATATTGATCTCAATTAATGAACCGCTCAAAGTGTTTAAGTTCAGAGAAAAAACTAAAGCATCCTCATCCAACCACTGCTCTGATCCACAGTTTCAAGAGATTTATTAAGAGAGTATTTAATGCACATTCACAGCATAACTCTTAAAAATATTCAAGTTTTATTTATGCATTAAGCATTAACATAAACTAACAAATCCACTCATGCAACAACAAAGAATTTATACATTTCACTGTATTATTGTAGTTTTCTGTTGGTTGACTTGCTGCTCTGGAGTTCTGGTAACAGGAAAACAAGTTTCACATCTCAAAGCAGTTTTTTTTATTACAAAATACTCAAATCAAAAAAGTATCAAAATACTCATCAAAATACTAAAAGCAAAGTGGATTAGTTGGGTTAGGACTGTGGTTCAGGCTTATTGAATGCTTGATATGGTTACATTGTTTGACCGTTTGCTAGTTTTATCTGCAGTTTTGTTGTTGATTTTGTCATAGATAGTAACTTGTTTTGTGATTTCAGGTTGAGTTTGTCCTCTATCAAAATAATTAACTAGTTAATTATTCCCTTGAAGTGTTTCATGCACAGTATGTGTTGAGGCTTGTGTGGCATTTTCTTGTCTTTTATGAATGTATTTTGTTATGAGTATCCATGCGTAAAGCATTTATGTGATATGTTTTTAAAATGTACATGGGATAAAGCACCCCAAGTTAGTTAATTTTATCTTGGCATTTAGTAGAGTCCGCACAACCCCCCCCCCCCCCCCCACACACACACACTGAGAGGACTGATTCATAATGCAATTTAATTGCACTGAGAGAGAATATTTCAAATCCAGTAAGACTTTGCCAGAAGAGCAAATCACATCTCACCCGGCCTCTCATTCAGTCTCTCACACTCTCTCGCTGTCTGCCAAGCATAGCATGTTAATTTATGTGTTAAATGAAAGCAAATCAGTTATCCGCTAAAGGAGAGAGTGTGTGTGGTGTTGTTGTGTGTCCCAGACGGTCTGATGTATCCAAGAGTAGCAGCTGTTTCTAAGACCCTTATGTGACAGTTTGTGCGTGTGTGTGTATATGTGTGATGTAGCTCAAGCAGACGGTCATGTCGTCCTGTAGCAAAGAAAAACCATAAATCTAATATCCTATAGCAATCAGATTAGATGGACAGTAAACGGAGACTTCTTAAGAAAAAAGCTCCAATTAATCTCACAAGAGTCTCCTTGATATGAACTCAAACATTTCTCATCAGATGATCTGAGCTGCTGTCTAGAGTTTATTGACTCATTTGTGTTTATTTAATACATAACATCAAGGTTTTACTTTATTATTGCAGTTTTCTTTTGGTTGACTATTTTGAAGTTTGTGCAACAGGAAAACAAGCTATGCATCTCAATACAGCTTTTTTATTATCATACTCTGGTAAATTTCAAACCAAGAAGCATGGGTTAGGTAGATTCATGCAGTTCAAACTGTGGTTCAGGTCCACTGCAAAATGCTTATTGTTCCATTACGTTATAAAAACATTATTTCTGAATGTTCTGAATATGAAAACTGCCATTTTTGTAAATGCATAGGATATGTATCAGGATAAAACATGCAACAGATACTATATAAAATGCTGTATTAGAAGTGTTTTCGCTTCCCTTTTACCCATTTATTTTGCTGTCCTAACTATATTTGATTACATGTTTAGTTGCACTTTATTATTTGCACTTAATATTGTTTGTCGCTGATGTCTGTGAGTCATTGATCAGACCTGATCCACTAGAGCTCTATGAGACTATGAATGAATCACTTTATTGCTCATTCTCTTTCCTGTATAATTTCATCTCCCCTCTTCTCTCTGTGAGTGATCTGATTCTCTGTTTCTCTCTTCTTACCCCTGCAGGCATTTTGCCGTCTGTCTGTCTGTCTGTCTGTCTGTCTCAGGGACTGATGGTAAATTTAGAGACTTGTTAAAATCTGTTGCACACTTCCTACAGGCTCTTTCTCACACATACACACACACACATTCCTGTTTTTCTGTTGAATCTTTCTCAGTTTTCATGTTTAATCTTGCTTTTAATCACATGGTTGATAAGCAGGTTCATTCTTCACACAGAGAATCATTTCCCTTTTTATCCATTACAGCGTAAACAAACTCATTCCAGCCCAATCTCACAGATATCAGCGTCCTTATGCAAATCTCATAATGCTCCTTAATCTCTCTATTGTTATTTCAATCCAAACAGGAGTGATTATTAAAACAGCTTATCTTTTTTTCTGGCTTTTCCTTAAATCATTATTAATGGCATTAAATATGAAGAGTTAGTGACTTGATGAATTCCTAACCTAAAGTATTACACTAATAGGCTACCAGTCTCTTCTGCTCACCAAAGCTGCATTTATTTGATAAAAAATACAGTCAAATTAAGACTATTGTGAAATATTGTTACAATTTAAAATAACTGTTTTTATTTGAATATATTTTAAAATGTAATTTATTCCATTGATCAAATTTTCAACATCATTACTCCAATCTTCAGTGTCACATAATTCATTCTAATCATTCTAATATGATTTGGTGCTCAACAAACATTTGATTATTATCAATGTTGAAAATAGTCGAAACAGTGAATAAATTACATTTTTAAATATAATCAAAACAGAAAACTTTCACATTCTTACTGTTTTTACTGTATTTTTGATCAACCAAATGCAGCCTTTGTGAGCATAAGAGACTTCTTTAAAAAAGCCATTAAAGTGATAGTTTACTCAAAATTACCTAGTCATTTTTGGGTGAACTATCCCTTTAAGAAGCCACTTAGCAACTAACCAGAATACTTTAGCATCCACATAACAATGCATTAAAATCCAATCAGAACATTATATGGCAGTGAATTTTGCTCATTTTCTGAAGAAAATATAGCTTTTTTCATTCTTTCTTCCTCATCCATTCCTCACTTCACGCCAAAGTAAATACATTTTCAGATATATTGTGACAACTGAAGGTTTTAGGTTGTTGTGACAGGCTATTTCTATAGTGATGGCCTGGGTTTGTTTCTTCAGCTCCGCTCAGAACTGACTGATAACAAAACGTTCCAAGCACCACATTTTTGAACAACCATAAAGCAGAAAGCAGCGTCTCTAAACGGGCCAAGTTTCTTTCAGTCAGACATATAGCTCGCTCTACTTCTCTATCCGCTCGCTTTCTTTCTGCCTTTCATCTACGTTTAATAACTTCCTCTGCACTTCCTTCAGTGATGAGGCATTTTGCTTGTGGGAACAGAGGGCTTCATTTTTCCAATACAGGACTCATAGATAAACAGTCCTGAATATATGTGGGCTCAGCAAGATTATGTGGTGGGTCACGAGAGAGAGAAAACACACCGCAGGGTTTTTTAAAATAATTTTTTTCTCATTATATGTATTAATGCTGCTCTCCGCCACTGAGAATACACTGGAAAATAAATTATCGGTGTGCATGAAAGTCCCCAAAAATATCTCTCTAGAGTACATTTCTGTAAATAAGGCCATTCTCGAAAACTGTTGAAATATTTAACTTGAATTATGAGTAATTTTATCAGAATAAAACTGCATCTGGACATTTTACATACTGTCATAGCTAGAGGCATCTGGTTATATTCATTACATTATACTGTAACTGTTAGTGCTCAAAGGTTGCTCAAGGTTCTGAAAGTTTACTCACCCTCAGGCCATCCAAGATGTAGATGAGTTTGTTTCTTCATGGGAACATATTTGGAGAAATGTACCATTACATCACTTACTCAGCAATGGATCCTATGCAGTGAATGGGTGCCGTCAGAATGAGAGTCCAAACAGCTGATAAAAACATCACAATAATCCACAAGTAATCCACATGACTTCAGACCATCAGTTAATGTCTTGTGACATTAAAAGCTGTGTGTTTGTAAGAAACAAATCCATCATTAAGACGTTTTAACTGCAAACCGTCACTTCTGGCCAAAATATGAGCCATAATCTATAATAACATTTCTTTCAGTGAAAAATTCCATCCAAATGTACTCTCACATCAAAATCCAGCCACATATTTAGAACTGTTTTGGCTTGTAAACGGTGCTTGATCTGTGCATATATCTCTCGTTTGATTCAGCTGAGATTACTTTTTCATATGAGAAAGCAATATTATGGCCAGAGGAATCATATTTTAGCCAGAAGTTAAAAAACTTGTGGGATTATTATAATGTTTTTATCAGCTGTTTGGACTCTCATTCTGACGGCACCCATTCACTGAAGATGATCCATTGGTGAGCAAGTGATGCAATGCTACATTTCTCCAAATCTGTTCTGATGAAGAATCAAACTCATCTACATATTGGAATGCCTGAGGACAAGTACATTTTCAGCAATTTTTTATTTTTGGGTGAACTATTCCTTGAGCAACCTGTGAGCACTAACAGTTACTTCTAAGGTTCACACACTTAAAAAACTGTGGTGACAGTTTCAGTCTCATACTATTTGCTATTTTTCTATGTAAAAAGTTGCTGGATAACTATCCTAAACTCTTCTTCTCGAACATGAGGGGATTTTTGGAGCCCAAAAGCATACTGTACACAGATGCATACTTCAAAAATCCACTGTAAATATTACACCACCTGGGCGCCTTTGGCATATATTTCCCATGCACAATGATTTGGGACACACTAATCTTACCCTTGTATATTATTTAGGATGGATAGAATGTGAATATGGATGCAGCCAGAGGTCTGGTGTTCTTCTGGGAGCAGAAAGATTTCACAATGTGAGCGACACCGAGCTGCAGGTCTGCGTCATACTGCAGGTGTAAAGCTGTGAGCTTTGGGTTAGTACAGATAAGACTCATCCTTTGAGATTCCTGCCGTAATTCTGATCTGATCTGCATACTAACAGAGTCCAGTGGCTGGAAAGTCTGTGTTTGTCCTGGGAATCTCAGTGGTTCTTGCTGTGCCACTGTACAGAAAGTACTGAAGATTACACAAACTAGACCCCGCCAAATCAACAGATACTCAGCATGAGTGTAGTGCATTACATTTCCATTTATTCATTTAGCAAATGCTTTTATCCAAAGCGACTTACAAATGAGGAATATGACAACCTAAAATCACATGTAACCTTTGTGAATCCAGTAAAAAACATACTGTATCTGTATTTGTTTAATGTTCCAGTTTGACTTAATGCTTTTAAGGTTAAATAAATACATAAATATACAAATAACAACTAAGACTATCAACAGATAACCAATACTGTTATTTTCTATGTTTATATTAGCATTATATTTATTAAAATCAAACATAAATCTTATTAACTTTTGTTTTAAGCGGTTTTAAGCATTTTTAAAAAACATTTATTCATTAATAACTATAAATTTGCTGCAACAGTGTATTTCAGATTTTATTTGAGAACTGATGATCAGCTTTTCTTTTAACCACCTTATCTTCGAATCACCATACTCCTCAAATGCTCCATAAGTCCTGCAGGTGCCATAATGGTCTCAGGGTACAGCTTGTTTCCGTTGTGTTGTGATATTTTTTTGTGTTGTGGCTTGTTTCCGTTGTGTTGTGGAGATTTTGTTGTGTTGTGCATTATGGTCTCAGGGTACGGTGGCCCTGTACAACACAACGAAATCTCCACAACAAAACGGAAACAAGCCGCAACACAACAAAATTAGCACAACACAATGAAATTAACACAACACAATGGAAACAAGCCTCAACACAACGAAAATAGGACAACACAACGGACACAAGTCACAACACAACGAAATTAGCACAACACAATGAAATTAACACAACACAATGGAAACAAGCCACAACACAACAGAAACAAGCCACAACACAACAAAATTAGCACAGCACAACGGAAACAAGCCGCAACACAACAAAATTAGCACAACACAATGGAAACAAGTCGCAACACAACAAAATTAGCACAGCACAACGGAAACAAGCCGCAACACAACAAAATTAGCACAACACAATGAAAAAGCCATAATACAACTGAAACAAGCCGCAACACAACAAAATTAGCACAACACAACGGAAACAAGTCGCAACACAAAAAAATTAGTACAACACAATGAAAAAGCTGCAATACAACAGAAACAAGCCGCAACACAACAAAATTAGCACAACACAATGGAAACAAGTCGCAACACAACGAAATTTGCACAACACAACAGAAACAAGTCGCAACACAACAAAATTAACACAGCACAACGGAAACAAGCCGCAACACAACAAAATTAACACAGCACAACGGAAACAAGCCGCAACACAACAAAATTAGCACAACACAACGGAAACAAGCCGCAACACAACTAAATTAACACAGCACAACGGAAACAAGCCGCAACACAACGAAATTAGCACAACACAACGGAAATAAGCTGCAACACAACAAAATTTGCACAACACAACGGAAACAAGCCGCAACACAAAGAAATTAGCACAGCATAACGGAAACAAGCCGCAACACAACAAAATTAGCACAGCACAACGGAAATAAGCCGCAACACAACAAAATTAGCACAGCACAACGGAAACAAGTCGCAACACAACAAAATTTGCACAACACAACGGAAACAAGTCGCAACACAACAAAATTAGCACAGCACAACGAAAACAAGCCGCGACACAACGAAATTAGCACAACACAACGGAAACAAGCCGCAACACAACAAAATTAGCACAGCACAACGCAAACAAGCCGCGACACAAAGAAATTAGCACAGCATAACGGAAACAAGCCGCAACACAACACAATTAGCACAACACAACGGAAACAAGCCGCAACACAACGAAATTAGCACAGCACAACGGAAACAAGTCGCAACACAACGAAATTAGCACAACACAACGGAAACAAGTCGCAACACAAAGAAATTAGCACAGCACAACGGAAACAAGCCGCAACACAACGAAATTAGCACAACACAACGGAAACAAGTCGCAACACAAAGAAATTAGCACAGCATAACGGAAACAAGCCGCAACACAACAAAATTAGCACAACACAACGGAAACAAGCCGCAACACAACTAAATTAACACAACACAACGGAAACAAGCCGCAACACAACAAAATTAGCACAACACAACGGAAACAAGTCGCAACACAAAGAAATTAACACAGCACAACGGAAACAAGCCGCAACACAACAAAATTAGCACAACACAACGGAAACAAGCCGCAACACAACAAAATTAGCACAACACAACGGAAACAAGTCGCAACACAAAGAAATTAGCACAGCATAACGGAAACAAGCCGCAACACAACAAAATTAGCACAACACAACGGAAACAAGCCGCAACACAACTAAATTAACACAACACAACGGAAACAAGCCGCAACACAACAAAATTAGCACAACACAACGGAAACAAGTCGCAACACAAAGAAATTAGCACAACACAACGGAAACAAGCCGCAACACAACAAAATTAGCACAACACAACGGAAACAAGCCGCAACACAACTAAATTAACACAACACAACGGAAACAAGCCGCAACACAACAAAATTAGCACAGCACAACGGAAATAAGCCGCAACACAACAAAATTAGCACAGCACAACGGAAACAAGCCGCAACACAACAAAATTAGCACAGCACAACGGAAACAAGTCGCAACACAACTAAATTTGCACAACACAACGGAAACAAGTCGCAACACAACGAAATTAGCACAACACAACGGAAACAAGCCACAACACAACAAAATTAGCACAACACAACGGAAACAAGCCGCAACACAACGAAATTAGCACAACACAACGGAAACAAGCCGCAACACAACAAAATTAGCACAACACAACGGAAACAAGCCGCAACACAACAAAATTAGCACAACACAACGGAAACAAGTCGCAACACAAAGAAATTAGCACAGCATAACGGAAACAAGCCGCAACACAACAAAATTAGCACAGCATAACGGAAACAAGTCGCAACACAAAGAAATTAGCACAGCACAACGGAAACAAGCCGCAACACAACAAAATTAGCACAGCATAACGGAAACAAGCCGCAACACAACAAAATTAGCACAACACAACGGAAACAAGCCGCAACACAACAAAATTAGCACAGCACAACGGAAACAAGTCGCAACACAACGAAATTAGCACAACACAACGGAAACAAGCCGCAACACAACGAAATTAGCACAACACAACGGAAACAAGCCGCAACACAACGAAATTAGCACAACACAACGGAAACAAGCCGCAACACAACTAAATTAACACAACACAACGGAAACAAGCCGCAACACAACAAAATTAGCACAACACAACGGAAACAAGCCGCAACACAAAGAAATTAACACAGCATAACGGAAACAAGCCGCAACACAACAAAATTAGCACAACACAACGGAAACAAGCCGCAACACAACTAAATTAACACAACACAACGGAAACAAGCCGCAACACAACAAAATTAGCACAGCACAACGGAAATAAGCCGCAACACAACAAAATTAGCACAGCACAACGGAAACAAGCCGCAACACAACAAAATTAGCACAGCACAACGGAAACAAGTCGCAACACAACTAAATTTGCACAACACAACGGAAACAAGTCGCAACACAACGAAATTAGCACAACACAACGGAAACAAGCCACAACACAACAAAATTAGCACAACACAACGGAAACAAGTCGCAACACAAAGAAATTAGCACAGCATAACGGAAACAAGCCGCAACACAAAGAAATTAGCACAACACAACGGAAACAAGTCGCAACACAAAGAAATTAGCACAGCATAACGGAAACAAGCCGCAACACAAAGAAATTAGCACAGCATAACGGAAACAAGCCGCAACACAACAAAATTAGCACAACACAACGGAAACAAGCCGCAACACAACAAAATTAGCACAACACAACGGAAACAAGTCGCAACACAAAGAAATTAGCACAGCACAATGCAAACAAGCCGCAACACAAAGAAATTAGCACAGCATAACGGAAACAAGCCGCAACACAACAAAATTAGCACAACACAACGGAAACAAGCCGCAACACAACAAAATTAGCACAGCACAACGGAAACAAGTCGCAACACAACGAAATTAGCACAACACAACGGAAACAAGCCGCAACACAACGAAATTAGCACAACACAACGGAAACAAGCCGCAACACAACGAAATTAGCACAACACAACGGAAACAAGCCGCAACACAACGAAATTAGCACAACACAACGGAAACAAGCCGCAACACAACGAAATTAGCACAACACAATGGAAACAAGCCGCAAAGCAACGAAATTAGCACAACACAACGGAAACAAGATGAAACACAACAAAATTTGTCCTATGCAATGTGATGTTCACTACTGGGTCACCGTACTCAGTAATTTAGAAAAACAGCTTCACAGATCATTATAATATTATTTATGTTTTGTTTTTGACGTGATAGAAAGCGGTGACTAGTGATTGGTGCTTTCAAAACGCTGCTTCGTGAAGCTTCGAACCCTTTGCGAATCAGTTGTTTTGAACAGGTGATTTAAAGCACGTAACAGCCAAAATCATGTGGTTTTAGCAAACGAGGCTTTGTTACATCTTAACCATTTCAAAACAATGGTTTGCTGCTAAATGGCATTGATTTTTAACTGATTTCAAATCCGTTTTATATATTTGTAATAAAATTACACATTTCTATAATAAAAACTAAGATTTTTTTAATTGGCCTGATTAACCAAGCTCGCTATAAAACAAACAAAACAAGCCTTTTTAGTAACTGTCATTTTACTGATTTTGAGGGATGACTTAAATTTGTATTCAGTAATTTGAACAACAGATATGTTGCACTGTCACAGGCATTTTCTTATTCCTTATCATCACTCACTCACTCATTCATACAGTTTTGGTACAGATAAGACTCATGCTTTGATATTCCGGCTTTAAATCTGATCCGATTTGCATAGGCTACTAACAGAGTCCATTGACAGGTCTGTGTTTGTTTGTTTATTTATTTTATATTTATTACAGTGCAGTATACAATATGTATCATTATAGTGGTGTAACTGCAGTAATATTCTTCATCCATGCAATACCTTGGTTTAGAAGGGCAGAGTGTAGAGAAGAGCAGAGGGGCAGAGCATGTAAGAGAGAAGAGGGAGGAGATACGGTTGAGAAAATGCATACAGAGCCGTCTTGCCTCAGAGGAAACCGTCCACACACAGCAGTGCTGGAAGTGAAATGGTGCTCTGCAGCACAAAGAGAGAGAGAGAGAGAGAGAGAGGGTGGGAATAAAAGCGGATGAAATCAGGCTGTGCGTCAGTTTGCAGCTGATCATCACTCTTCATCAGAGGGACTCTGACATTCTTTAATTAATCATTCTCTTCTTTCCTGTCCTTCTTGCACTTTTTCTTTGGAGAAGCGAGGACACAAAGTTCCTGTTTTTTTTTTTCTTCAAAGTTGGACTTTTATGGAGTCTTTTCACAGTGTTTCATTGACTGGCTCCTTCATTGATTTCTGTGCATCCTTTATCTGAGCGGAAACTGAGCTTTCTGGAGAAAGAACAGGATTTCACCCTGTAGAAAGCAATCAAACACTTTTCTCATCTGTAGCTTCCTTTCAGTCGAGTTTGTGGATGTAAATTTTGTTCACTTGCAGTTGATTCTCTAAGGTCCTAGATTTTGGTTCTTCTTCCTGATGGTCCCATTTTATTCTGTTCCTTGACTGTCCGATCGGTTGTTGAGCTGAATATTGGTTGAACTGGTTTGGACTTACCAGCTCGCACCAAGTGACATTGTGAGGATGTCCGGCTGTGCCAGGCGCTGCAAACACGGGTTAGTTAAGTTTGCTCTGTCTGTGAGCAAACTGGTGATGGGAACACTAAGTAAAGGTATGAAAATGTGTACATAATTCACACATAACTCAAACATGGGTGAAATGATGGGTGAAATACAGTGTAAAAAACAAGAAAATACGATTTCAGTCTTTCTATTTAAAAATGTCAGGTTTAATGCAATGCTTTGCTTGCCTTATTATTAGTGAAATTTACTAGCAATTTCTAAATGAAAGTAAATCTCACACCAGATGTTTTAGTATGTTCTTTTAAATCAATGATTAGTTTAGTAATATTAAGAGTATGACAATAACAGTACAGAAACATCTGATTCTAAACATTTTTAGTGTTAAAATGAAAAGATTATAGTGGCACGATTTGTTCCTCAGATCACTGCACAGATGGATCCTTCTGCAGAACCTCTATAAGCACCTTTAATAAAGATCAGACAACCTGATGAACTATTACTTTCTGCAAGAACTCCAAAGACCATCTGGTTCCTCCAGTAAGAAGCCCATCATAAAGAAAGGCCTTGAGACTATTGATTTATAAGTTCATTGAGTCTCAATATGGATATTTGAGGTGTCTAGAGATTCTGCGGTGCATCTGATGAACCCATGGGTGTCATTTACATTAATATGTACAGTGTAGTTATATTGGCGAAAAAACTGTGACTATTTATGTACTGTATGTGTTTCTGAGCCATGACACACTGAGTGTCAATAGGGAGAAATAGAGGTAATGGTGTTGTTTATAAAAGCAGACTGTGTGTTTTATGTGTGAGCAAAGACCTACGGGGAGCGATCACACATTCAGTGTGTTCTTGAAAGTGGTCTTGTGTATGTGTGTGTGTGTGTTATAGTGTGATACAGTAGCTTTACTGCTTTGATTTACCATCTGATTTTACTGTCAATTGCCAAACAGAACTAAAGAAAAACACAAAATACAGTACACACACACACACACACACACACACACACAGCATGAGGCAAGGGATTGTCTACACAGCATGAGGCAAGGGATTGTTGTGTGTTTGTTTTCACTGAAACATGGCTAAACAACAACATCCCGGACTCCGCCATTCAGTTGAACAGGCTAACCTGCTATCGAGCAGACAGAGATACAACACTTTCTGGTAAGTCACGCGGTGGTGGCTTGTGTTTGTATATCAACATAGAATGGTGTAACAATGCTGCGGTAGTATCAAAACACTGTTCACCGTTAGTGGAGTTTATGTTTGTGAAGTGTCGACCGTTCTATCTGCCGCGGGAGTTCACGGCCATTGTTATTGGCGCAGTTTACATTCCACCGTGTGCAAACGCTAAGGACGCACTTCGTGAACTGTATTGCGCCATCAGTGAACAACAAACAAATAACCCCGACGGCTTTTTCATCATAGCCGGTGACTTCAACCACGCAAATTTAAAGAAAGTTTTGCCAAAGTTCTACCAACATGTAAACTTTGCAACAAGGGGAAATAACATACTGGACTTTGTTTACACAACAGAAAAGAACGCTTACAAAGCTGTACCCCGCCCCCACCTCGGGTACTCAGACCACATCTCTGTTATGCTAATCCCAGCATATAGACCACTTCTGAAACTCGCCAAACCGGTTCAAAAACTCATCACAATTTGGCCAGAGAATGCTACCTCAACACTGCAGGACTGCTTTCAGTGCACAGACTGGAACATGTTTAAAGAGGCGGCCACCTACAACAACCACACAGACCTGCAGGAGTACACTGAAACTGTGACTGCTTACATCAAAAAGTGCATGGATGATGTGACAGTCACCAAGACCATCACCACACGTGCAAACCAAAAGCCGTGGATGACAGCAGAGGTTCGTGGGCTGCTAAAGACCAGAGATGAAGCATTCAGATCAGGAGATAAAGTAGCCCTCAAAACAGCAAGAGCCAATCTGTCCTGTGGCATCAAAAATTTCAAACGGTCATATGCTCAAAAAATTAACAATCACTTCACGGACAGCAGAGACACACGGAGCCTGTGGCAAGCCATTCAGACCATCACTGACTACAAGCCCCCGCCACAGGCCTGTGATGATGATCCATCCCTCCCCGATACACTCAACCACTTTTATTCACGGTTTGAAATGCAGAATGACACACCTGCACAAAAACTGCCCACACCTCCCAACGACCAGGCGCTCTGTCTGTCTGCAGCCGACGTAAGGAAGACCCTATCCAGGATTAACCAACGAAAGGCTGCGGGCCCTGACAACATACCTGGCCGTGTACTGAAAGACTGTGCTGCACAGCTGACGGATGTCCTAACAGATATCTTCAACACCTCGCTGAGCCAGGCAGTCGTCCCCACATGTCTCAAATCCACAACGATCATACCAGTACCAAAGAAATCACCTGTGTCCTGCCTAAATGACTACCGTCCCATAGCACTGACTCCAATCATAATAAAGTGTTTTGAGAGGTTAGTCATGCAAAAAATCAAATCCAGCCTCCCCAACACACTCGATCCGCTCCAGTTTGCATACCGTCCAAACCGCTCTTCGAACGATGCAATTTCCACCACCCTCCACCTGGCTCTCACCCACCTAGAAAACAAAGACTCCTATGTTAGAATGCTGTTCATTGACTTCAGCTCGGCATTCAACACAATAATCCCACAACAGCTCATAAATAAACTAAACCTGCTGGGCCTTAACAATTCCCTCTGTAATTGGATCCTGGACTTTTTAACCGGAAGACCTCAGTCAGTCCGTGTCGACCACAAAACCTCGAGCACTACCACACTGAGCACAGGTGCCCCACAAGGCTGTGTGCTCAGCCTGCTGCGCTTCACGCTGCTGACCCATGACTGCACTGCCAAGTTCAGCTCCAACCACATCATCAAGTTCGCTGATGACACAACAGTGGTAGGTCTCATCAGCAACAACGATGAAACGCACTACAGAGAGGAAGTGGCACAGCTGGCTGAATGGTGTGGCGCTAACAATCTGTCCCTCAATGTGGAGAAGACAAAGGAGGTTGAGGTGGACTTCAGGAGGAGGAACTCCATTGACCACCCCCCACTGACCATCGACAGCTCGACTGTGGAGAAAGTCAGCAGCACTAAATTCCTGGGGGTGCACATCACGAAGGATCTCACCTGGACCACTAACACAATGTCACTCTCGAGAAGGCACAACAGCACCTACACTTTCTCCGCCGGCTGAAAAGAGCAAGTCTCCCTCCACCCATCCTCACAACATTCTACAGGGGCACCATTGAGAGTGTGCTGACCAGCTGCATCACTGTCTGGTATGGGAACTGCAGTGCTGCTGACCGTAAGACCCTCCAGCGGACAGTGAACACGGCTGCAAAGATCATCGGTGCCCCTCTCCCATCCATCCTGGACATTTTCCTTGCACGATGCTCCAGCAAAACCAACAACATCATGAAGGACCCCACCCACCCCTCCCACAGTCTCTTCCAGCTCCTACCATCAGGAAGACGGTACCGGAGCATCAGAGCCCGCTCCGCCAGACTGCTCAACAGATTTTTTCCCCAGGCTGTGAGAGCCCTTAACTCAGATTACCCCACCCCCCCTCTGAAACCCCATGCAAACCCCTACCTCCTGAAACATGGACCATCTCACCCCCCCCCTCTCCAAACACCCCCCCAACCTTACCACACCAAAGAAAAACTGTGAACTTTTTAGTTTTTTGTTCTCTGTGCAATTCAAGTGTGCTACACACAGGTGAGTGGGCCTGTACAAAACCACCTGTAGTAACACACTCTCCTCTATGCGCACTAGACACTTTTCACACACTGCCGTGTGTACATAATCCCACAAAAGACTCAGCAATATATGTATGTTTACATGCTTATGCACTACAAATCATCTTGTATTGTTCCCCAGCCAGCTGCTTGACTCACAATGTTTCTCTCTGCACATGTACAGTATTTTGTGAAGCTTTCGTATAGTTTGTATAGTTTGTATTTTTTATCTTTATTTGTATAGGGTAAACATTTATATACTGTATAGTATACTTAGTCAAAATCTGTCAGTAGGTTAGTTTGTGTATAGGTTTATAGTGTTGTATGTCTGTATTTATGTAGCACCGTGGTCCTGTGAGGCACGACATCTCGTTCCACTGTATGTCCCCACATGTAGCGGAATGACAATAAAGCTCAACTTGACTTGACTTGACACACACACATACACATCATGGGTTAAAAAAACTTTGGAAAAAAGAAACCAAAGGCATCAAATGGTAACAATTTACAATAAATTCTCATTTGACACAAATGAGTCGATATTTGTCATGCAGTGAGAGTATAGAGCTATAAAATAAATGTGGAGAGCAGCTCAAATAATTTGATGAGAAATGTTTGAGTTCATAGTGTGATCTCTGACCTTTGACTGCAACAGGCTAATCTGATGGAGTTTGAGATGTTAAGATCTCCTTTGAAAGCCTACAGGAGGGATTACTGGGGTCTTTTAACATCAGGAGACTTCAGATGCTCTTCATTGATGAGATGAAGGAGATCTCACTTGTGATTCTTCTTTCCTGTGGAAATTCATGCAAACATATGCATGTGAAAATCTGAAAATCTAAACATTCTCTTTAAGCCTAAAGCTGTTTCTTTGCACACGCACATACACACACAATCGCTGTGTTTTGCTGTAAACCTGCAGGCAATGTTTTCGGCATCTAAAGAGACATGTTACCATGCTACTGTACACATACTGTACATACATTCACTAAGCAATTTCTTTGTACATACATTCACTAAGCAATTACCTTTGTCATTGCATATTATGTAGAATGTATTTCTTTGTGTGACTTCAGGCCATAAGTGCTGCATTGAAAACATACACACACACACACACACACACACACACACACACACTTACACTGGATGACTCTGGAGTAATGTGATTTCCTCAGATTCAGATGGTACACAGATCTCCCTGTGGAGCCCTGAGCCGAAGCAGACACAGTCCAGTATGTGTGTGTGTGTGCGTTTTATGTCCATCCCGCAGGGATGCACACACATCACGCCTCTGGCTTTTACAGCATATGCGTCTGTGTGTGTTTGTGGTGTTATTTCACTTCCTGACATTGAAAGTGTGTGAAGTTGTCTTTGCATTGTTGCCTTTTAAGTGCACTAACCTCAGGAGATATTCTGGCAATGGCAGATATCATCCAGAACCAGCTAACAGTAAAACTGACAGCTCTCTGTCTCTCTCTCTCTCTCTCTCTCTCTCTCTCTCTCTCTCTCTCTGTGTGTGTGTGTGTGTGTGTGTGTGTGTGTGTGTGTGTGTGTGTGCGTGTTCTATATTTATAGAAAGCAAACATACTGAAATAAATTTACCATGACAAAGGTCACAGACACAATGTGTATGTATGTGTGTGTGTGTGTGTGTGTGTATATATATATATATATATATATACAGTCATGGCCAAAAATATCGGCATCCTTGCAATTCTGTCAGAAAATGCAACCTTTCTCTCAGAAAATTGTTGCAGTTGCAAATGTTTTGGTACTCACGTTTATTTATTTTTTTTGTTTGCATTGGAACAGCACCAAAAAACAGAGAAGAAAAGTCAAATCTGATACAATTCCACACAGAACCCAAAAAATGCACTGGACAAAATTATTGGCATCCTTAACTTAATATTTGGTAGCACCCCCTTTGGAAAAAATAACTGAAATCAATCGCTTCCTGTAGTTTCTTACACCTCTCTACTGGAATTTTGGACCACTCTTCTTTTGCAAACTGCTCCAGGTCATTCAGATTTGAAGGATGCCTTCTCCCAACTGCTGTTTTGAGATCTCTCCACAGGTGTTCTATGGGATACAGATCTGGACTCATTGCTGGCCATTTCAGAACTCTCCAGCGCTTTGTTTGTAACCATTTCTGAGTGCTTTTTGAAGTGTGTTTCGGGTCATTGTCCTGCTGGAAGACCCATGACCTCTGGTGGAGACGCAGCTTTCTTACACTGGCCACTACGTTGCGCCCCAAAATTCTTTGGTAATCATCAGATTTCATGATACCGTTCACACAGTCAAGGCATCCAGTGCCAGAAGCAGCAAAGCAACCCCAAAACATCTTTGAAACTCCACCATCTTTGACTGTAGGAACTGTGTTCTTTTCTTTGAAGGCCTCATTTCTTTTCCTAATTACTTTTGTCTCATCTGTCCACAGTACGTTCTCCCAGAAGGATTGTGGTTTTGTCACATAAGTTTTGGCAAACTCCAGTCTTGCTTTTTTATGCCTTTGTGTCAGCAGTGGTGTCCTCCTGGGTCTCCTACCATAGCGTCCCGTTTCATTCAGATGGCGACAGATAGTGCGAGCTGACACTGTTGTACCCTGTGTCTGCAGATCAGCATGAATTTGTTTGGAAGTTAATCGGGGTTCTTTATCCACCATTCGAACAATCCTTCGTTGTATTTTTTCATTAAATTTGCTCTTCCGTCCATGTCCAGGGAGGTTAGCTACAGTGCCATGGGCTGTAAACCTCTTGATGATATTGCGCACAGTGGAAAACAGATTCTTACAATTTTGACAAGGTGCTAATAATTTTGTCCAGTCCATCTTTGAGTTCTGTGTGAAAATTGATCAAGTTTGACTTTTCTTCTGTTTTTTTGTGTTGTTGCAGTGCAAACAAAAAGTATGTGAATACCAAACCATTTGCAATTGGAACAATTTTCTGAGAGAAGAGTTGCATTTTCTGACAGAATTGCAAGGGTGCCGATATTTTTGGCCATGACTGTATATAGATAGATAGATAGACAGATAGATAGATGGATAGATAGATACCATTCTACATTTATCTATCTATCTATCTATCTATCTATCTATTTTTCTGTCTGTCTATTGTGATATCGTTCTGTCCATCTATCTACTATCTATCTATCTATCTATCTATCTATCTATCTATCTATCTATCTATCTATCTATCTATCATTATATCTAATGATGCAGAATGCAGCGGCACGACTGGTCTTCAATGAGCCCAAAAGAACCCATGTTACACCTCTCTTCATCTCATTGCACTGGCTACCAGTGGCAGCTCGCATCAAGTTCAAGACACTGATGCTTGCATACAGAACGACCACAGGCTCAGCACCCTCCTACTTCCACTCACTATTACGAATCTACATCCCCTCCAGAAGTCTGAGATCTGCTAGTGAGCGACGCCTTGTGGTACCATCACAGAGAGGCTCAAAATCACTCTCCAGAACATTCTCATTCACCATTCCTGGATGGTGGAATAATCTTCCCACCCCTATCCGGAATGCTGGATCCCTGTCAATCTTCAAGCAACAACTGAAAACTCATCTCTTTCGGCACTAGTTGACTTCATCCCAAACTTGTTCTTAAAAAAAAAAAAAAAAAACTTTCCCTTTATCTTTCTCTCCTTCCCTTGCTAGCTTGTACTTATTTGAACAATGACTGAGACTTGGTGTTACGAGCACTTCCTCTGTCTGATTGCCTCTTCAAGATGAATCGCTTTATGTACTCCCCAATTGTAAGTCGCTTTGGATAAAAGCGTCTGCCAAATGACTAAATGTAAATGTATATCTATCTATCTATTGTTCTATCATTCTACAATTCTATCTATCTATCTATCTATCATTATATCTATCCATCTATCTATCTATCATATCTATCTATCTATCGTTCTATCTATCTATCTAGCTATCGTTCTATTCTATCTATCTATCTATCTATCTATCTATCGTGATATTGTTCTGTCCATCTATCTTGGGTAAGGTAAAATGGTAAAAAAAAGTGGTAAAATGGACAGTCAGCTGGTCATTATTGGTTTGTTTTTCAATAATGATCGGCTGACTACATATAATAGGTAAGATTATGGTAGGGTCCTTTAAAAATACCTTGGCAACCTACATGTTAGTAATATTACAGTAATGACAATTTTTTGTGAGTGTCAGTATCTTGAATTCTTTGAAAACGCATTTTATTGAACTCATTATGACTGAAAGATGTAGACACTCGAACCTGTTCCTATATCCTTCCCATCTCTGTGGTTGAATTGAGTTCTCCTGCTGGTTTGAATGATTCCCGGCCCAGCGTGTTCCGTTCCCGCAGCATGGAGAAACTCTCATCATCTTCACCTGCTGCAGGTGAACGTTCCCTCACCACCGCTTTGTAAAACTCGCCGCGCAAACCATTCACTTCTAACAATTTCACTTTTCAATTTCAGCCTCTCTGATGCATGCAATACATTCTCCACGGTTTTGCATGTATTTTATGTTTGATAAAGAGCTCTGGTATGGGATCAGATTCCCGCCAAAAGTATTGCAGTCATGGATAAAAAAATAACAAGCGTGAAAACAAAATTTAAAAACGCAAGTGAAAATATATTGCACAAGATTTAAAAATGAAAGCAAAGTTTTCAGAATAGCAGGCAATGGTCACGAATCGAAAAATAATACGCGTAAATAAAAAAATGAATAACGCATTTTTAAAACTAATAAGCATGTATCAAAACTTTAAACACATTTAAAATCATATTGCACAAAATTTAAATATTAATGCAAAATTATCTGACTTTCGCACATAATCTTGTTTTCCTTGGTTATATTTCTCAGTTTTTTCTGCTCATAAATTTTCTGCTCATATTTTTATTTTTTGCATGCTTATGCTGTTTTTCCCTTCCTGCTTGTTTCCATGTTCTGCGCTTGCTTTCTCAAATGTTGCAGTTAGAGTTTCATGTAAATCAGCGCGGGCTCAAGCGTCTTCATTGGTCCACTAGTTCTAGATTGACAGCTCCTCCTCAGCCAATCAGTGGAAGAGGGGCGGTGACGTCACTCCAGTGCGCCTCTTTAGCTGCCGATGTGTTCTGTTCACTTGTACAGGTGAAGATGGATTACTGTCAGCTGGGAAACATGTTTCTGTACAGGACACTGTTATATGTGTCTGTCTGTCACTGCTGTACGCCTGCCTGGCGATCCGTTAACGTTAAATGAGCCGTCCTAGTGACTCTTCGTGGTTATATTCACCTGTATTTATTCGCCTATATGGCCACATCGCTGAAAGGGAGCAGCCACAATATGCACCGGCCTCGTGAAGTCACCGTTATATGTGTCTTGCTCGCCCATACCTGACTAATAATAAGTCTTATGGTTATTACTGTTAGTAGTGTTGTTAAAAGACCCGGTACTTCGGTACCAAGTCGGTACTAAAAAAAATGAAAACGTCACGGTACCAGGTGTCTTTAAGTCCCGGCGGTACCGAGTACCCGGTCGACCCGGTTCTTGCTGCGTGATCTGAAAGCTGCAGATGCGCTCGCTTCATAACAGCACAGAGACGTGCGACATCTAAAGGAGGAAATGCATCAAACTACTAACAATTTAAAGACTGAAACCCGGATCAAATGAAAGAGTTCAAGCAGGTAAGTTTCTATTTAATGTTTAATATTTAGATATTCTGTTATGAATATTATTCCATATTTGAATTTGAATGTCGGATTAAAATAAACTGCCGTTATAGCGGAGTTAATCCTTAGCATAAGTGCTAACGCTAATATAATGAGCATTAGAATGAAGTTTCTTTATTAACTACTTAATGCACCTATAACTTTTATTAGGGTAAAAACAACAGGAGGACATGATGGTATTTACTATTGTTACACACCAGAGGCTTTTAAATGAATTGTGAATCTAAAATATGCGTGTTGGAGAATGTACAAACAGTTAACAGTGTTTGCTAGTTAGTTGCTAGTTGTTGTTGTTCTTGGCTGGATAACTAGCAGGTTTAAAAGCCCTTTAAAATTAAATATGTACACAGTTTGTATTAAATGAAAGTACAGTCAAATGTTATCTCCTGTATAGACTTTACAATGACTTCATGTTATTATCTAACATCAACTTACAGTGAGTGAACAATATATTTTTACAACATTAATTAATGTTTGTGAATGTTATTTAATACAAACACTTGATCATTCATGTTTGTTCATTGTGCATTAAATAATTTTAACAGATTGAACTGATTGATTGATTGATTTTATGTATTTGTAAATTTTGAAATGAACCCTAAGAAGAATAATTGCAATATATAACTATTGTTTATTTGATAGGTCATGCTATCTAAAAAATGGAATCTTATTGTAAAGTGTTTTTAATACTACAGTTTCCTTCTATTTGATATGCACTTGTCTTAAAATATATAAGTCAATGATCCAATGTTGTATTTGGTCAGACTCAGTCCACTGCTTTACTAATATTATATTTTCCTTTTACAGCTGCAGGAAGATCATGAAGCACCAGCAAACCCTAAAACAGACAGTTTACAGATGTTTTTCAGCGGCAGCAGAAATATGACAAACTTTTGGGTGGAACTTGTTTACTTTTTTTCATACTTTTATTAATTGTGGAAAAACTTGAAATAATTTTAAATAAGCATAAAGAATGGCATTGGTTTTTGTGCAGTTTATTTTTGTTTAACTTTATTAATAAAAATGTGATTTTAATTAGCATATTTCTGTGTTTTGCTTTGGTACCGAAATTGGTACCGAGAACCGTGGATTTTCACTGGTATTGGTACCGAATACTGAAATTTTGGTACCGTGACAACCCTAACTGTTAGGAGAGGATAATATGAGTAAGAGTAATACATCCCAGTCACAATTGTTTAGTTTGCTGTATATTGCTCATGTGGGCAATATTTAGCTTTTTTTTTTTGTCATGTATTGTTTTTTGTAAACAGCTATTTGCAGCGTTTTCTTTCATGCACAGTATGTAATTGATAAGGTTGATGGTTTTGTAAGATTTATCACATTTTGTGTTACACTGAGATTAGAAAATGACACACAATTAAGCAATATCACATCAGGAAGAGTGTGTTCCCCGAATATCAGCTCCATTGAAAATCTTTATTGAACTGTAGTAAAATCAATATAACAAGAAGGAAAATTTGAGTGAGTTTAATATTGTAACTATTGTCATTTTGCTCTATTATGACAAAGCCACAGCAGAACAGCACCTACAAGCAACAAACAGCAGCTTTCATATTGAATGATTCACTTTATTCCTCACTGAATGAATGATTTAATGTCTTACTCTAAAGATCCTTGCCGCCACCTGCTGGCTGTTTTACTTTCATATTGTTGCTGTATTGTAACTTTATATATTTAAAACATTAATATGATTGTGTTATGCAATTATATATTTAACTTGTTGCATATTGTGTTTATGTAAATAAACACAATATACAAATGAATCTTATACAAATGAATCATTGTGTATATCAAATCCACCTGGCATCTGTAACTGTCTCCTCTGTAACACTATCGCTTTCATTGATCAGTAGTCACATCTAGCCTAGTCAATGCAAAAACATTACATTCATTCATTCAAAATTAATTTACCAATTCACTCATTTAACGTTAACGGATCGCCAGGCAGGCATACAGCAGTGACAGACAGACACATATAACAGTGTCCTGTACAGAAACATGTTTCCCAGCTGACAGGAATCCATTCTCACCTGTACAAGTGAACAGAACACTGAGCATCGGCAGCTAAAGAGGCGCACTGGAGTGACGTCACCGCCCCTCTTCCACTGATTGGCTGAGGAGGAGCTGTCAATCTAGAACTAGTGGACCAATGAAGACGCTTGAGCCCGCGCTGATTTACATGAAACTCTAACCACAACATTTGAGAAAGCAAGCGCAGAACATGGAAACAAGCAGGAAGGGAAAAACAGCATAAGCATGCAAAAAATAAAAATATGAGCAGAAAATTTATGAGCAGAAAAAACTGAGAAATATAACCAAGGAAAACAAGATTATGTGCGAAAGTCAGATAATTTTGCATTAATATTTAAAATTTGTGCAATATGATTTTAAATGTGTTTAAAGTTTTGATACATGCTTATTAGTTTTAAAAATGCGTTATTCATTTTTTTATTTACGCTTATTATTTTTCGATTTGTGACCATTGCTTGCTATTCTGAAAACTTTGCTTTCATTTTTAAATCTTGTGCAATATATTTTCACTTGCGTTTTTAAATTTTGTTTTCACGCTTGTTATTTTTTTATCCATGACTGCAATACTTTTGGCGGGAAAATGATCCCATACTCTGGGCTCTGTCATGAACAGGTTTGCTAGCACAGATCTGGTTTTAAAGTGTGTGTGTTGAAGCAGTCAGCGGGAAAGCCTGTAATCACACATTACTTACACTCTATTATCTTACCTTAAACCCACAGCTTGAACTCTTTGTCTGCCTGTAAACGTAGCAGGAGGCTGATTACACTCAAATGCAATAATATTTCTAGGTTATACTGCCATCTACTGAATACATACAGCAATCATATACTATAGTACTGTAAGTTCAAAATATGTTTTGCTTTGGGTCCATAGAGCTTTTACAGTCCATGTATTCTTAATTCATTAACATTCTTAGATTTTTGGTGTTGTGTCATTTAGAAATCAGCCCCAATTATTTTCAAATGCTGATCGGAACCGCCTACTACTTTATTTCATAGAATATGGTAAAAAAAAAAGCAAAATAGAAAAAATATGAGTACATACTAGTATGCTGTTCCGAATTCAGCCATGCATTAATCACAAGCGATTGATTCATTGATTGATGCGGTGATTGACCAGCGCTGAAACAAGTAACAGTTATCATGTAACAACTGTCTGCATGCTGCTTCATGGGTGCTTGAGACAATCATTTACAGAGGAATAATGACACTGAGAAATGTTAATAGATTTTTAACCCTGGCCCAAAGAAATAATTAAAATATGGGAATAATTATTTAGCCCCTTTCTTCCTGACCAGTTAGAAACAACTTTCAGACCGCCTGCCATAGCCTAGGCCGCATTCTACTTTCTACATAGAGTTTCAGTGTATAAATCTGTGAGACAAAGGCCAAAATAACCAATTCACACTGGATTACAATATAAATTCACATTTGTGTGCTGAATCCATAATGAATTCTGTAAGTACATGTTGTATTTAATTAAATCCCTCAATGAACTGCCAGAACCGTCTGATGATAAGCACGCACAAGAGAACACAGTAAGTGCATTGCATGGGTTTGAGGAATGTGTCTGCAGTTTTTATAAATGAAAAATCTTGTTTAAAAATGCGTGTGTTATTGAGATTTGCATGTAAAGTACATGTTATTTGCGTGTTGATGATATGTTGTGTAGTCTTGCGTGTTGTTGTCGTTGAAATCTCAGCCTGTAATTCGTGAGTCTGCCGCTGGGTGGCAGCGGTGCGCTTTTGTTCAGCTCTCTGTGAGACTGACTGTGATGCGCGTTTTTAAACACTAGAAGGCGAAAGATTACGTCTTTATGACAGGCCAATTAAACATGACATCTGTTTGACAAGACATGTTAATAAGAGGGTTTTTTGACGTTCCTGTTTTGCTGTAGGCCTGTATGAGAGTATTGATGGATAGTACTGTTAAAACATGTTTTTTGCAGTTTCTCTGTTTTTTCTCTTGATATTTGAGATGATGCTGAACTCTCAAATATTGAATTTCATTGGCTTCATTTTTTAAAATCCTTATCTAGTAATCATAAAAGACCAGGTGGGGGTGAATCATTGGTCACTGAAGTGCAATTATTATTTTTTTTGGTTAGGATGCAGATTCTGCCAACTTCAGTGCAGGTAAGACGCCAAATTAAATATATATATTTTTTAAATCATATTTCAAAAGCATTTTTCTGATGAGACAGGAGGATATTTGTATTCACTGAGTCAGATTTAAAAGGCTGTTGTACATTGTTTTATCTCTGGCCTGCAGGGAGTGCTTGTCTTTGAAATTGAAACGGTAATTTATCATCATTAATGTGATTAATTAAAATTTGCTGTCAGGTAGGGGTTACCGTTTCCTCTCAGGGGATCTAGATAGATGCCTTGTCCAAATACTCACACTTGCAGTCTTTACACTTGACCACTTGACTACTTATATGACGTATTTCCTGTATTTGGCCCAAGTGTTCAGGTGAGGATGAAGACCACAAGTGTGTGTAGGAACTTTTCATTACCTGATGGGACACACTTATAGTGTTGTAAAAATGCAAGTGTTTACATAGCTTTATTTTTATTTTAAATACTTTGCATTTTAAAATCAACTTACAAATAGGTCTATCTGTTCAGTAGTCCCTATAACATGACACAATTTAATTTGTGGTGCTTCTAATTAAGTGATAAAAAGCAGTTGCAAATGTTGTACAAAATAAATAATCACCACTACTCATCTTTGCACCAATAAAACTTGCAAAACCAAATTATATGTAATATCTAATTATTGTATTAATATTTAACTTACATTGGAAAGGTTTCTGTGACCTCTCGTGAGATCTCGGCAAAAAGTCTCATGATTTATTCCAAAACGTGATGCATGATGGGATACACTAAGCCTCAAATAGCGCTTCGGAGCAGTATTCTAGATAGTGTGGATTTAGTGTGCATTTAGGGTACTGCGCTTCAGCGTTTTTAAAACCTGTGACAGTATTGTGCACACGCTCTCAAGTGGCCAAGACCGCAAATGTGGGTATTTGGACAGGGCAATGCTTTTTTCAGTCTGTGAGCCAACAAAACACTTCATTGTACTTCCAGTTTCTGCATGTTTTTAATTCAGTTTTGAAAAATGTATTGACATACTTACATATTTACATTAGAGTCGCTGAAGTTATCAGTGTTTTCCAAAATAATGATAACTTTCTGTTCAGTAAGTGAATCGGATGTTGATTGAGTCTAATGGATTCAATTCAGCAGGTGATTCGTCAGATAAGCCGCTATTTCTTTTGAAGTATTCCTTAAAATAGCCAGTTCATAAGAGTCTTTTGTTCTGGAATCAGACTACACTGCTTGTGCTAAGGATTTTGATTCACCAAAAATAACCGACTAGTAGGAGTTATTTGTTTGCAAGTCAGACTACTGTGATCGCGATGTACAGTGCCGTGAAAAGGTTTTTGCCCCCTTCCTGTTTTTTAATTTTTTTTGCATATTTGTCACACTTGAATGATTCAGATCATCAAACAAATTTTAATATTACACAAGGATAACCCGCGTAAATACAAAATGCAGTTTTGAAATAATGATTTTATTTATTAAGGGAAAAAAGCTGTCCAAACCTACCTGGCCCTACGTGAAAAAGTAATTGCCCCCTAAATCTAATAACTGGTTGTGCCACCATTTGCAGCAACAACTGCAAGCATTTGCGATAACTGGCAGTGAGTCTTTCACATCGCTGTGGAGGAATTTTGGCCCACTCTTCTTTGCAGAATTGTTTTAATTCAGCCACACTGAAGGGTTTTCGAGTATGAAAGGATTGTTCAAGGTCATGCCACAGCATCTCAATCGGACTTTGATTTGGCCACTCCAAAACCTTAATTTTGTTTTTCTTGAGCCATTCAGAGGTGGACTTGCTGGTGTGTTTGGGATCATTGTCCTGCTGAATAACCCAAGTGCGCTTGAGCTTGAGGTCATAAACTGACGGCCAGACATACTCCTTCAGGATTAGATAAAGTGCAGAATTCATGGTTCCACCAATTATGGCAAGTCATCCAGGTCCTGAAGCTGCAAAGCAGCCCCAGACCATCACACTACCACCACCATGTTTGACTGTTGGTATGATTTTCTTTTTATGAAATGCTGTGTTGGTTTTTACGTCAGCTGTAACGTGGAACACACAACACTATTTTACAACTATTTATTCACCACACATACATATAATATATATATATATATTTTTTTCCATTTCAAATTTGCACATGTCAGACCTGTACACACACGATTGTCTGTATTGCATAGTGTTTTTGCTATTTTGTACATTGCCTATTTGTATATTTGTATAGTGTTCTTTTGTTGTCTGTGTCCTGTCCCGTTGCTGTCATTCTGTTGCACTGTGGAGCTTTGTCACTATAACAAATTCCTCGTATGTGTAAACATACCTGGCCAATAAAGCTCATTCTGATTCTGATTCTGACACACACCTTCAAAAAAGTTAAACTTTTGTCGCATCAGTCCACAGAATATTTGCCCATATTTTTTGGCAAATGTGAGACGAGCCTTTGTGTTGTTTTTGGTCAGCAATGGTTTTTGCCTTGGAAGTCTCCCATGGATGCTGGTTTTGCCCAGTCTCTTTCTTATTGTTGAATCATGAACACTGACCTAAATTGAGGCAAGTGAGGCCTGCAGTTCTTTAGATGTTGTTCTGGATTCTTTTATGACCTCCTGGATGAGCCGTCGTTGCGCTCTTGGAGTAATTTTGGTAAACCTTTAAGTGTGATAAATATGCAAAAAAAAATTAAGAACAGGAAGGAGGCAAAAACCTTTTCATGGCACTGTATAGGCGTAGGCCTATATTTGATACACTACATAACTGGCTTGTAAGAGTCATTTCCCGATAGCACACATACATCACGGAGAGATGCCTATTTGTCGTCTGCATCTACATCTGCAAGACGTATTTTTTATGAGTGTTTGCTCATCTGCAATATGTCTATGGGACGTTTCCTATCAGATGTCAAATAGATGCTTATTAGATGTCTTTAAGATATTTATGATTTAGAATGTATGTAAAACTGACATCTTACAGACATCTGTCAGATGTTTGTACAGCAGATACTTTCCAGATCAAGTGATCTTTAACAGACATCTTGCATATGTATGTGTGCTTTATTCAAGAATCCATCTGCTCTAATTGCTCTGCATCATTTTCATCCACTAAAAAAGTAATTTGTACTGAATAGGTTTGTGAACATATTTTAGTGAAGCAGACTTCGGTGCTAATAACCGTCTAGAACGATCGAGTCATTTGTGAATCACACTGCAGTGATCGGATCGCTGGTTCAATGGAACTAACTTTTTAGGGGCAGCCGTGGCCTAATGGTTAGAGAGTCGGACTTGTAACCCAAAAGTTGCAGGTTCGATTCCCAGGTCCGGCAGTGATTGTCGGTGGGGGGAGTGAATAACCAGCGCTCTCTCCACTCTCAATACCACGACTGAGGTGAGACCCTTGAGCAAGGCACCAATCCCCCAACTGCTCCCCGGGCGCCGCAACATGGCTGCCCACTGCTCCGGGTGTGTGTTCACTGCTGTGAGTGTGCACTTGGATGGGTTAAATGCAGAGGACAAATTCCGAGTATGGGTCACCATACTTGGCCACACACCACTTCCCCCTTTCCTTTCCCCCTAACGACCATAGTTATCTAATGATGCTTTTGGGAAATGGTTTTTATTCAATAAAAATAACTGGTTCGTACCGGTTCCTGAACCAGATTGAGCTGATTGCTCTGCACGGGTTTCATTCACTAAAACAAACTGTTCATAAGAGTAATTTGTTCGTGAATCATATATTTGTTCATATATCATGCCACTTCTAAATAATTGAACTGGGTGTGAACAGAACTGGATTTGAATTTAGCTGCTCTGTTGAACATGGTGTGATGAATTAAGAGTTTGTGTGTGTATTTGTGTTTTCACAAACTCTCTATAGTGTTATTTGTAGGTACATTTTGTGTGAGAATGTGTTGTTTTGTGAAGTTGTGTGGTACATTCATAGCCTAGTTTGACAAGACACACACACACACACACACACACCAGCAGCCCTCAGGACAGACTGTGTCCCTCTGAAACATTCATTTCCAAAATATCAATGATTCATTTTGAATTAAATATATATTGTAGAATAGAATAAAGCTCATATCTGCCTCAGTCCAGGAGATGTTCATAGCATGTGTCCGACAGATGATCATAGAGTCACAGAGCCTCTTCTATATGAAACTGTATTGTATTGTCATGAATATGATTCTTCAAATGACCATTGCATGCAAGGGGAAAATATTATATCCTTTAGAAAAGTAATAACACACCTCATCTTGAGGCACATGAGGTTGAATTACATGATAAAGTTTAATATTTAGTGTTGTGGTTGGTCCAAATCACTAACCTTGAGTAGAAGCAATAGTTATAGTGATGTTTGATGTTCTTAAACACCACTAATTATGCTCTGTTTAAAGGATATATAGAGCTGTGCAAAGCGGACAAGCTGATCTTAAGTGTATCATTTTATTTTCTTTAATTTCAAACTATTCTATCCAGTCTGTGTTGATGATCTGTAGACAGTAGAGTGTTAGTTTCTGCTCTGAGTTTGTTGACGTCTTTTTAAGTTGAGCTCAGTTTTCTTCAGTCAGACAAACAATCAATCTTTTTCATGCTTTGTTCATATTGTTTTGTCTCAGCCTTTGACAGATCATTCATGTATTGCTTGATGCACATTGCACAAAATGGCCTCTGTCTCAGTGTCAGAGATGTCAGTCTCAATGTTGTGTTTACAAGGTTCCAGTCCAGACAGCTACTGTACAAACAGCATTTTTGAGTAACAAGAACCAGTCCCTAGATTTGACAACGTTTGATTGGTTTTGCTTGAGGCACGCAGAAGTCTTATTACTTTGAACAGACAGAAATTCAGGCTGCAACCTCTACAAATTTTTAAAGGAGGCCTATTATGCCCCTTTTTACAGTATGTAAATGTAGGTCTCAGGTGTCCCAAGAATGTGTCTGTGAAGCACTAGCGTAGCCAGAAATGTTAAAGTGGGTGGGCCTACATAAAACTGGGTGGGCCAGGTGTGTAGCATATGAAAACTGCATGTCAAATTGCCAACACAAACACAACACACGCGACCGCTGTGAAGTTTCAGCTCAAAATACCCCACAGATTATCTATGATATCATTTTGAAAATGCCTATTTTGAGTGGAAGCAGAAACGTGCTGTTTTTGTGCATGTCTCTTTAAATGCAAATGAGCTGCTGCTTCCCGCCCCCTTTTCCAGAATAGGGCTGTGCCTTTACAGCTCATTCCTCAGATACTCTGTTAAAAAACATGTGTTTGGTTTTGATTACCATGTCTATTGCTCTGAAATCATGCATTTTAAACCATATTAGTTTAAACTTCTTATATACAGTTTTCTGAGCGCACATCCGAAACACGTGCACAGGAAGCGGCTGTCACACAGCATGTGAATACTAAACCAAGTTCTCTTTCATGTCTTATTGCACTTTGTCAAATGCACACAAGTTTGTTAAAAACACACATGAGTGACAAAAACGGTCGGTTATGTCTGTGAAGGTAAACAGCTGGGAAAGAAATTGCATGTTTATATTGGATCTGTGTGGCAGCAGCGTAATATACAGTAAACAAATCAATAAATCCACTACTCTCTTGTGTCCTCTGAGGCTGGGACTCTAAATAGCATTCTGTGATCGTCAGTGCAGCCAAAGACACAACAGATAGCATGCTTTGCCATGGCGTTAGAACTAGTACACCATTGTCGCTTGCGAAAACACAATGGCGACACCGTGGGTGGAAACTTGCAGATTAAGGGGTGGTAATATTATAATCTATGTCACGGGGCGGCTCGTTTTTTCACAAGCTTGCAGAGAAAGGCTTACCAAAAAAATTACTGGGTTGTTCTATTTCACGTTTTGTGGGTTGGTAGATGCACCGGGGACCCGATTATAGCACTTAAACATGGAACAAGTCAGATTTTCATGATATGTCACCTTTAACATTACTTCTACTTATAAGTTCTTTGGTATGTTTGTTAAGTCATGATTATTTATATAGTGCTCTGTGCAATGTGCTTAAAAGTAGCTTTACAGTAACAAGTCAATTTGTTAATTTAAATATAAGTATTAGATGAAAAAGTTAAACATAAAAATGAGAAATGTGGTATAACTGAAATAAAGAGTTAAACTTAAAAATGAGAAATGTGGTATAACTGAAATAAAGAGTTAAACTTAAAAATGAGAAATGTGGTATAACTGAAATAAAGTATAATAAATAAGCTAAATAGAAATATAAAAAACCCATAAAAAATTACAACAAAACTGAAACAAATAAGCTAAATAAAAACATTAAATACTATAATAACATATAAATACTGCAATGAGTGTCAGAAAGTTTTTTTTAATTTCAAAAATCAACTACAATTTCAATGGTTTTAAGCAGTGTACAGAGAAATCAATAAATTCTGTATTTTTTGGGGCAATCATTTGTAAAAAAAAAATTGTGCAGCCTTTGGTTAACTAAGGCAAGATACTGCAGGCATTTTTTTTTTTTCGTGCACTGGTCAATTCTGAGATTTTGGGATATTTGGCTTTTCAGAACATGTTGTCTTTCATACTAGTGGAAAGTAAACATCTGCAATAGCCTACAAATTTCAGTCTTTATTTTATTACACTTTATCTATTTGCATCTGTACTTTTTAAATTATAATACATCTTTTAATGTACATCTGTTTTCTCAAAATTAGTTTTTTTCTCATTTAATTAAGCATACTGTACATACAGTATCTAAATTCTAGTTTTTACAGAAGTGCTTGTTCATATATCATTTATCTGATTTATAGAACATTTTATTCCTTTTTTCAGGCTATTAATGGTATTTTTTGATTTATGGAGTGATAAAAAGATATTCTAAATCCCCTTTGTGTCAATCAAATCAAATTTCTGTTTTGGAAATGTATGCAAATTTGTGCATATTTAATTAGACAATCTGCATATTTTAATAGACCATTTCATAAACCTGTAATGCAATCCAATTATCTTAATGCACTATGATTAATCAATCAAATAGTGGTTGTCATTTTTACCGTTTTCAGCTGTGCCAGCTTCGTGTTGAGCCCTGTGAAATGAGCGTATAATGAGAGATGGATTTTCTGAAGTATTTTCACGCTTGTCTAGAAGGTTGAGCTGCCGTTTCTGCTTTCAGATGACGACACACACACACACACACACACACACCAGGATCGCTCGCTCACTTCCTCTGTTATTTATTCCTCTGCCAGAGTGTTTCTGTCTCCTGAGGTTTTTCTCATTCCCTGGTTGTCGTTCTCTTCCTTTTTGGCATTAACTCTCTCTCGCTCTCTTTATAGTTGTCTCCAGGGTGGGAGGACGAGAGACAGAGAGAGAGAGAGAGATTTGGACGTACAGAAAGAGAGAAAGATTAATATGCATTGATGAAGGAGGATAGAGAGAGGAAGGATCTACAATTTAAGTGCAGACACACACACTGAACTAGACGTCAACAAACACGTTTCGCTCTCATCTGAGCGTGGCACTGTCTCATGCTACAGGTGTGTAGCAACGGACGCAGTTATGGGTCTCGTCATGGGAACGTTCCCCATGCAGAGCAAACAGGTGAACTATCACACAGGTAAGAGCATTTCTCTTCGTTTTATGACTGTAGCACTCATAGTTTTGAAACAGCTAGATTTTTTTTGGTTTTCTGGAAAAAAAATTTTTTTTTTTGCATAGGGAAAACATGCATTGTTAAGGGGTTCCTAAGTGTTTTCAGTGTTATTTAGCATGTTTCTATTTGGTTGCTAGGGTTTTCTGGGTGGTTGCTAGGCGGTTGTTTATTGTCTGCAGTGAAAAGCGTCTCTGTGATCTTCTGGTCTGTAGATATAACTCAGGTTTTGCTTTCCATGTAGATTTTTTCTTTCACCTGTTTTATGGTCCAGCGGATGAAAATGGTGTGCCTGATCACTTAGAATAAAGAAAAATTTGTCTAATGTCTAAACAATTTGCACTCAGAAATGGATAGCAAATGTAACATTTTATCAAAAAGAAACAGCAAGGTACTCATTGAAATAAATGTTATTTTGAAGAAGGAAGAATGAAATGGTATTTTCTTGTATAATGATGTACTCCAATAATGTTTTACTTGCAACTTCGAAAAATCATTTTTTACAGTGTTGTAAAGATTTGATCAGATCACTAAGGATGAGAGTGATGCTCAACTAGGCAAACTGCAATGATATGCATTTGTCGTATCGTATGCTGTTTGAATGTCACTGGTTTAATGATATGCTCTAGAACATGAAGTTTTCTTACTACACTAAGAGCATTAACATTTATAAACAAATTTGAATGAGTGAGAAATGCTTTTATGTGTTTGGCTTGTAGGAGTTGGTTTGTGATTCTTCAGGTAAAACAATGGCAAATCCTATCATATGTGTGTGAGCAGTGTTCACTCGTAGATCTCTCTCTCCTCTCGCTTTCCCTCAATGTTCCCGGACGAGACGTTGTGTAAATACACAATGAGCTGGCGGTCTATAAAAGGTTATGGTATTCACTCTAGCATTAAATCAGCTTCTCTGTGTGTGGCTTTATGAAAATCAGAAAGTATGTTAGGTTTGTGTGACGGCTGGATTTAGGGGCAGGCCAGTGGGATTCACAGTAGTACACAGAGCTGGGTAACTGATTACATATTATCTGGATTACGTAATCAGATTACAAAAATTAAATACTTCTAATTAGATTAAATTACATTTTAAAATACTCCTAATCAGACTACAGTTACTTTTTATTGATTACATGATTACATATAATTCACACAATAGCAATAAATTATTTATAATTTATCGATTCTCCCTAATTCCTCTTGTTCATCTTTTAAATATTCCTAAATTAGCCTACTGCTTAAACTCAAAGTCTTCCAGTTTTGACCACTGGATTTACAAAAATCATTTCAGATTTAAGAAGTGTTTCGACATTGCATCAACTATTGATGAACACATTCATTTTATTTGAATTATGATGGCTTATTTAAAAGGCTATTGTCTTTCAAACACATTAAAATGCACAAATTAAGTTATTTCTTATTTGCATGTAATGTAGGGATTCCCAAACTTTTTTGTCATCTGAACCTCTTTCACCTAATATATTTGTTATATGAAGCACCCCTGAGATTTTAAAATAAATATTAGAAATATATTGAAAATGGACTGCCAATAATTATTATTTTAATGGCTTTGAATTCAGACATCATAAGTATGAAAATACTTCAAAAAATATTCTGTCTGCATGTTATTACACGTCAGGCTTACAATGTGAGACATCATTTTAAACATTATATGTCCTTGTGTTTCTATCCACTGTTGACTGAAAAAAGACCCCTGGGTTATGGGAAAGAAAATATAGAAAATATAATTACAAAAAATATATAAAAACAAAAATGTCTCATGATGGAAAACCATACAAATTCATAAGAGCTTGAACACAGAATTCATCATAGAAAGGTTAAATGTAATGTTTGTGTTGAACCTTGTTTTGTTCTGATATAATAGTTTAGTCTGCAGCACTCATGTCAGAGTTTGGGATTGAAAACCATAATAGCCAGTTGTGACCTTTTAAATTGTCCTGTACATACAATAGCAGACTGAATAGTATTGAATAACGTCTGTATGAACAGGTAACTGAAGTCAGTCCTCACCCCCACCCTCTGACCATATCACATCTATATGTCCTGAACGTTTCAGGTATAGTCTCTTTGCTTATATAATGTGATTTGTTGGTCACTGAGTGTGCTAACTATAGCGGCGAGTAAAAGAGCCGCGTCCAGGGCCGCATTAGCATTCAGATCACTAGCTGCTGTGCTTTTGAATCGGTATCCAGACACACAGAGGTCTGTGCTGTGGGATTACAGGTCTCCTCTACTAATAACTAATGGCTGAATTAGCTTTCATGAATAAATAAATTCCAGATTACTATCTGTCTGTGTAAGTCATACTAATGAAGCACTTTTGGCCATGGGCTTCATGGGAGATTTGCTCCATTTGTTCACATTCCTTTAAATAAAGTGGAAGTATTTCACTGAGCTGCTGTGTGTGTGTGTGTGTGTGTGTGTGTGTGTGTGTGTGTGTGTGTGTGGGCTACTTCTTATCTTCAATTCACACAGACAAAGCCACTTAGCTGCGTTTGCTTTAACCCTGTGATGTGTCTATAATTACACCACAAAGGAATAGAATATTTCCTAATATTTCATTTTACTAGAATAACAAGAATGTAATACTTGGCAATATTGCTTTTTTTTGCAAAGTGATGAATTTTGAGTTATACCTCTGTCCATAACAATAGAAAATAATTTGAAATATTTCAGAGATTGGTTAGGCATGTTGAATGTATGAAAATAGTAATTCAGATGAAAATAAATGTGCTCATCAGTAGTTGATGCAATGTTGACTTGTTGAGAAAACGCATGTTAAAATTGAAATGATGAATAATTTATTGCTATTGTATGAATAATATACAATTACATAATCAGTAAAAACAAAGTAACTAGTCTGATTTACAAGCATTTTAAAATGCAATATAATCTAATTACAAGTACTGAATTTTTGGAATCTGATTACGTAATCCAGATTACATGTAATCAATTACTACCCAGCTCTGTCTGTGGTGGTGTGGATGTAACACAGTGTGAATGGTTAAATATGGCTGTAGTGGAGAAGCATCAGATATTAACACTGTAACACATGAGTTTTAATATGATTTTTGTCTTGACTTTTTAATATTTTCTCTGTATTTTCACTCCCACTGGAGCTAAACACCAGCTCTGAAAGTCTCATCTCAATGCATCAGCAGATCAGTGTCTGAAATAGATGCCCAAAGGCCAAAATGAACACCTGCCAAATGCTAAATGAAAGTAAAAATTAATTTTGGCAAGTAAAACAACAGTTGGCTGAGAACTTTATTACAAAATGCAACATTATGTGTTTTCATCTGAATTATAGAAATGATCATTTGACCTTCGCTAATTAGAATTAAACAGCCTCCTAAAAAAAACATCTGTTGTGAATCACACTCCTCCCCCCTTTCCCCCGTTTGGCAGAACATATGTGAAATTGCTCATATGAAGACACCAAAATTAAAACACGAGGATTGCAAACACAAAGTGTTAATGGTTTTCTAATAGATGCAGTTTCAATGAGATGAGAGTGCCATATGGCCTGTGCTGTTTTTCACTAACATTTATGGATGCTTATATAACATTTACGGAACTACATTTTCCACAAAGTTATTTTACAGGTTTTGTGCAGTTGTTTTGATTTGAGAAACCAGTTACATTTCTGCATTCAACATTATTTGTTCTTTAGACATTCTTCCTTAAAGATGCAGTCTATAACTTTTTGGTTAAAAATGATCCAAAATCAATTTTTGAGCAAGTACATAACCAGCCAGTGTTCAAACATATAGCCTTACATTAACTCGATTCACAACATCATTACGTCACGTCTGTAAACATAAAGAAGTTGTCCCGGCTAGTATGCTATATCGCACGAGGATGCTGCAGGTGGCGGATCGTTTATAGCCTTTTCTCACAGCAGCTGGAATAAATGGCGAATTGTAATCCAGAAAGGTAAAAACGACAATCATCAGTGACTGGAGATTCACCTGTAGTCAAAACCAAAAGAATTCGTACTGAGAATTGGCTACAGAAAAAAGAGAATGCGACCGGGCCATTGTTGCTAAAACAAAAATAAATACCGGCAGGGCTTTTGAAAGGTGGCATGAAATCCGTGTTTTGAAGGGGTTTAAAATGGACAATAATAACAAAGTATAACAATAATGATAATTGGCACGGTTTGATATGATATGAGCTAATCGTTAGATTTAATCACCATTGATAGCGCAATTTATTGTAATGCTTTTTTCCTCAGTTGATCAGAACAAAAGTGGCAGTTGTTACTTACTTATTCAGATGACATTCTCCAGTGAAAACTCTTATTTGGGTCATACTTTCAAGATGTAGAATCTGTGAATGCAAAGTGCAGTATCCACACCGGTGCGGTGACTGACAGCCATATAATATTAGATTAATCCGCGCTGGAGCTGTGCCAGTGCACAACCCACGC
The DNA here is from genome assembly GCA_023376895.1 of Aspiorhynchus laticeps. NCBI lineage: Eukaryota > Metazoa > Chordata > Actinopteri > Cypriniformes > Cyprinidae > Aspiorhynchus > Aspiorhynchus laticeps. Next base: position 24,528,743 of record CM041813.1, read on the forward strand.
AAGGAAGAGAATTCCGCAACTAACTGCAATTGCAGGTTTTCAAACAGAGATGGCGACAGAGAGGCAAACTTACGGACTACAGCTTTAAGAAAGAAATGCCAACTTGTATGCAAATTGACACACATTGTTTTTGTTTTTACCACTGAAAATGTATACAATTTAACTATTTACTCATGGAGTCACATTGAAATCACCATATCTCTGGAATGGAACCATATAAGACCTTAAAAATGAAGATCCCAAAAGGATAGTTTGTTAAAGGGATCCTATTATGCACTTTTCAGAAGTCTTGATTTGGTTTTTGGGGTGTACTAAAATAGGTCTGCATACTTGATTCTTCCAAAAACGCATTATATTTCATGTTTTACATTATTGCAGCGCCTCGCTTTCCAGTCTGTCTCAAACGCTCTGTTTAGTTCCTGATTTGATGAAACGCCTCCTTTCGAAACATGAAATGTGCTCTGATTGGTTAGCTGGCCCAGTGCGTTATGATTGGTGAATCGTTTAGAGCATGTTCCAGAAATGAGTTTCAACTGCTCAAATTGATGATCAATTTTGCCATACCAATCTGAGCCTGATTTAGAGAGCTTTGTAACTTCGCAGATCTTTTTTATGCTCAAACAGTATTATAATACACTAACTATAGTTGAAAAAGTGAAAAAGCTTAATAGGACTCCTTTAAGAACCAGAAGGATATTAATATCTTTATTAAAATCTTTAAAACATTTTGAGTTACATGCATGCAAATATTAGGGGGGAAAACCACAAAGAGTTTTTTCTCTTTGTTTTGTCACTATTGGCATATTATGCAAGATAAATGACTAAAGTCAACAAGGTTTACTATTAAACTTACCAGTCTCTGTGGAAAAATAACATGATGCTGCCATCTTTCTAAAGTCATTTTCCACCTCCTGTAATTTGGCTTCAAATCTCAGGTGAAAATTGTCATTTTGACCTCCCTCCTATATCTTCATTTCAGCCTTTTAGTATATATATATATTTGTATTTTATTTAAAATATAATTTAGCTTTATTTATTGAAGTTTATATACTGAAATAAACAATAAAAGTTAGCTTCTCGTGCCTGATAGCTTCATTTTAGCCTTTGGTTGCAGCACTATTGTAAAGTTGTTCAACGATGAACCAAAATTTTTCAGCGGATTTCAAACAAGTAATGTGTACACGCCCCTGTCTGCTATTGGTCAGCCAAACATGTAGCCCCGCCCCTCTCTCACATCATTGGTTGATTTAGTGTTGCTGTGTGGTGCTGCTCAAACACAAGCCACGGTTTTTTCTCTGATTTTTAGGAATCAATCAACGAATGACTCGGTTGTACTCTGTAGATTAGGTTTTTTACTATCTTTTAAAAACCTGATGTTGTGGAAAACAACCTGTGTTTCTGTTCTAGATGTTTCTATCCATAGAGAGAGCGAGTGCACGGTGATCGTCTGAAAAACATACACAGGAGGTGTGTTTATTACACGGATGTTTTATGGGCTGTTGAACAAACAGGTTGTGGGCAGATTAAATGTCTTTGAATTCTCTCAATGCCTCTCTCTTGCTCAGTCTTCCAGCTGTATGAGTTTAAATGGCCCTGAAACGGCAGACATTACAGATGATTCATTCATTACATAAAGACATGCAGCTCTTCACTGAGACCTCCACAGAGAGAGGGAGGAAAATCAGGTCAGGTTACCAAGAAAAAATGAAAGGCAGTGAATGAAAACAGTGGGTGATGAGACAGAAACAGAACTACACATCCACTTTCTTTGTCATGCTTTTCTGCGTTTCCATTTCTCTGCCTCGCATCAATACAAATGTCACCTCGTACCACATTAATATCAGCGCTTACGGGGCTTTAAACCTATAAATCAGCTTCACAACACAAAAGTACTGTGGTAATATGTCAGTTTGATATGTTCACTGAAAAAAAGTAGATGGATTTACTTTACTAGCAATTTCTATATGAAAATTGTTTCTAAGTTCACAAATAATTTCAAAGAAATGGCAAATAACAACCTGAAGTGAAAGACTGATACTTTATACTGTTATTTGTACTTTTACAGGGAACGTTTATCAATAATAATAATATGATGATGATGAAAATAATAATAATTCTGATCATTTTAAGTGTAAAATGTATTTTATTATTATTAGAAGTAATAATATTTAAAATGTAATAATGATAATAAAATAAATAAAAACAACAAAAAGTAAATTTAAATAATAAAATATATATATATTTATATTTTGTATTAATTGTATTATTATTAGTGTTGTCAAACAATTAATCGTGATTAATCGCATCCAAAATAAAAGTTTTTGTTCACATAATATGTGTGTGTACTGTTTATATTTATTATTTATATATAAATACACACACATACAGTATATATTTTGAAAGTATTTATATGTATTTACATGTATATATTTATATTCATATAAATATATTTAATATATATACATAACACTTTTTCTTAAATATATACATGTATGTGTGTGCATTTATATATATACATAATAAATATAAACAGTACACTCATATATGTTATGTAAACAAAAACTTTTATTTTGGATGCGATTAATCGCAATTAATCATTTAACAGCACTAATTATTATTGTTATTATTATTATTCTTCTAATAATTTAGAACCATTTTTGGTTCCACAAAGAACCATTCAGTCAAAGGTTCTTTAAAGAATCATCTCTTTCTTACCGTTTTATAATCTGAAGAACCTTCTTTCACCACAAAGAACCTTTTGTGAAACAGAAAGGTTCTTCAGATGTTAAAGGTTCTTTATGGAACCATTTAGACAAAAAGGTTCTTCTATGGCATCGTGAAGCACCTTTATTTTTAAGAGTGTATTCCCACTGGAGGAAATGCCCATAGCAGAGGAGCAGTGAAGCAGGAGGAGATGTGAGATGTTGGCATCAGGCTGATGTGGCCGGCCGCCAGCGCTGTGTGACTTCAGCTGTGGAAAACGAATAGCACGGGCTAATTGTTATTTGTAATATGTCAGTATGAGCAGAGCGAGATGCCAAGCAGATCAGAGTAGTTAGACTGCCCTTAGTGAGTTCTTTATTAGTAGAGTCGTGAAAAAAATTCAGACGTTCTGCTTTTTATTAAATTTTAATGTCCGCCATTTGACACTTTTATTAGCAGTGGGAGCAGAGAGAGAGAAATACGTGATTAATCTCTCGAGCAAGATTAAAACTCAAATCACCTGAGTTTAATTATTAAAATTTAGCCTTTTATTTATTTATTTTTACAGGAAAAGTTTTCTTGAACTCTGTTTTGTGGTGAATGAATGATTAATTGAATGAATGAATGAATGAATGAATGCTGTTAATAGTTGTAATTAATAGTGTTTTAATAGTAATGTCAATAGTAGTACTAATATTATTAAATGTGTTATTATTTAGTGTATTATTATTATTATTATTATTATATTAAGTTTAAATGAATAAAAATTGCTGTTAATAATAATAATAATAATAATCAATACATTTAAATTAAATAGTAATTATTATATATAATTATTTATTATTATAAGCAATTGTTGCTATTGTTGTTCATTAATGAAAAATTAAATAAACAGTTAAATTATTAATATTATAAAATTATTATTTTAATGTAATAATTGATGTTAATAAATTAACAAGATCAATGCATTTAAATATAATATATATTTTTTTATTAATATTATTTATAAAATAATAATTTTGAATTATTTATATAACTTTAATTTTAAATGTAATTGCAGCTACTGTTAAAATTAAATGAATACAAATATTATTAAATTGATATTAATATTATTATTATTATTACATTTTAAATATAATTCAATTAAAATATTTTTTATTTCATTTTGAATTTAAATTTAATTGATTTTATTATTATAACTCATGATTACATTACATACCCTTCAAAGCTGGCAATGAGATTACTTTTGAATCTGTGTTTATTTACAGTCGGTGGTGTAATTAAGTTGGATTTTATGGACAAAATCCTAAAAATGCCTCGATCAGCACATTATATGACCCTGTGGTAACCGGGCTGTATGTGGAATACTTTGTGCATGCTGAAAGAGCATGACCACTGTAGGTACCTTCATTTTCAATCTTTACTTTATTTGTCCCTCATGAGGGAAATTAGTTTTGGGCAAATACTGGTAAAAACTGCATAACAAAGTACCAACATAAATAATAACGATCACACAGCTGTGTCCCTTGAATTAGAGTTTAACAGCCTTGTAGCCAAAGGAACAAAAGAGTTTTTATAACGGTTATATCTAGACATTGGAGTACGAAAACATCGACCAGATGGAAGTAATTCAAATTCTTGCTGAAGCACATGAGATCTAAGAGTAACTTTCAAATGTCCAAACCAGGCCGCTATACCATATAGTAAGATGGATTCAATACAGGCATAATAAAACAACAATTTTCAATAATTCAGCAGTGCTTCCTCAATTATTCCTTACTGTACATACCCTTCATCTACATATGTGCACTCTACCACTCAAACACAGCTCTGACAGACCACATCTAGTCAGTTATTTAGTTAAAACAATACCCTTGCAAAAACTACAGTAATGTTTTGCAGGAATTATACTTGCAATGGTATATTTTTATAAAGACTGTACGACAGTACAATGAAAGTTTCACAATGTATTTGACAAAATGTAAAGAACTTTTTACAGAAAACATTAATAAACAAATCGGACTTGATATTGGTCAGACATTTTTTTGAACGTCACTTAGTTTTAATAATCAGGTTGCATGGTAGAATTAAGATAATAAGTTATACGCTATATAAGATTTACATCTGAGATCTGAACAAATAGGATCCATAATGTTAATTTAATCATATTTTAACCAGACTCATAGACTTATAGTTTGAGCTGACGTGCATATTTGGTGTTTGTGTGTAATAATTTGTTGAATTTATGCGAGTTCTTTTGAAAATGACATTTGATTTATGTACATTTGATTTATGTTATACCCTAAAATGAGCTCATGAATTAATTCCTTTTTTTTTTTGGTTGTGAGTTCATAATCATTTTTAGAGTTAGCTTTATATAAAACAATAGAAGTCTATGGTATAAGGGGGTCATTGGGATAAGTTTGTGTGTGGGTGAAAGAGACAAATATTTATGTATGTATGTATTTATTTATTTATTTCCACATATATTCAGTTCCACAGTTTTGTGTTCCACCAGATTCTGTCAGAATAACACATGTGAAGTGATATGTGCTGAAGTTTAATATTTTGTGCTGTAGGTAAATATTTTTGTTTGTTACTATATAAATTAGTGCATATAAAAGAAGGTGATATAATATAATTCTTCATTGCATTTATTATTTATTGTTTATTATTCATAGCTGCCTTCATTACTTTGGCATTTAACTAAATTATTATACTATTTTTGTTGTATTTAAATATACATATTTGTATTTTTATTAATAATATTGTATTATATTTAAACATACATGATTATGTATTTATTTATATGCATATTTTATTATATTTAAACATATTTTATTTACTAAATCTATTCTTATTTTGGGTATTTAATGACTGTTTGGTTGAAATAATAGTTGCTGCTCTGGTTGGGAAAAATAATCACTTTTTAGGGAATGAAATTATATAAAAAAAATCAAAACCTGTATTACTTCTGAATGATCTTTTTCATCCAATTAATGACAGTCAGTGGTGTCCAGTATTGTTTGAACACCAGCCTTTTTCAAAATATAGTATATTTTGTTTCACAGAAGAAATATATACAATATGCAACAACATGAGGGTGATTATATTTTCATTTTTGATTGAACTGTCCCTTTAAGGCATGTCTGAGCAAATACCTCACCTGCAATACACAGACATACGTGAACGAGCAACATTTATATTCATGTTCTCCGACACGCATTGTTTCCTTCAATCTGTTTGACTGACATCAACAAGCCTTCGATCAAAATACGTCCCGTCTTTTCTCATCCCTTCTGTCAGCGACCTTGTAATATCACTCTATAGCCAATTCCCCTTCCATCGGGACGGCGGGACATTATTGGGCCATTCCCCTCTCTCTCTCTCTCTCTCTCTCTTCTCTCTCGTGCCTCATCTTCCATTTCCTTCTCTGTTTCAGTCTTTATTAAACCGCTGCTGGGTGTAAAACATCAAACACTCATAGCATGTCTGGAGACAAACATATTACTTTCTGTTTCTTCTGAGTGTAAGAGGAGGAGAGAAACCACAGACAGACAGACAGACAGGGAAGATGCAGCGTCTCACAGCAGTCATCCTTCTGAGTCCTGATTAATGCAATGCATGATTTATTCAAATCTAAATCATTATTTCTTTCTGCAGTGGAAGTGTTTCATTCAGATTTATTCATTTGAAGTTTTGAATCCTTTTGAAAACGAACTCATGTAGCTTCACCTCTCAGCTGATGGATCATGTTGCATAAAGCCTTGTGAACGTCCATCCCTTGAAAATCCATCTCGTTTATTAAGACTCCACATTAACCAGAGCTTATGACTTTTTAAATTATTAAATAAGCTTATTATACGCCTCTCTGGGAATACTTGATTCTCATTGGTCGATTCTGTGGTTAAATATTTGTTTTTCCAGGCAACAGATTTTCCTTGTAGCTGTGCTAGTTTCATGTTTCTTATATCATTCCAGATTTTTTTCCTCATAAAATAATTTAGACTCAATATTTAGAATTTTAATAAATGAATATATTTTATTTACTTTAATTAATTCAAATTATTTGAATGTTAATTTTAACCTTTATTTGTATTTTAATTAGTTTAAATTTAATTTAAAATATTTTTAATGAATATTAATTTTAACTTTATTTTAATTTTAATTCATTTTATGTAATTATGTTATTTAAATTATTTATTTATTTTTAAGTAAATAGTAAAGCTTGCACAAATACAGTTTTGTATAGTATGACTCTAAATTATTATATTTTAACAACAAATAGAAATTGTATAATTTAAATGTTAATTTAAAAACAATTGATTTTTTTTTATTTGAGTTGATTATTATAGTTAAAAAACAGTAATTTAATTTAAGTTTGGGCTCTGCAGAAGCTGAGGTAGATTTTTATCCCTAAGAAAATCATTTTTTTCGTCATATAAAATTTAGACTCAATTTTTTGTTTGTTTGATTTATTTGAAAGCATTTTAATAAATTAATATATTTTATTTAATTCAAATTTAACTTTTATTTTAATTTAAAATATTTTAATGAATGTTAATTTGAACGTATTGTTAAAATTATAATGTTAATTAATTATTATTAATTAATTCATTTAAGTAATTAAAATTATTATGTTAATTATTGTAATTTTATTTAAATTATTTATTTATTTTTAAGTAAATAGTAAAGCTTGCACAAATACAGTTTTTTCACTAGTAGACCAATGATCCAGAAAAGTAGCTAATTGTTGGGTCAGTGTTTACTCTTTGAAAATGACACAATATATTGAGCAACATGAGCAGTCTTTGCTGTTACTGCATTATAAGAGTGTATGGGAGTGAAGAAAAAAGGCGTGAGATGTTGGTGAGAAATGTGGTAATTGCCAGATTCCTGCTGCTCGTGTGGACAGAAACGGTCAAAATGTTCCGCTCGCCTCTGTTTTGTGATCCATGTCTGTGTAATGAGCAGGTTGTTAGCAGAGGGATGCTTAGTGGATCACCTTATCAGGGTTTATTTTAACGACTGTCTGACTACATTATCCCTTATGTAATTGATCCTCTGAAATCTCAGAAGTGTGTAAGTCTCTTGAACGATATCTTGTCTCCTGTGAGTATAATCTGACCGCTGTGAGCTGCAGAAAACCTATGCGTGTGTGCTGCTCACTGCAAACCGTGCATTATATACTGCATAATCATATTTAATAATAGTGTAAGAAATGGTATGCATTGATTGACAGTGGTATTTGAACACATTCCAATAAAATTCTTCATCAACCTGCTTGGGTTCAGATTTGTTATATTAAGCAGCTGTAATGTAATGTGTTTATAATCTTTATTAGTCCTGTGCTTTGACCTCATGATAATTCAAAAGCAGCTTTGGGTAATTATGACCGTTTGTTAATAATTAATGATGGTGTCATTTCAAGTCCTTGGAATGCTAATGAATCAGCAGGAAGGTGCTGCGCCTGGCATTTACATTGACGTATATGCCAGACGTTTCCTCAACAAATTATCAATCATAAGAAAACACATCTGGTATCTCCTTACCCTTTAACTGACTGCATATTAAGTTTATAAGTAACTGATCTAGAACACATGAGCAGCAACAGATGACATTTTTGAGTACTTTTTGCTATAGAATGTGTATTTGTAATCAATATTTCTCTCAGGTCATTCACCATCTTGGTTGAATCTTTTCAGTAATGTTGAGTTTTGAATGGTCCATGAATGATTATGCAATGCTGCATTCATTTTTGGCCTAAAGAATGAATCAAAGCAGCATGTCAAAGGAACAGTTCACCAAAAAATGCAAATTTTCGGAACATTTACTCTTAGGTAATCCAAGATGTGGATGAGTTTGTTTCTTCATGGGAACAGATTTGGAGAAATTTAGCATTACATCACTTGCTCACCAATGGATCCTCTGCAGTGAATGGGTGCCGTCAGAATGATGTTACTGTGATGTATTTATCAGCTGTTTGGACTCTCATTCTGATGGCATCCATTCACTGCAGAGGATCCATTGGTGAGCAAGTGATGTAATGGTAAATGTCTCAAAAAAAAATTCCCATGAACAAACAAACGCATCTACATTTTCAGCAAATTTACAGTTTTGGGTGAACTATTCGTTTAATGCTGTGGACCTGTTTAAGCAGCCTTTGAAGTGTGAGAAAAGTGCGAAAACATATCCAAATCACATTTAATCCAAAATTAAATAAAAAATGAAATATATTTTTGATTATGAATTTACTTTTACATTGTAACATTTTTCTTAAAAAATTAATTGTCATTGATGTCAAAAAATATTGTTAAAAATCTATTAATTTATTGTATTAGGAATTTTAGGGAAAATATTCTTAATTGTCAATAAAATGTAAAAAAAATCTATTTATTTATTTATTGTAATAAATAAATAAATTGATTGACTCGTGATGCGCTGCTGATGGCTGCCTCTGTGACGTGCTCCGCAGTTTTTGTATGTTTTTGTTAGTTTGTTCTGTCTTTAGTTATATCCCCGCAATCAGTTTCACCAGAGACTAATTGCTGAACATTCGGCAGTACACACCACCCAATATTTCACCGGTTTTCGACTATTCTGATGTTTTGCTGGACATTGTAGTTGGCAGAGCAGCGGGGCTGTTCAGACGCTTCAGGACGCGCAGACGGGGGAAGCGAGCCGGCGCGTTCGTGAAGCTTACACTGTTCAGAGTGGATCGCTACGCAGAATCAACGGGGAAATCGCGTGGCGGCGGGACATGCTTTTACATCAATGAGAGGTGGTGTACAGATGTAACAGTGTTAAAGAAGATGTGCTGTCCCAATCTAGAAACTCTCTTCATTAACTGTAAACCGTTCTATTCACCGAGAGAGATTCACTCATTCATTCATTCTCGTAAGTATTTACATTCCACCGCAAGCGCACGTGAGCCTGGCTTTACAGAAACTTGCTGATCAGATCACAGAGACAGAGCAACAACACCCGGACTCTGTTTTAATCATTCTCAGGGACTTTAATGATGCAAATATCTCCCTTGAACTGCCAAAATACAGACAGAATGTTACATGTCCCACCAGAGACAGTAATATATTGGATCACTGTTACACCACAATAAAGGATGTGTATCACTCTGTCCCACGGGCAGCTTTGGGGCTCGCTGATCACTGTTTGGTTCATCTTATACTGACCTACAGGCAGAAACTGAAATCAGCTAAACCTGCATTAAGGACTGTAAAGAGATGGACTAATAAAACAGAGCGGGTTTTGCATGCCTCTTTCGACCTCACTGATTGGAGTGTTTTTGAAGCTGCTGCAAACGATATGGACGAGCTTACAGAGACTGTAACATCTTATATCAGTTTCTGTGAAGATATGTGCATTCTTACCAGGACTCATTTAACTTACAACAACGACAAACCATGGTTCACTGCAAGACTCAGACAGCGCCGTCGGGCCAAAGAAGATGCTTACAGAAAGGGGGACAGAGTCTTGTATAAACAGGCCAAATACACACTGGAAAAGGAGATCAGAGTGGCAAAGAGGAATTATTCTGGAAAGCTAAGCATTCAGTTCTCTTCCAGTGACTCAGCAGCAGTGTGGAAAGGTCTGAAAGACATCACCAACTACAAGACACCATACCCCAGCACTGTGGAGAATCAACAACTGGCAGACGATCTGAATGATTTTTATTGCATTTAGGTTCCTGGGCATCACTATCTCTCAGGACTTGAAGTGGGACACTCACATGGACTCCATTGTTAAAAAGGCCCAGCAGAGGTTGTACTACCTTCACCAGCTGAGGAAGTTCAACCTGCCACAGGAGCTGCTGAAACAGTTCTACTCCGCCATCATTGAATCCATCCTCTGCACTTCTATAACTGTCTGGTTCAGCTCAGCTACCAAATCTGACTACAGAGAGTAGTCCAGACTGCTGACCCAGATAGCATGCGGATGTGGGCTACTTAAGGCAATGATACGGCACTTCTGGCCTTCTTATGGCCTGTACAAAATGGATGTAAGCCTGAAGAGGCCCACATGTAAAGTAGCAAAAATGGCCCAAATGTATCAAATCACATGTGGGCCTCTGTAGGCAAAGGTGTGGTGTTCACGGCAATGTGTAATCTGAATGTGACCCTAAAGTGGCCCATGTGGTAAATAGTAAATATGGCCCAAATAGTGCCAACCAAATGTGGTCCACCTTTGGCAAAAATTTGGCACAATCGACAAAGGCTAATCAGGGTGTAAACCAAATGGGGTCCACATATGTTTCAGCAAATGTGGCCCAGGTATATTAAAATGTATCTGGTCCAGTTTTGGCAAAGATGTGCCACAGTGAGCACTGGCTAATGTGGCTGTGAGCCTAAAGTGGCCAGCATATGATGCCACAAATGTGGCCCAGTTATCCTAAAACGTATCTGGACCAGTTTTGGCAAAGACATGGCACGGTGAGCACTGTCTAATGTGGCTGTGAGCCTAAAGTGGCCCGCATATGATGCCACAAATGTGGCCCAGTTATCCTAAACCGTATCTGGGCCAGTTTTGGCAAAGATATGGCATGGTAAGCACTGGCTAATGTGGCTGTGAGTCTAAAGTTGCCCACATATGATGCTACAAATGTGGCCCAGTTATCCTAAACCGTATCTGGGCCAGTTTTGGCAAATATATGGCATGGTAAGCACTGGCTAATGTGGCTGTGAGCCTAAAGTGGCCCGTATATGACGCCACAAATGTCGCCCAGTTATCCAAAACCTTATCTGGGCCAGTTTTGGCAAATATATGGCATGGTAAGCACTGGCTAATGTGGCTGTGAGCCTAACTTGTCCCACATTTGATATGGCAAATATGCCCCATATATTATAAAACAGATGAGGGCCACTTCTGGTTTGGATGTTGCACTTGACACTGGCTAATTGAAATGGAAGTTCGAAATTGTAAATATGGCTTAACAGAATTTGGCTACTTTTAGTAGGATGCAACACAGTTAACTGATGCAGGATGATCTGGATATGAGTCTTAAGAAGGCTACATAGCAATTTATTTTTTGAAACATGTACTGTGCAGCATAAAACAGAAGTGTACTATAATGATAGCTCTTACTGTCAAGGTTTCTGTTAATTTGGACTTTGTTTTCCTTTTGCACCATTTCCTTTGTTGTGTTGATTGTATTATTCTGTTCAGGTGTGCCTAGTTAATTATCCTTGTTTGGGCTGAGTACTTACTGTAAGTTCCTGTATGTTCACTTTGAGTTTGTTTGGTCTAACGTCTACATGTCTTAAATGTTGCTGTGTTACATTGGGTTTGGATTTGCCCTTGTTGGATTTACCCTTGTTGGATTAAAGACTTATGATATGTAACCTTTCATCTTCGTCGTGCGCTCTTTAACACAGCATAGCCGTGACACTTACAGACTTACTGTGTAGGTAGTAGGGGTGGCACGGTTCAACTTTTTCACGGTTCGGTTTGTATCACGGTTTTAGAGTCACGGTTTCGGTATGGTTCGGTATGTTTAGGGAAAAACTATACTGTCAAATAAAAATAGAAAATAAGAATAATCTGTCTAACTACAAGCAACAGCACACAAAAAATACAATAGAGTAAAGATTCAAATAAAATAAACAGTGATTTTCAGGGGTTTTTTTAGGTAGGTCTATAGCATTAGTTTTTAGGTACAGAAATTGAATAAAGTAATCAAATGTAAAACAGCATTGCATATTTGACTGTATAAATTAAAGATTAATCTTTATTAAAGTTACAAAAGCGATTCAATCAAGAGCAGTGAGTGATTTCTTTGTTGTTGCTGTTTGATTAATATTAAGAAAGTGCTGTCACTTTAAGAGAATGCACTGATCCAGTGCACTGATACTGTACGTTCAGCCAGCTATGTCTGGTATAGGATACTCACCAAGACGGGCATTTTGGCATACTTTTTGTGTGAATTTGTCCATTCAAACGCAATACTTCAGAGAGAGCTTAATATTTGCGCGCGTTCTGAGGCGCGGGTAGCGCACGCACAAATCTTCTCATTGCGCGCGCGAGCTCGCGTCCTCTGGCTCTTAAATGTTTAAACTGGCAAAGCTTACATGAGTTTAGTTTAAACACCGATATCAACGTGTGCTGTTCAGGTCTCACCTGTGCGCGCTAGGGGTGGGCAGATCGATCCAAATATCGATAGTATCGATACCAACGTTGGTATTGGTATCGGATCGATACTACCTGATAAGATCGATACTTTCGGTTATTTTTTTCTCCTATACACTTAATACCTTGCTTAATACATTTATCAAAGTGTAGACATGTCTGTGGGTGGGCGTATATTCCGCTCTTTTCACATCTCGTATCCAAACATTACTGCTCCTCAGTCCTCTCCTGCTACGCTGGTTTGTTGTCATGCATCACGTGACTCGGCGGCTCCAAGCGGCAAGCGCGAGCGGATACTTTTGGCTGCAGTGAGAGATGGAACGGTGAGAGATGGGTCCGTGTACTTGGCGGCCAACGGATTTTCCTTTTGAAATTAGAAAACCAAAATCGGGAATCGAGCATTCACTCGTTTTTTGATTTAATATTGAAAGTAGAAAAATGAGAAAACAGCTCCTTTTTCGTTTGTTTCATTTTTTTTCAAAGAAACGAAAAACAAGAATTCAGCTTAATTTTCGTTTTTCGTTCAGGGGGAGAAAAAGTATAAACAGCTTGAATATTCGATTTCTTCGTGGGTGGGAATTAAACGCCCCTTTCTGCTGATTGGTCAGCCGAAGATCTTCCGCAGTTCCGTGAGACAGAATAAAAGTCCTCCGCTGCTGCAGGTGTATGGATTCTTGATGTGTTTATTACATTTAATATTTTTCTCATCAAATAACCAGACAAATGAATAGCTCGATACAATCCGTTCCGGGGCAGAGTGTAGACTGCGCTTTCTTCTGTGTAGATATAAATTCTATGGCTTGCATCAGCAGGGCATGTATGATATGACGGCTCATAGCCTACCCTGGTCGCCCAGTAAGTTTGTTTAATTAATTAATTACTTTTAAATATTTTAAACACCAATACAAAAAGGAAAGAATGCATTGACTTATAGGCTATAACAGGCCTATTATAACATTCAATAACTGTGCCATTCTGATCTTACAATCGGAGAAACAGAGATAAAACACATACTCTTTTGAGTTTTATAATGTAGTCTTTTTTTTATTATTGATTATAATTGAGACCTCAAAAGGATATGCGCTTGTGTCGGCCGTGAGCTGCACGCACACTCGCACACAGGACTGCAACGCGAGATTTTCATAAATGTAACTTGCCATTTCGGGTTGATTCTCACCAAAAACACACAATACATTAAGAACGCTTGGAATACAGGCTACGCCATGAGATTAATAGGATTATTTTACGACAGATTTGCATCCGCTTAATAAAAAATGAAAGTCACTATCTCTGCCAAGTGAGAGCAGGACATTGTGTGTGTGTGTGTGTGTGTGTGTGTGTGTGTGTGTGTGTACTGGTTTTTGTGGTTTACGGGGACAAAATTTGTTTAATGACATGGGTATGACAGAGGTATTACAATTTGAAGGTGTTTTATGAGGACACTGTCTATGTCCCCGTAATTCAAAAGGCTTAAAAAACATACTAAATGGTGTTTTTTTGAAAATCTAAAAATGCGCACAGTCTCCTGTGAGGGCTAAGTTTAGGTGTAGGGTTGGTGTAGGGCAATAGCACATACAGATTGTTCAGTATAAAAACCATTACGCCTATGGAGAGTCCCCATAAACCAAGAAACAAACATGTGTGTGTGAGTTTCGATAAAGGAAGGTAATAAGCCTTTAGAATAACAAGGTGAGTTACCCATTCATTACCCATAGTTCACACAGTTCCAATAAATTGTGATGGGTTAAATAAACTCAGTAAACTAAACAGCAGACAAACGCGACTACAGTCAAGTGCAGACCAGTATTGAAGTGTACAGCAAATATGCAGTCATAACTTTGTTTTAGCTGAGCTTATTTAATTAATATTGAGTAGGCCTATTAATTGATGTTCACTTGGATTTTGTTCCTCAGCAGGGGAAATAATACTGTCATTCATGGTCGTATGGTAAAAAAGTATATTTTTATTTGTTTACGTTCAAAATGACAACAAAATGTCATGCCTTTGAAAAATAAAGTGAACAGCAAAATGTGCTGCTTTAGTGCATCGGTCTCATTGAGCATCTTTCTGGCGCACGTGAACCAATACACAGCAAATAGCCTACTTATGCACCTAGATTATTTGACGTTAAATGCATCATATAAGTCACTTTGGAATAAATCACAGCATGTATCAAAAACGTGACTTTACAGTCTGGAAAATACGGTAGGATATAGCAATTTTTTTTTTTTTTTGCGGACCCTCTGGCACTTTGAGAACTGCTGTTCTACTCAGAAGAAAGCGTTGTCTAAACTCTGCGCCGATACTAGTTGTGTCAAGCTATTCATTAATATGGTTGTTTGATGAGAAAAAGATGAAATGTAGTGTCAATAAACACATCAAGAAAGCGTACACCTGCAGCAGCGGAGGACTTTTATTCTGTCTCACGGAACAGCGGAAGATCTTCGGCTGACCAATCAGCAGAAAGGGGCGTTTAATTCCCACCCACGAAGAAATCGAATATTCAAGCTGTTTATACTTTTTTCTCCCCCTGAACAAAAAACGAAAATTAGGTTGAATTCTTGTTTTTCGTTTCTTGGAAAAAATAAAAAAACGACAAAGGAGCTGTTTTCTAATTTTTCTACTTTCAATATTAAATAAAAAAAACGAGTGAACGCTCGATTCCCGATTTTGGTTTTCTAATTTCAAAAGGAAAATCTGTTGGCCGCCAAGTACACGGACCGAACGGTAGAACTCCGAGCTACAAACGAAATGAAAAGGGGAGGAAGGAAATCCTTCACATAGTACATATTGTATATAACTGTATACCGAATTTGTCCTTTTTATGCAGTATCACTGTAAGGTGTATACCGAGTTTGGCCTTTGAATATTATTTCTTCATGCATTAAGCCACTTTAAATGCTTTCATTATAACAGTTTTCTAGGGAGTAAAATGCTTAACATGTAATTTAGCATGTTTTCATATATATTCTGCGCTCAGCTGCTTGCCAAATATTATATAAATTGTATACTGAATTTATTTGGTCTTTATCACTGTCTTCCTCCATTACACTATATTAAATGTTTTTATATTGGTTATCAATGAGAGGAAATTAAATTCAGCATGTTGCATTCATGTTCTGGGTTCATCTGCTTACCTGTACATACATAGTATATATTTTTATAAACTATACCGAATTTGGCCTTTTCATATCACAGTTTTTTTTTATTGCAATAATAACAAACAACTATTACAGTATGTATAAAATAAACAGAAAATACAGTACATACGAAAATCCTTTCAATAATAAACGAATTATGGTTTAATAGTTATTTTTCATATCACTGTCTTTATTCAATTTGCCACTTACATTATACTTTTCTTTATAATGGTTTTCTATGGGAGAATCTATGGGGAAAATGCATAATGTGAAAACTTTGAGCGTTGCTTTCATATTCTGGGCACATCTGCTAACTTGTATATCTAGTTTGCAACATAAGGTGTATACTGAGTTTTGTATTTTATGTTCTTAATTTATTAAGCCACGTTATTTTTTATAACTCTTTTCTATGGGAGGAAAATACTTAACATGAAACTGTGCATTGCTTTCATGTTCTGGGCTCCTCTGCCTGCAAAGTCCTTTTAGAAAGGCAAATAATATCCACGTAGCTTTAAGGTGAATATAATATTAGTCATATCAACATTAGTTATTGTAATTTTTTTAATTGTTGTTGGTCATTTAAATGTATGTATTTTTAAATGTCAAGTATCGGAATCGGTATCGGTATCGGCGATACTGGCCCTGTATTTACTTGGTATCGGATCGATACCAAAATTTGCAGTATCGCACACCCCTAGTGCGCGCGCGCTATCAGCACCCGGGTGATGACGGAATAAATGACATCTAATCCAGCATACGGAACTCGCATTGAACAAGAGAGAATGGTTTGTCCACTTTTTTTTGTAATGTTATTGTAATGTACTGGGAAGCCAGAATGCGCATCCATTAAAAGAAACATACATTAGCCGAACCCTGTTTGTTTTACATGTTATTTATAACAAACCATATTACACATGTGTTGTCAGATTTAAGTTGAACCGCGGTCCTAGTGCGTGCCGAACCGTGTGTGGAGAACCGTTCGGTTCGGTTTTTTTCCGTGAACCGTGCCACCCCTAGTAGGTAGAGTCTGAAGAGGCCCACATGTAAAGTAGCAAAAATGGCCCAAATGTATCAAATCACATGTGGGCCTCTGTAGGCAAAGGTGTGGTGTTCACGGCAATGTGTAATCTGAATGTGACCCTAAAGTGGCCCATGTGGTAAATAGTAAATATGGCCCAAATAGTGCCAACCAAATGTGGTCCACCTTTGGCAAAAATTTGGCACAATCGACAAAGGCTAATCAGGGTGTAAACCAAATGGGGTCCACATATGTTTCAGCAAATGTGGCCCAGGTATATTAAAATGTATCTGGTCCAGTTTTGGCAAAGATGTGCCACAGTGAGCACTGGCTAATGTGGCTGTGAGCCTAAAGTGGCCAGCATATGATGCCACAAATGTGGCCCAGTTATCCTAAAACGTATCTGGACCAGTTTTGGCAAAGACATGGCACGGTGAGCACTGTCTAATGTGGCTGTGAGCCTAAAGTGGCCCGCATATGATGCCACAAATGTGGCCCAGTTATCCTAAACCGTATCTGGGCCAGTTTTGGCAAAAATATGGCATGGTAAGCACTGGCTAATGTGGCTGTGAGTCTAAAGTTGCCCACATATGATGCTACAAATGTGGCCCAGTTATCCTAAACCGTATCTGGGCCAGTTTTGGCAAATATATGGCATGGTAAGCACTGGCTAATGTGGCTGTGAGCCTAAAGTGGCCCGTATATGACGCCACAAATGTCGCCCAGTTATCCAAAACCTTATCTGGGCCAGTTTTGGCAAATATATGGCATGGTAAGCACTGGCTAATGTGGCTGTGAGCCTAACTTGTCCCACATTTGATATGGCAAATATGCCCCATATATTATAAAACAGATGAGGGCCACTTCTGGTTTGGATGTTGCACTTGACACTGGCTAATTGAAATGGAAGTTTGAAATTGTAAATATGGCTTAACAGAATTTGGCTACTTTTAGTAGGATGCAACACAGTTAACTGATGCAGGATGATCTGGATATGAGTCTTAAGAAGGCTACATAGCAATTTATTTTTTGAAACATGTACTGTGCAGCATAAAACAGAAGTGTACTATAATGATAGCTCTTACTGTCAAGGTTTCTGTTAATTTGGACTTTGTTTTCCTTTTGCACCATTTCCTTTGTTGTGTTGATTGTATTATTCTGTTCAGGTGTGCCTAGTTAATTATCCTTGTTTGGGCTGAGTACTTACTGTAAGTTCCTGTATGTTCACTTTGAGTTTGTTTGGTCTAACGTCTACATGTCTTAAATGTTGCTGTGTTACATTGGGTTTGGATTTGCCCTTGTTGGATTTACCCTTGTTGGATTAAAGACTTATGATATGTAACCTTTCATCTTCGTTGTGCGCTCTTTAACACAGCATAGCCGTGACACTTACAGACTTACTGTGTAGGTAGAGTCTGAGTGAGAAGCATTTAGGTTCAAACTTGTGAAGAATTTATTTTAAAGTATTGGAATGTGTCTTTGAATATTTATCTGTGACATTTGAATTGTTGCTTGTGCAAAACCTGGGTCAGGATGTTTTTACCAAGTAGGACACGTTTCTGGAACTTATTTGAACATTTAGGGAGGACATTTTTTAATTTCTCTTTAAAATTTGTTGAGTATTGTTGATGCATAACTCACTTAAGGCTATGTGTGGCCAAAATAATGTATATTTATGGTTTATTTGGTTCATTATTAGCTAAAACGTGGCTGTGCAGTGGCCTGCTTTTGGACCACTGCCAAAATGCCACCATGCAGCATGTGGGCCACATGAGGAATGTGGGGAAGACCAAGGTTCGAATAAAAATCAACTGTGGCCCACATTAGGGCCAGTTTTGCTTTATTTGGTTGGCTTACATGCGGCAATGTTTACTTGAGGCCCAAATCTGGCAAACAGGACCTGACTGCCCAAATGCCATTATTCCACATGGTATGTGGGCCGAAGCAAGGTGTTGGATCTGGGCCAGAATGAAAATAAATGTGGTCCAGATTTGGGCCAGTTCTGCTTTATTTTGTTTATTTATTTATTGTCACGGCTGCAATGCTTTCGGATGAGAAGTTAAATTGAGGTCCTGACTCTCTGTGGTCATTAAAAATCCCATGGCACTTCTCGTAAAGAGTAGGGGTGTAACCCCGGTGTCCTGGCCAATTTTCCTCCACTGGCCCTTGTCAATCATGGCCTTCTAATAATCCCCATCAACTTGATTGGCTCTATGACTCTCTCTCCTCTCCACCTGTAGCTGGTGTGTGGTGAGCGCACTGGCGCCATTGTCCTGTGGCTGCCGTCGCATCATCCAAGTGGATGCTGCACACTGGTGGTGGTTGAGGAGAGACCCCCCACTAGTGTTGCTTTCGTCAACGAAAATTATGACGAAATATCGTCGTCAACGAACCTTTATCACGTGACGAAAACGAGACGAGACGCAACGTAAATGCTGGTCATGTGACGATGACGATAATTAAATGTATAATGCAATATCGTTGACGAATACAAACGAGACTAAATGTGGTTTACAAAATAAAAACTATGCTAAAATGTCTCTTCATTTTCGTTGACCAAAACGAGACGAAACTAAATGTTATAACGTTATTTCGTCTCGTTTTGTCGCGTTTCCTGTGTCTCACTCATGGTCTCACTTCAGGGGCTGACAGGGTTGCCAGGTTTTCGCAACAAAACCCGCCCAATTGCTACTCAATTGGGAAAAACAACCCACGGCAACAGTGTTAAAGTAGCCCAATTCCACGGGAAAACCGCAGACATGGCAACACTCTGCGCAGACGCAGGCGACGTCACTTCCTCAAGCTCCACTCGCGGCATTATTTAGAAGATGACAACAAACAAAGTTAAGTCTGATAGAGAAAGTAACCGATGGCCGGCTTCATCTGACTTCAGTTTACAAGCATACAAGTAACAGACACACATTTTATTTGCACTTTTTAGTATGTTATTGTAGCTCGAGCGTTCAAGCACCTTGTTTCTCTTTGTTAAACTTGAATGTATTTTTTTTTCTGGCATTGTCATGGGATGCTATTTTATTTATTGTTTTTATTTATTTAAATTTATGTGTGTGTGCTTCTAACATGTTTGGTTGGTAAAATAAATGTTGTAAATTCAAATCAGAGCGTCTTCCGTGTCTGGAATGGATGTATTCTTGAGTCTATAAGGTAACAATAATATAATAATAAGATAACCTTGTTTGAAATGGGTTTGGCTAAAAAAAAAATTGTGTTTCGTCTATACTACTAGGTACATATACTATATTGACTGGGTTAAATAGAATTGCATTACTAAAAAGAGACTAAAATACAATTTTCATTGACTAAAACTAGACTAAATGTCATCAGTTTTCGTCGACTAAAACTAGACGAAAATAGTCATGGATAATTCTGACTAAAATAAGACTAAAATGCTCAGACTTTTAGTTGACTAAAACTTGACTAGACTAAAAAGAGTATGAACGTGACTAAAACTAATAAAAACTAAAATGACAGCTTCACACAAAGACTAGACTAAAACTAAAATTAAAACAGGCCGCCAAAAACAACACTACCCCCCACATGATTGTAAAGTGCTTTGGGTGTATGGCAATACACAATAAAAGTGCTATATAAATGCATTCATTCATTCATTCATTCATTCAATGCGGCCTTCCTATGGCTTGCTTGTGGCCCAAACAGGTGTGGACCACCCAAATGGCATCATTCTACATAGTATGTGGGCCAGAACAAGGTGTTAGATCTGGGCCAGAATTAAAATAAATGTGGTCCAGATTTGGGCCAGTTCTGGTTTATTTTATTTATTTATTTTCATGGCTGCCATGCGGCCTTCCTATGGCTTGCTTGTGGCCCAAATTTGGCAAACAGGAGTGGACCGCCCAAGTGCCATCATTCTTTACAGTATGTGGGCCGGAGCAAGGTGTTGGATCTGGGCTTGATCTGGGCCAGAATTTAAATCAATGTGGCCCAGATTTGAGCCAGTTCTGCTTTATTTGGTTTATTCATGGCTGACATTGGGCCTTCCTTTGGCTTACTTGTGGCCCAAATTTGGCAAACAGGAGCGGACTGCCCAAGTGCCATCATTCTTCACAGTTTGTGGGCTGGAGAAAGGTGTTGGATATGGGCTGGATCTGGGCCAGAATTAAAATCAATGTGGCCCAGATTTGGGCCAGTTCTGCTTATTTTGGTTTATTCATGGCTGACATTGGGCCTTCCTTTGGCTTACTTGTGGCCCAAATTTGGCAAACAGGAGCAGACCGCCCAAGTGCCACAATTCTTCACAGTATGTGGACCGGAGCAAGGTGTTGGATCTGGGCCGGATCTGGGCCAGAATTAAAATCAATGTGTCCCAGAATTGGGCCAGTTGTGCTTTATTTGGTTTATTCATGGCTGACATTGGGCCTTCCTTTGGCTTACTTGTGGCCCAAATTTGGCAAACAGGAGTGGACCGCCCAAGTGCCATCATTCCACGCGGTATGTGGGCCAGATGAAAGTGTCAGGTGTGGGCCTGATCTGGACCTCAGGAATTTTGCTATCTGGGGAGCGAATCATTGGTATAACCCTCCCCACTCTCTACGAACTGTACTTATCCAGAGTGAGCAAAAGGGCTGGCAAAATCACTCTGGACCCCTCACATCCAGCACACTCCCTCTTTGAACTGTTGCCGTCTGGTCGGCGCTACAGAGCACTGAGCACCAGAACGACCAGACACAGGAACAGTTTCTTCCCTCAGGCAATCCATCTTATGAACACTTGACAATAATTGTGGAACACACAACACTATTTATACACTTATATACTTATTTATCTAACACACATACTTGGTTTACATTTCGAATTTGCACATAATATACCTGTACATACAAAACTGTCTATTGTAATATACCTGTACATACAATTGTCCATTTTTATATTGTTATTCCCTATTTACTTGTTCTATTTTTATTCTTTTATTATCTGTGTTTTTGTTCTATTGCTGTCATTCTGTTGCACTGTGGAAGCTTCTGTCACGAAAAATTCCTCGTATGTGTAAACATACCTGGCAATAAAGCTCATTCTGATTCTGATTCTTACAAGAATTTTGGGGCAATGTGCTTGGTTGTCATTAAAATAGACAAAATAAAATTATTACATATACCTTGTAGTAAAAAAAATAAATAAAAAAAAAATCAAATAGAATCAAATAAAAGATTGCAGGGTGAAATATGACCCAGACATGTTTCTGTAAGACTCAATCACATGTGCTGTGCAGACAGAGTGAGTAAAGATGAACAAGTGTGTGTGTGAGAGAGAGAGAAAGAGAGAGAGGGGGGTTTTAGAGGGAGGGGTAAAATGAGGCAGAAAGCGAGCAGTTGGAGGCAGGAGCGTTAGTATCACAGAAGACAGAATGAAGGTTGGACAGAGAAAGAGAGTGAGCCAGTGAGTGAAAAATACACGCGACGGACACACACACACACACACACACACACGCTTGTTTCCACGGTGACAACATGGGGGCGGTTGTTGGCACATTGACCTTGCAGACGAGACCGCGCCGACCGTCAAATGGTAAGACGTCAACTCTGTCTGTCTGTGAACTTCAGCTATATCAGGCTCTAACTGAATGCGTGCATGTGTGCGCACTTGAATAACTTGCATAAATGCGTATGTTTGCATGTGCATTCTTGAGTTGCATGCATGCGAGTGTTTTCAGCGATTAGATGACTCACACATGTCCTCACTAAACTGTGCAACAAGTGGCGTTTGACTGACGCCAGCGTCACAGCTGCGTGTTTCTGCTCTGTAATGAAGTCACCACGCACAAACATGCATTATGTGACTCATGAAGCTTTA
Source organism: Aspiorhynchus laticeps (assembly GCA_023376895.1). Taxonomy (NCBI): domain Eukaryota; kingdom Metazoa; phylum Chordata; class Actinopteri; order Cypriniformes; family Cyprinidae; genus Aspiorhynchus; species Aspiorhynchus laticeps. Next base: position 24,551,573 of record CM041813.1, read on the forward strand.
AGAGGATTATTTATAATGTGAAATTAGTTAACAGGTTGCAGAAGCGAAGAGAGTGTGTCTGATGTGTGTGTGTGTTTGTTGTCAGGTCATGCATGCATATGTGTTTGAAACATGCTCCTGTTATTTATCACTCTACTCACACACACACTCCGTTCCCGCTTGTTACCTTGGAAGCGCTGTTGTCATGGTAACGTGGCGATGGCAGTTTGGAATGTTTTCGTGCGCACGTCTGAGGGTCCCGAGACTCCCGACCCATCGCTCATGTCCGAAAAGCTGAGAGACAGATTAGACAGACAGAGAGAGAGACATCAGCACCTGTTGATTTGGTTGTCTTCTCAACCCCCCCCCCCCCGCTCCCCCAACACACACACACACACACACACACACACAGTGATCTAGTGCGCAGTAAAGAAGATTTTTTAAAGGTGATTTTTTTTTCTCAGATTTTTTTTTAAATATCTGTTTTTTTTTTCTTATTTAGTTTCTATTTTGCTTTTTTTATTTTTTTTATTTTTATAAGTATAGCTCTCTCCTTGAAAACAGCCAAAGAAGCTGTCATGTCAACAAAATTGGATGTTTACATATCCAAGAGCTGTATTTATTGATTTAATTGTTTTGTTTGTTTATTTAGTTAGTTATTGTAAAATAACGTTTAGGGGAAATGTGCTTAATTGTCATTAAAATGTAAATATATATATATGCAAAATATAATTTCTTAAATTAAGCTGGTTTGGCATTAAGAACAAACTAATGCAGAAATTATCATTTACATGTCAGAGTGCTGAAGTCACAAATTAATTTTGTATTTTAATATTGTAATAATTAATATTATTATATTATTATTATATATATATTTGAAATTTTAACTTCTCAAAGGGCTAAATTTGATTTGTTTATTTATTTATTTGTTGTAAAAGGAATTTTAGGGGAAATTATCATTAAAGGTGTCATGAACTGCATTTTTAATTATTTGATAATGTTTCCTAAGGTGCACATAATGTTAGTATGATTTTTACATCAAAAATGGTCATAATTTAGAAATAAAAGGAAGGGCATCTTCTACCCTGATTTTAGCCCTCTGATGGCTCTGTTGGAAGGGGTGTGTCTGCTGTGAGACTTCACTGTTAACGCCCACTGCTATGATTGGCTAACATCTTTGCATGTGAAATAAGTATTACATGTGGAGCTCTCTTAAAAACTTTTACTATGTTTTTACTATTACAGCTGTTGTGATGAACTAATCGTGGAGAGTGTTGATCATAGCATTATATTTTGATCCACTCCTGTCGCATGAAAGGTTGCAGCGATGAGCATTGTATAGCCAGTGCATGAATGCTATGATCTCATCATTGCAACTCCAGTTTTGAACTTTCACAAATGCTTTCATCAAACCTAACAGTGCAAACACAATAGCTATGTTTTCTTCCACCTATTTTTATGCATTTTGGGATTTGCATTAATGGAAATGCCAAGATGCACATAAATTCTAAAAATGTGCATAAAAAAACGTATGCGCTCAACTAAGTCGGATATTTCTTATCTTGACAGCATGATTATTGCACAGGTGTGCCTTATGCCGAGTTCACTGCACGATTTTCAAACTCGTCGGATCGCCGTTGTTTTCACACTGCAGGACTATCTGGGGTAGGATTCAGTCGCTGCTGTTTTCACATTGCACGCTGGATCGGCGACAGGGGGTTTCACATTGCACGATTTCACAATAGGAAGAATCGCCGACAACTCTGTCTGATCCGCAAATAAGTTATAAGGAAATAACTCAAGATCACGCTGATATTATGGTCTATAAGTCCTCCCCGAACACACAATAATTAATAAAGATGACTTGTTAACAAACATACTTCTGCTGTGAAATTTTTATATACACAAATCTAAGTAGCCTATTTGAAAGTGAAACCAACGTGTTGTGCATTTTATAATGAGTTTATTTCTTATAGACTATAAAATCCCTCAAAGTGATGAAAAAGAAAAATGCAATAAATCTTTTGTCCTTTATAGAAGAATATTATTTACAGGAAAAACCCTAGCCCCTTCTTCATCTTAATTTAGCCTACCTGTTCTGTATATTCTAATGCTCGCTTTGTAAAAAAAAAAAAAAAAAGACCTCCTCGAACTTCCAGCTGCCCTGTATCTTGCTCTGTCATTGGCTGTAGGTCATCGCCGATGTATTTTTCAGTCAGAACCGGTCAGAACTCATTCACACAGCAGGATTGAGAATCGCCGACAGCTCCAGATATTTATCATGCCAAATATTTCACGGGCGTCGGCGACACATCGGCGATTCCCTCAGATCGCGCCTTTGATAATTCACACTGCGTGATTGTCACTCACGTGAACGAGCACCGATTTGCCTCCGATCTCGGGCATTTGTCGGCGATTTATCAAAACTTGTCGGCGAGTGAAAAATCGGGCTAAAATCGTGCAGTGTGAACTTGGCATTAGGCTGGCCACAATAAAAGGCCACTTTAAAATGTGCAGTTTTACTGTATTGTAAAAAGTACTGTATTGGGTCCGAAAACCAGTCAGTATCTGGTGTGACCACCATTTGCCTCACGCAGTGCAACACATCTCCTTCGCATAGAGTTGATCAGGTTGTTGATTGTGGCCTGTGGAATGTTGGTCCACTCCTATTCAATGGCTGTGCGAAGTTTCTGGATATTGGCAGGAACTGGAACACGCTGTCGTATACGCCGATCCAGAGCATCCCAAACATGCTCAATGGGTGACATGTCCGGTGAGTATGCTGGCCATGCAAGAACTGGGATGTTTTCAGCTTCCAGGAATTGTGTACAGATCCTTGCAACATGGGGCCGTGCATTATCATGCTGCAACATGAGGTGATGGTCGTGGATGAATGGCACAACAATGGGCCTCAGGATCTCATCATGGTATCGCTGTGCATTCAAAATGACTTCAATAAAATGCACCTGTGTTCGTTGTCCATAACATACGCCTGCCCATACCATAACCCCACCACCACCATGGGCCACTCGATCCACAGCGTTGACTTCAGCAAACCGCTCACCCACACGACGGCATACACGCTGTCTGCCATCTGCCCTGTACAGTGAAAACCGGGATTCATCCGTGAAGAGAACACCTCTCCAAAGTGCCAGACGCCATCGAATGTGAGCATTTGCCCACTCAAGTCGGTTACGACGATGAACTGCAGTCAGGTCGAGACCCCGATGAGGACGACGAGCATGCAGATGAGCTTCCCTGAGACGGTTTCTGACAGTTTGTGCAGAAATTCTTTGGTTATGCAAACCGATTGTTGCAGCAGCTGTCCGGGTGGCTGGTCTCAGATGATCTTGGAGGTGAAGATGTTGGATGTGGAGGTCCTGGGCTGGTGTGGCTACACGTGGTGTGCGGTTGTGATTCCGGTTGGATGTACTGCCAAATTCTCTGAAACGCCTTTGGAGACAGCTTATGGCAGAGAAATGAACATTCAATTCACGGGCAACAGCTCTGGTGGACATTCCTGCAGTCAGCATGCCAATTGCACACTCCCTCAAAACTTGCGACATCTGTGGCATTATGCTGTGTGATAGAACTGCACATTTTAGAGTGGCCTTTTATTGTGGCCAGCCTAAGGCACACCTGTGCAATAATCATGCTGTCTAATCATCTTGATATCTTGATATGCCACACCTGTGAGGTGGATGGATTATCTCGGCAAAGGAGAAGTGCTCACTAACACAGATTTAGACAGATTTGTGAACAATATTTGAGCGAAATAGGCCTTTTGTGTACATAGAAAAAGTCTTAGATCTTTGAGTTCAGCTCATGAAAAATGGGGGCAAAAACAAAAGTGTTGCGTTTATAATTTTGGTCAGTGTATTATAATAGTGTTCTCATTATAATGTTATGTATATGACAGTCCCAGTCATAGTTATTAATATTCTGCATTGTTTCCTGCTCACGCTGCACGCTGAAGAGATAATCACCGTAGTACTACAATGAAGCGCTTTACTGCAGCCCAACTCAACCAAACATATCTTATACGAGATAAATAATATATACACGATATATATAAACCGGCTAAAATGTTTTAAAATCACTTGTACACAAAAGGTTCAAGGTTCTTGTTTATTTGTCACATACACAATCATACAGGGTATAATCAGTAGTGAAATGTAGGTCAGGACGGGTCCGTTCAATGGACAGTGCAAAAAAATAAAAATAAAAGATGATACATAACACAGGAGCATATATTTAAATATAGGTAGGAATAAGATAAAAAAAATAAAATAAGTAAAAACAATAAAATAAAATAAGGAGTAAAATGTGCAATGAACTAAAATGTGCAATACAGTCTACTGTGGATTTAATAAATATTAATATAACCAGGGATGTGCAAGGGGAATGTGCAAACAGGTTGTACCGGGTATGTACACATAGCAGCAATGCGGATGATGGAGAATGATGGGTGTTACAGTTAATTAAATTGAGTCAGTGGCAGTGAGATAAAAAGATGGTTACCGGGGTGATTTGAGTCCTTGATTATTTTTGCAGCTCTGCTTTTGCAGCGTTTGAGGTAGATGTCCTGCAGAGAGGGGAGGGCAGACCCAGAGATGCGCTCAGCTAAGCGCACGACTCTCTGCAGAGCTTTGCAGTCCTGATTTGTGGCGTTACTGTACCACACTGAGATGCACTGAGTCAGTACACTTTCAATGGCCCCTGAATAGAAAGTTTTCAGGATTGCTGGTGAGACCCTGAATTTCCTCAGCTGTCGCAGATGGTACAGTCTCTGCCTGGCTTTCTTGACCTGTGTTTGAATGTGTGCAGTCCAAGTCAGGTCCTCGGAGATGTTTACACCGAGGCACTTGAAGCTGCTCACCCTCTCCACAGGGGTCCCGCTGATCATAAGAGGAGTGTAGGGCCGCTGCTGTCTCTTCCTGAAGTCTACAATCAGCTCTTTAGTTTTGCTCACGTTCAGAGAGAGACAGTTGTCCTGGCACCATGATGTTAGTCTCTCTACCTCACCCAAGTATGCGGTCTCATCATTGTTGGAAATGAGGCCCAGAACCACAGTATCATCAGCAAATTTAACAATAGAAGTGGAGCTGTGAGAGGACACACAGTCGTGTGTGTAGAGAGAGTAGAGCAGGGGACTCAGAACGCAGCCCTGCGGGGCTCCTACGTTCAGGGTGATGGAGTTTGAGGTGAACTGGCCCATTTTCACCACTTGTGGTCTGCCGGTGAGGAAGTCTTGGATCCAGTCACAGAGTGTAGTGTTTAGGCCGAGGTCTGAGAGTTTGACAGCTAGCTTGGAGGGGACTATAGTATTGAAAGCTGAGCTATAGTCAATGAATAGCAGTCTGACATAGTTGCCATTTTTGCTGTCAATATGAGTGAGGGAGGAGTGCAGTACCTGAGAGATGGCATCATCAGTAGACCTATTTGGGCGATAGGCAAACTGAAGAGGGTCCAAGGTAGCAGGGATGGAGGAGCATATGTGTTTCTTTAAAAGTCTCTCAAAAACCTTCATGACTGTTGATGTGAGGGCAACTGGACGATAGTCATTCAGGCAAGAGGGTTTACTGTTCTTAGGCACAGGGATGATGACAGATTTCTTAAATGAGGTGGGAATCATAGAGGTAGCAAGGGACTCATTAAAGATGGAAGTAAACAAACCAGCAAGCTGATCGGCGCATGATCTTAGGACGCGGCCGGAAATCCCATCAGGTCCGGCGGCTTTCCTGATGTTTACTCTCCTTAATTCTCTCTGAACCTCGTCCTCCGACACGGTGATAACATGATCATCATCGCTGCTCTGTCTGCTGCTTCCTGACGCGCTGATCGGCAGAGTCGCGCTGTCGTTGCATTCGAAGCGTCCGTAGAAGGTGTTTAGCTCTTCGGCCAGCGATGGATCTGCACTCACCTCGGCGGAGGGGTTATTTCCAGAGGAACAGATGGTCTTCAGTCCCTGCCACATGCGTCGAGAGTCATTGAGCTGAAAATGTGACTCAATTCTCTCTCTGTATCGGAGTTTAGCGGCTCTGACTGCCCGTCGGAGAGCATAACATGATGCTTTGTAATCGCTCATATTTCCTGACAGAAGACCAGCGTTGTATGCGGCAGTGCGTTGGTTAACCGCAGCGCGGATTGTTCTGTCCACCCACGGTTTCTGATTAGAGAATGTCCTTATTGTTACCGTTTCAGTGGCTTGGTCAGTTAGCATGTAAACAAAGCTTAATGCTACATCCGTGAACTCGCTGACGTCAGCTGAACTCGCCCGGAACATGTCCCAGTCGACGTCATCAAGAGACGCCTGTAGCATAGCTTCAGAGTGGGAGGACCAGCGCGTCACTTCCCTCACCCCCGGGGATTCCTGAACAATCCTTTGTTTATATTCCGGTGTGAGGAAAATGGCCGCGTGATCCGATTTACCAAAAGCCGGCAGGGGACGAGCTTTATAGGCATTCTTAAACTGAGTGTAGCAATGATCCAGTGTATTCGGTCCTCTAGTTTGACAGGATACATGCTGATGGAAGTTCGGCATGACCTTCCTGAGGTTGGCTTTGTTAAAGTCCCCTGCGATGATAGAGGCAGCGTCAGGGTGTTTGTTGATGTATCCGCTTAGCTCCTCGTGGAGTTTGGACAAAGCCAAGCCGGTGTCTGCCTGAGGTGGAATGTAAACGGCAGTAGCGATGACCGCGGAGAACTCGCGGGGTAAATAGAATGGGCGGCAGATAATGGAGAGATGTTCCAGATGAGGCGAGCAGGAACGCGACAGAATGGAGATATTCCTGGGGTCGCACCATATCCTGTTAATCATGAAACACACTCCACCACCCTTGATTTTTCCGGCCTCGGCTGTTCTGTCCATCCGTAAAACAGAAAAGTTATCAGACGGTGTTACAGCGGTGTCCGGGACCGAGGGAGTGAGCCATGTTTCAGACAAACAAAGGATGTTACAGTCCCTAATGTCCCGTTGGAAACTTGTCCTGGCTCTAAGATCGTCCATCTTATTTTTCAAGGATTGGACATTTGCGAGAAAAATATTCGGGAGAGGGGGGCTGTGAGCTTTGCTTCTCAGTCTGTCACGAATTCCAGCGCGTCGCCCGCGGTGTTTCTTTCGCCTCATGGGATTATTCGGGTGGCCTTTGTTACCCTCGGCGTTCCGAAGAATCTCTGCTGGCCACGCTGGATCCGTGGATAAAGTGTCCAGAAGCAGGTTAGTGCAGCGGTGTCCAATGTCCAAAAGTGTTCTTTTGTCATAGATAAATAGTGCAGACGTTAAACGTGTAAAAAGAGAAAGTAAAAATACGTAAAAGAGTATATAAAAACACAAATTGAGCGGAGCCATCCTTTAACGTCGACTGAACACAGCAGCGCCGGAAGCGGAAAAATCCAGTCTTTCACTCTGCCTGTTTCAATTTGAGTCTTGAGATTTGAGATTTAAATCCCTGCTGCCAAAACGCTCCTCTGTTGGTCACAGATTATGGAAAGTGAAACTTAAATCTATAGGGGTGGTTGGATTTATTCACGCACATTAAAATATTTATTTAAAGCTTCCTTCTTTTCAGATTCTTATTTACAGCATTATCTTAATAGGCTGTATATTAACTTATTGGGAGAAAACGGGTAGTTCTATGCCAAAATGACATGATCATAACACCTCAGCGAATATTCGACTGTGAGATTGGGAGTCAAATCAGGCTCCTCCTATCAAAGCATCGAATCGTCGACTTTTCAGGGTCACCCCTTTTAGTCCAGTGATCCTATTGCTCTTTTCTCCCCTTCCATTTCACTAACGCTCCAGTGGGCGGAGCCAAACATGTGATGTAGAAGTATATCTGGTGGCTGGCTGCAGTATAAGTCATAAACCCTGCCCTCTCCATGTAAAGGAATAGGACATTAGCCAAACTAAATAACCAAATTACACTTCAAATATTTTTTTCCCAACGATGGCTTCCTTATTTTAGGTAGTTGTCATGCTTACATATGTTCAAGTGTTCGTTTTTCTAATAAGTTTGCTTTTAATTATTTATTTGATGCTATAAAAACGGGATGTCATGATTGTGTGCTTGCGATTGGATCTGCAACAGTTTGAGTGGGACTTGGATACGCGGCTATAATTTTCAATAGTGTAAGAAAGTGTAGACATGTCATCCATCTTTATTTATTTATTGATTTATACTTTATGGAAACGAGTAATTTTCTGATTACAATAAAAGCTGTTTTTGGACTAATTAGGAAGTTCTGAGTTCTGAAAATGAATGTTTTTATAGTACAATGACCTCTTTATCATCAAACATCAAGGAAAATTTGATTTCTCAATTCATGACCCCTTTAAAATGTAAAATTTAATTGTACAAAAAAATGCAATAAATAAATAATCTAAATGCAAAATAAATAAATATAATTGTCCTAAATAATTAAATTTATGCTTAATCTTTAAAATAAGCATGGCATTAAATCACAAATAAACAAACAAATCCAAAACTGATCATTTGCATATCTGAGAGCTGAAGTCACACATTAAATTAATTCATAATATGCAGCTTCAGTGGAGCAAAATGGGGCAACAGGCATCAGGAATATGAAGTCAACTATACAGTGATCCATAAATGAAGCTTGATACGCCCTATTAAGCTCACACTCGTTCTCTTTGCTCTCTTGTTCTTGTTCATTGATGTGAAATCTTCAGTCTAGGCCTGTAAATGAATGAGTCTGCTATCTTTGTTCTTGAACTGCAGGTTTGCCAATGACTCCATTTATCAATTAATAACTGCTAATGGGCCGTCTGAAGCATGTTGCACAAAAATGGGAAGATATATTTCAAAACTGTCTGGTTTCAGGCTGGAATAATGTGCCATCAAGTCGAGTAAGAAATATTGATTTTGATTTTCAAGCACATGAATGACCAAATGAAAATGTATTTATAAATGGAAAAACTAAATTCTAAATGACAACTTGCTGATTTGTAAAGGAGCATATTAGTTTGATATAGTGGAAAGCAAATTTACGTGAATGGTAATGAGCAGTTTTGGAAAATCATATTAATGTTGTATTTTAATAATTTTAAAGTACAGTAAGTGTAAGGTTAATCACTCACCTTTCACTGTTGGCTTTATGAAAGCTAATTATTTTTGTTAGCCACACCATGACTCATTTTCGTCATTTTGAATTCAGATGTATTTATTTGTACTCTTTTGTTTTATTTAGGCTTCTGTTATTTTTCAAACTTGGAAGGTTGGAAGGTTTTGAATTTCTTCAGGGACACGAGCCAGAAAAAGTTGAGTTTATATATTTATAATAATAATATATATATATATATATATATATATATTTGATGAGTAATTAGATTCAAATTAAAATCCACTTGCACGTACAGTCTTGATTAAATTCAGGATGAGCAGAGATTAAACCGCAGCAGTATGATAGTACGGACAGAATGTAAATGAAAGGTTTTTACATGTATCAACAGATTTAATTGATGTGTGCTGCGATCGGTTCAGAAGGGAAGCAGAGAGTGAGATATTGATCTGACAGATGCGTCTTCAGAATAGCTGATCACTTTTGATTGAATATGTATGAATCAACACTTCACAGTATGATCACATTACTGCACACACACTAAGAGCATGAGACATAAGACACATGCTGAATAAACTAAAAACTAAATCTAAGATAATGAATATAATATTTATTATCTTAGATTTAGTTTTTAGTTTATTCAGCATGTGTCTTATGTCTCATGCTCTTAGTGTGTGTGTGTTAGACCTGCACCTGTGGGTTTTCCTCTAGTGAATATTTCAGATGTCTTGAATTGAACACCCACACTGCCTGCAGTTATGTCTTAATGCAACACAACACACACACACACACACACACTGTTCATTTGCTCTAAGTTGTGCTTGTTGAATCACCCTTCTGGACGATTCTCTGTGTTAAAAACACTGTAAGAATGTGTTTGCACATATCAGATGGGCTGATTAATTCAGATGGCACTTGAATAATTTGAGATTATCAGCATCAGTTTTGTCCAGTTGGTTCCCTGGGCCTGTCAGTGGATAATTTTTAGCAATATAGTGAATTTTTTCTGCATAAATATAGTTCTATTATAGTATATTGGCATTATATTATCATCAGTCACCCTGCTCTCCATACATTGATTTCAGATATCTGGTTGACCGCTGGGATCATATGAGTATTTTTGCATTATATTCTCTCCTTGTTCTCTTTGTCTGCCTCCTCTAGTGTAGTTTGGACACTGATGGAGAACTGCAGCAGCTCTAAGCTCTGCTCTATGTGGTGTTTAGAGTTTATCTGAGCTATTTATACACTTAATGTGCCTGAGTGTGCATCTATTGTTTAAATTTATACCAGTAAGTGAGCTACATCTGAAACAACCTCCCTTTTTGGGATGTTAAAATGATTGATTGATAAAGTAAATATTTGTATAAGTGTTTTTCTAGGTCTGGTTTTGCCAAAGTGGGACTGAAAAGCTAATAAATAAATCATAAAAATGTAAAATAATTTCTGACTACAAACAATCAATTGTATTTGTTTACCTGCATGTCATGTGACTATTAAACAACATTAGAGAATCGTGAACATGCAAATGTGTTGTTCAATTATTGAAATATGAACTTATTATTGAACTATTATTATTGAAATATTAACCTCAGGGATACTTAAAATAGTTTGTCAAAGTGGTTCGGTTTTTAGAAATCCCTGTTTTTAGGGTTGGGTTGTTTTACGTAGTCAGATTTTTGATGCAATAAAGTCTGTAATGCATTACATGTTATTTTGATCAAGAACTGCCCGGTTATACAGGAAAAGACCATCTGACCAACTTGTATTTATGAATAAAATTTGTGCCTTAAAATTAGGGCTGAACGATTAATTGCATTTGCGATAATATCGCGATTTGTCAACTGCAGAGGCTGCAATTACACTCTGTCACGTGACACGCGAGAGTGAACAGGTGTGTTCGACTTGAAGATAGATCGTATGACATCAAAGTACGACGAGATAAAGCATAAGGAGACGTCTGCTCTCTTATACTCTCACAGTACTTTGATGACACACACAACGATCGGTCTAGCAGCGCTGCTTCAAGTCAAACACATCTAAGCAGTCTTCAGATGAAGCATCAAGTTGGCACTCTATGTTGCCAAATCCGCAGTTTGCCGTGGGTTATTTTCGTGTCCACGGGTCTTTCATAACATGCAGAATTGACATGTAAACGATATCCTTTGTTGTATTTTCCTGTCAAAATAACGGAGTTCCTTTGGAATTCTTCAGCTTTTAAGAACTGCCGGGTTCTCTGTTAGTGGGCGGAGTTAATGCGCAAACGGCAATCTCATTGGCTGGCGTTCACCTATTATCATCCCTGTTTTGATTTCAGCAAATCAATTCGAGCAAACGCAGACAACCTGATTAATATTCATGAACCCAGCAGCTCAATAATCCTTAGTGCATTTTATATTGTTATTAGTAGTAGAATTCGTAGTAGTTGTGTTATGTTATCAGTATTATTTGTAGATTTCTTTTTCCTTTTTTATAGAAACACTAAATGACAAACAATATCTTAAGCACCACCACCAGTCCTAAGTTCAGTCAGCATGAATATGCATTCATACATGGTTATTCTAATTACTAAAGTTCTATCATCATACAATGCTAAAATGTAATGCTAAATTATCATAATATTATATTATAATGTTTGACTGACTGATGCTAAGTGAGATATAAAAAAAAAAACTGTGCCATTTTAAAAACATAAGTTATATATATATATATAGGTTCAAGGTTCAAGGTTCTTGTTTATTTGTCACATACACAATCATACAGGGTATAATCAGTAGTGAAATGTAGGTCAGGACGGGTCCGCTCAATGGACAGTGCAAAAAAATAAAAATAAAAGATGATACATAACACAGGAGCATATATTTAAATATAGGTAGGAATAAGATAAAAAAAAAATAAGTAAAAACAATAAAATAAAATAAGGAGTAAAATGTGCAATGAACTAAAATGTGCAATACAGTCTACTGTGGATTTAATAAATATTAATATAACCAGGGATGTGCAAGGGGAATGTGCAAACAGGTTGTACCGGGTATGTACACATAGCAGCAATGCGGATGATGGAGAATGATGGGTGTTACAGTTAATTAAATTGAGTCCTGTAGATGTTATGAGACTGAGTTTAGGAGCCTGATGGCCTGAGGGAAGAAGCTCCTCCTCAGTCTCTCAGTTTTTGCCAACACACTTCTGAAGCACTTGCCAGATGGCAGTGAGATAAAAAGATGGTTACCGGGGTGATTTGAGTCCTTGATTATTTTTGCAGCTCTGCTTTTGCAGCGTTTGAGGTAGATGTCCTGCAGAGAGGGGAGGGCAGACCCAGAGATGCGCTCAGCTAAGCGCACGACTCTCTGCAGAGCTTTGCAGTCCTTATTTGTGGCGTTACTGTACCACACTGAGATGCACTGAGTCAATACGCTTTCTATGGCCCCTGAATAGAAAGTTTTCAGGATTGCTGGTGAGACCCTGAATTTCCTCAGCTGTCGCAGATGGTACAGTCTTTGCCTGGCTTTCTTGACCTGTGTTTGAATGTCACAGAGTGTAGTGTTTAGGCCGAGGTCTGAGAGTTTGACAGCTAGCTTGGAGGGGACTATAGTATTGAAAGCTGAGCTATAGTCAATGAATAGCAGTCTGACATAGTTGCCATTTTTGCTGTCAATATGAGTGAGGGAGGAGTGCAGTACCTGAGAGATGGCATCATCAGTAGACCTATTTGGGCGATAGGCAAACTGAAGAGGGTCCAAGGTAGCAGGGATGGAGGAGCATATGTGTTTCTTTAAAAGTCTCTCAAAAACCTTCATGACTGTTGATGTGAGGGCAACTGGACGATAGTCATTCAGGCAAGAGGGTTTACTGTTCTTAGGCACAGGGATGATGACAGATTTCTTAAATGAGGTGGGAATCATAGAGGTAGCAAGGGACTCATTAAAGATGGAAGTAAACAAACCAGCAAGCTGATCGGCGCATGATCTTAGGACGCGGCCGGAAATCCCATCAGGTCCGGCGGCTTTCCTGATGTTTACTCTCCTTAATTCTCTCTGAACCTCGTCCTCCGACACGGTGATAACATGATCAACATCGCTGCTCTGTCTGCTGCTTCCTGACGCGCTGATCGGCAGAGTCGCGCTGCCGTTGCATTCGAAGCGTCCGTAGAAGGTGTTTAGCTCTTCGGCCAGTGATGGATCTGCACTCACCTCGGCGGAGGGGTTATTTCCAGAGGAACAGATGGTCTTCAGTCCCTGCCACATGTGTCGAGAGTCATTGAGCTGAAAATGTGACTCAATTCTCTCTCTGTATCGGAGTTTAGCGGCTCTGACTGCCCGTCGGAGAGCATAACATGATGCTTTGTAATCGCTCATATTTCCTGACAGAAGACCAGCGTTGTATGCGGCAGTGCGTTGGTTAACCGCAGCACGGATTGTTCTGTCCACCCACGGTTTCTGATTAGAGAATGTCCTTATTGTTACCGTTTCAGTGGCTTGGTCAGTTAGCATGTAAACAAAGCTTAATGCTACATCCGTGAACTCGCTGACGTCAGCTGAACTCGCCCGGAACATGTCCCAGTTGACGTCATCAAGAGACGCCTGTAGCATAGCTTCAGAGTGGGAGGACCAGCGCGTCTCTTCCCTCACCCCCGGGGATTCCTGAACAATCCTTTGTTTATATTCCGGTGTGAGGAAAATGGCCGCGTGATCCGATTTACCAAAAGCCGGCAGGGGATGAGCTTTATAGGCATTCTTAAACTGAGTGTAGCAATGATCCAGAGTATTCGGTCCTCTAGTTGGACAGGATACATGCTGATGGAAGTTCGGCATGACCTTCCTGAGGTTGGCTTTGTTAAAGTCCCCTGCGATGATAGAGGCAGCGTCAGGGTGTTTGTTGATGTATCCGCTTAGCTCCTCGTGGAGTTTGGACAAAGCCAAGCCGGTGTCTGCCTGAGGTGGAATGTAAACGGCAGTAGCGATGACCGCGGAGAACTCGCGGGGTAAATAGAATGGGCGGCAGATAATGGAGAGATGTTCCAGATGAGGCGAGCAGGAACGCGACAGAATGTATATATATGTGTATATATATATATATATATATATATATATTATTATATTAGTATATCAGATAATTAATATTAGTCTGGTGAGTAAACTAAAAAAAAATGACAAGCCAATGGAGATTCTATTGCCAAGGTGTCCATAGAGGGTTGATAATATTTACAGTAATCAATTGAATTTGATAGGTGTCTCTCACATTGTCCCACAGAAACATTAAAATAGTTTAGATTAGTATGCAGTGTTTTATAATAATAATGTATTCTATTTAGTGTTCATTTCATTCATTTAACATTTAATATTGGAGACATCCAAGTTATTTGACATATAAAAAAAAAAAAAAAAAAGTAATAATAGTTACTAGTAACTCAGTTACTATTTGTGAGAAGTAACTAGTAATATAACTAATTACTTTTTTAAAGTAACGTGCCCAACACTGCATACTATACAATGATTTATTACTTGTCTTTGTTGAATAATACAGAATATAAAGAGCTTTAAAAAATAATCGCATATTAAATCGCAATCGCAATATTGGTAAAAAAAAATCGCAATTAGATTATTTTCCAAAATCGTTCAGTCCTACTTAAAATTGTATCAACCAGTCAGATTCGTTCTTCCCACAGGTATAATATTCACCAAAAAATAATATATTTTATTAACCCTCAAGTTGATACAACCTGTATATACAGTATATCTTCTTTTGTCCTCAACAGCTGAAAGAAACTCATTAATAACTTGAGGGTGAATAAATCATACAGAATTAAATTTTTTTGGTGAACCATCCCTTTAAAAAAGTGCTTTCTAGTTGTTTTGTGTAGTATGCAGCAGATGGTCAGTAAATAAACTATAGGTTTGGTTAAATCCTTTGTAATTATCATTTCTAATGAAGTCTATCTGATATAACTTCATAGAGATGACTAGCTATATGTTCTTGTGTGTGAGTTACTGTGGTAATGCTTGTGCAAGCAAAAAGTGGACTATCTCTTCTGGACGCACTTCTATTATTCATACTGTACATAGTGATGAGAACTCGAACACACACACACACACACACACACACACACACAAGACACGTTTACTTAGTGGAGGCTGTGCTCATCAAAACAATTCAGATAAAGGAAAACAGACACAAGACATTGATCAATTCATTACCCTGTCAGTGCGATGATGCCTGCCTAATTCAAACCAGTGTTATTGAGATGCTATTATAGTTTTTATTAACATTTTGAATGTTTTTATTTTTATATTTCTTTTAATTTAATTTTGAAGTTTTAGTAATTTTCTGTATATTATATTTTTTTATTTTTTTAAATGTCTGTAGTTTTTAATGATTATTTTTTATTGATTTATATATTTTTAATTTATATTTCAGCAAGTTGCCAATTCAACATTTATCATTATCATTAAAGTAAAAAAAAAAAAGTTAGTTTAGTTTATAGTTAATAATATATTGTTATTATTATTATTTTCTATATAGGTAATGCACCTCTCTTTTAGTCTGCAACTCAGCCTAGATAGGTCAATCTTGAGGAAATTGAAAGACTAAACAAACAACTCACCCACTCAAATGTCACCAGATTTGATTTTGGTAACATTGGAATATAATTAATTGCAGTGGGAGGATTTTTTGGGTCAATGGCTTAAATTAATCCTTTATTTCCATGTCTGCTGTCATCATGACACCTTAAGGTAAATTCAAAAATATTATAGTATTGGTTGATTGTTGTTGATGGTGTAAGATAAATGATTTTCCATAGAAGCCTTACTGTCTCATTGCGTACATCCAGCACACATGTGCGCATAATGTGAGAAATCACAGAAAGCATCCTCTGTGTTTGTCATTTATAAGATGAATACAGCTTGAGGAAGATGGTTGAAGTGGAACGGCGTGTAATGGGTTTTTACACGGCTGGAGTGATGAGAAGTGTGTGTGATTAACGTTTGTCTTAATTAGTGATGTGTCAGGCCTTGATTTGCGCAGTGTCATTTCTCATACTACTGTCGACAGTGTGTGTGTGTGTGAGAGAGAGAGAAGTGTGTGTTTTCTCTGGATATATTTCGCTCTCAAAAATGGAGCTCTTCTTGCTATGGTAATACAAAGATTATGCTAATTCAGATTATGCAAACCAGAGGATTACAGTGAAGTAAGTGTGTGTGTATCATGACACTGAATACGTGTCTGTGGAAATAAAGCAGCCGTATAATGCATGTATGAAATGTTGTAGTAAAAGTGTGGTTATGTGGTGTTTAATTTTGTATGTATCCATTAATATTTAAGAGTAAATGCATTTGAATGTCACAATGCAGGTGATGCTGGTTGGTTTTGTGGTTTTGTCTCCATCTAGTGGCAGTTTTAACCTTCTATCATAAGAGTTATTAAATCAGATCTCTCAATTCTTATCTTCTTCATGTAAGCAATAAAGGTACTCGAGGCTTGCTGTATTGTGAATAAATCATATTGCTTTTATAACATGGTTACAACACAATACAAATATTAAAACCAAAATTGTATGTTTTGATATACATACGGAAGTAAGTTTATTACATGCTATCCTTCCAGTAAAAAATAGCTCCTGATAGTTACAGTAATTAGCAAGATGCGTAACATGCCTAATCTTATGGAGATCAAATAAAAACAGAATAGAAACTCTTCTCATCCGCTGTGTCATTTCTTCTTTTTTTAAGTGATGATAACAAATAATCATGTCTGGATAATCAAGTAAACTTTGCTTCAGTCCAGTAAGTGTTCATCTTGAAATATTACTAACAATATCAAAGTTGTTATGATACAGCAAAAGACGTGAAGTATGAGCTGAAGGTGGACTTTGTACAATTAAACTAAAAGACCTTTTACTTGCTGAAAAAGTCTAAACTATCAATCAGATGACAGAAGTCATGTAGTAGATTGTGTGACAGGTTTAACAGCACAGTTTTGATCATTGATCATTTAGAGGTGTATCAGAAATCATACAGCAGGCTTCATAGGCTTAAAACTATAGTGGATGTCAGGGATCAGAAGGTTAAGCATTACAAACAGAAATGTGTAGATATAAACCAATGACAGTAGAAACATGCAGTTTCATGAACTAAAGGTACTAAGCTATACTTTATGATTCTATGAAATATGAATATGACATATTAATGAATAAATTAATGTTTTGGTATATTTATGAATAATGTGTCTGTATAAATATGTATTTTGTTCTCTCTGTGTGTCATGCATGAACTTTGCCATCTAAATGAGGCTCTAAATGCAGTGCTGTGTGTGTGTGTGTGTGTTGTGTGTGTGTGTGTGTGTGTGTGTGTGTGTGTGTGTGTTTGTTGATTCATGCTTGGTCATAACAGTAATTGTTCTGAAGGAGAACATGGGGCTGAATATAATAATGTTATATATATAGCATAATTGTTGTATAGCAGCACTGTTATGATCTACAAACCATGATATTTCATTGCCATTCTTCTCTGACACACACACACACACACACACACACACACACTTGGTGAGTTGACATTGTTCTTAGTGTCCTACCAGAGGGCAGGACTCACCTGGGGCTGCAGGCTCACCTGAGAGTGTGAAGGACACACACACACACACACCCCCCTTAGGCTTCTGCGCCATTCAGAATCAAAATGCATGAATGTGAATTGAAGTAGCGTGATTTTGCATTTAAAAGCATAGAATTAAAATGGAATGAAATTGATGCAGTTGCAAATGTTACTTTTTTTTCAATATGAATTAGCCATATACATCCAGAAACATTAGGTGATAGGTGCAATGCCACCCAATTAATTTGTTTAATTAGTTTTTTTATTGACCATAGTAGAACATTTCATATCCCACAATACTCTAATTTACTCATATATATTCAGTTTTTGTTATGTTTTGAAGGTATTTGTAAACAAAAATTAAAATCTGTTTCCATATAAAAATATTTTTAATGAATTGAGGCCAGATGTAGATTTTTTCATATCAAAGATAAATTTTAAAAGCCTTTGTAAATTGTTTCTTTACATATTTTGTGCATTTTAACCTGTTTCTCACAATGAAGCACTATGAAACAAATAATAAAAATGTTTTATGTAATTTTTTTTGGTGTTGAACATGGAATACATTTAGATTTGTAGTATTACTCAATGGATCAGTGGTGTAAATGGTTAAAATTAATGTAACTATTTGTTTAAATAGTTTTATATAATTTTGAATTGTAATCAGGGTTATCATAGTGAACTAAAACATTAAAAAACCTTTTTCATGTTAAATAAAACAAATTTTAACTAAACTAAATTACTATTTAAAATTTGTTTGTCAATAACTAAAGTCCTCTATATGAATTAGTTTTATAATAATTTTTTCTTTAAAAAGACATTTGTAATTTTTTTCTTCTTTTCATATTTTGATACATTTGAACCTGTTTCTCTCCCATGAAGCACTATGAAATAAATAATAATAATAGTAATAATTTTTAACAAAACATAAAAATGCTTTGTGTGTTTTTTTTTGTTTTTTTTTATGTTGAACATGAAATACATTTAGACGTGTAGTATCACTCAATATATCAGGGCATAATTGGTGTTAATAGTTAAAATGAATGTGTAATTATTTGTTTTACTACTTTTGTGTAAATTTTGAATTGCGATCAGTGTTATTATAGTAAACTAAAATGAAAACCATAAAAAAAAAAAAAAAAACTTGTTTTATTTAAGGTTAATGAAAAATGTAGTATCCCAATTATTTTATAAAAATAATATAAAATAACACTGATTATAATATTGTAAATTCCTGTTTGCTACTTTTGAATTGAAAAGGGCAAATTCTGGATTTTGCTGAACTCTGATTGTTCTGCATAATTAAGATATGATAAACAGCACTGTGAATATTTCTGAAACACACAAAGATAGAGAGAGAGAGAGAGAGAGAGAGAGAGAGAGGAGAGAGAGGACAAACTGGGAAACAAAGAAGCAGATGTCAAAGAGGTGAGCGAGAGAGAGGTGTATATAAAGATGGATGTTGAGAGCTCAGCAAATACAGAAAGAGACTGGAAGAAAGCGAGAGGAAAATACGATTATTAAGGCTATTAAAGAGAATCAAGAGTGATGGAGAAAGCAGAGGGAGATGGACTGAAAACTTTAGCCATAGTGCTGCTGCTGTGTGGAGCTCTGAAACTCCTGCACATGCTCGGACTCATCAGCACCGAGGGTGAGACTCACAAAACTACTAAACTAAAGAGTCTGGATGCTTGAAGTCAAGTTTGTGATGGTTTATGAGAGCTCTGTGTGGTTAAATGTGTGTTTAACAGAACAGACGTCTGATAATGAATTTGTGCCGTGAATCAGATTTAACCTCTGTCAGAAAGTCACATTTATCACTGTAATTCACTGTAATTGTGCAGAAAAATGAATTTCACCAGCTGTGGAATAAGATCAAGGTGTCAATGAGAGAAACATTCATCATATACTGTATATATATATTTATAACACACAAATAATTTTGATGCTTTACACTTGCACTGATAAACAGTTGGTGTGGGATTTACTTTGAAATGATTTTCATTCAGAAACTGCTTGTGCTGTAAATTTCAGAAATAATTGGCAAATAATTGAATTAAATGTGAAGCTGAGATTGTATCAGATCATTGTGTGTGTGTTAGAGAGAGTGCAGTGCTGTAATGTGATGCTGCTAAAGGACACTGAGCAGCAGAGAGAGCCTCCGGCACATGACCTTTGACCTCACCTGTGTGTGTCCTTCAGTGCTTTAATACACACACACACACACACACACCTCTTCCGTCCTTATGTATTACGATTAACCTGCCAGAATGATCCTAGTCAGCCACCTTCATATTTCAGACTTTGTTTGTTTGTTTTTCTTCATTCAGTTGAGTGTTGTTGTGACTTTTGAGGTACATTAGAGTTTATGTATAGAAACTGTGACATTTTACTATTATTGAGATGCTATTAGAGTTTTTAATTTTTGGAATCAGTTTTGATTTTTATATTTTCAGTTTTCATTTTAATTGTAGTAAACAATTTAGTAATTTTGTTGCATGTTGTCATTTTTATCATTTCTATATAGTTTTTATTAATTTTTATTTCAGCTTATTATTTATTTTAGTACATCAATTTTAAAATAAGAAACAAAATCAATTTTATTTCAGTTATTTTAAGTGACAAAATGTTTTATGGTTTTAATAAACTCGAATAACTCTGTAAGGAATATTTTTTAAATGTGATAAAAATAGGTAGCTGCTAAATTAAAAAATGCAAATGAGCTAATCATGCGTTTCTAACATTGTGAATGTCAAACGCATGTTTTACGGTCGTGTGGCTTTGCTGTCGTCATCTCTAGGACACAAGGGAGTTTCTCTGTTCTAGTACATTTTTGAAACATGATAAACCTCATGATTCCATGTTTTCAGAAATAAACCTCTCACTGTTTGCTGTTTTTGACAGTGGATCTCGTCTCATGCATTTTTTTTAGATCTACACTATTTAAAAGTTTGTGGTTAAGATTTTTTTTTTTGCAATGTTTTATGAACATCTGCTCACCAAGTGTGCATTTATTTGAAAAAAACCTAAAACACTGTAAATAGTAAAAACAGTAATACTGTGAAATATTATTACAGTTCTGAATATATTGTAAAATATAATTTATTCCAGTGATCAAAGCATCATTAATACTCCAATATTCAGTGTCACATGATCCATCAGAAATAATTCTAGTATGCTGATTTGCTGCTCAAGAAACATTTCTGATTATTATCATTGTTGAAAACAGTTGTGCTGCTTCATATTTTTGTGGAAACCGTGATACATTTTATTTTTGAGGATTCTTTGATGAACAGAAAGTTCAAAAGAACAAAATTTATTTGAAATAGAAATCTTTGTAACATTACAGATGTATTTACAGTGCATCTTTGCTGAATAAAAGTTTTATTTTTTTCTTAAAGAACTTGTCAACATAATTATAATAATAATAAAAAAAAAAAAAATATATATATATATATATATATATATATATATATATATATATATATATAATTTCCTCTTCCTCTGATTTGACACTTTTATCCCTGTGTAATCAGTTACCGATGGATAAAATATTTAATTTATTTCTTTATTTATTTAAATTGAATATTGTATTTCATGTTTAAATGCGTCGTATGAAGTAAATAAAGTGTATTTCCCCTGTTGTATTGTAAATCTGTTGTAATCTGTGTGTAGATAGGGTGGATGATGATCTGGAGCTGTCTGTGGTGTGTCACCGTCCCGAGGGTTTGGAGAAGCTGGAGGCTCAGACAAACTTCAGCAAGAAAGAGCTGCAAGTTCTCTACAGAGGCTTTAAAAACGTATGCTCACTCACACACCTGTAGACGTGGTGTTTTCCTGATCTGTCAAAACCTAACGTGTGTGTTTTACTGGTTGTTTGTCAGGAGTGTCCCAGCGGTGTGGTCAACGAGGAGACGTTCAAACAGATCTACTCACAGTTCTTTCCTCACGGCGGTCAGTGTGTGTTTGCAGCTGATCTGTATGTGTCTGTGTCTCAGTCAAATCACTTGATTATATGTAGTTGCAAAGTGTTCATCATTAGTTAAAATCATCCTTCCTACTACAGTGATTGTGAGCAGGATCTCACTTCTTCAAATGCTCATAAAATGACCAAATTGTGTTTTGCTTCAAAACTACAGATATCAGCAGGTTCTGTGAGGGTTAAGTTTAGGATATATATCAGTGTTACTTTATATAATATTATAGTTTTTGTTAATATTTTGAATTTGATTTAAATTATATTTTCTGTTTACATTTTAATTTTAATAGTTTTAATAATTTTGTTTGTGTTGTGTAAATGTCTTTTTTGTCATTTTTATTATTTTTTAAGATGTCTATATATTTTTAAGTTACTTAGTTTGTTCTTTTCGTTTTATTTTAGTACTTAATTAAATGAAAATGAGTAATTTTGTCTTTGCAACTAGCTAAAAGTTTTTTTGTATCTTAGTTTACTTCAGTTAATGTTTGTTTAACATTTATTTATTTTCATATTTTGTTTTATTTATTAATTGTTGAAATTAACATTAAGCATAATAAATGCTTTAGAAGTATTGTGATTGTCTAATTAAGTTTGAGGTTTTTGCAAATTAGTTTCAGTTATTTTAGTACTTAAATTTAAACTAAACAAAAACGTGAAATTTTGACTTCACAATAAGCTTCTTTTTAATATTTTATTTTACTTCAGTTAATGTTTATTTTATTTATATATTAATATTTTATTTGAAGTAATTCCATTTTTTTGTCTGCATGTTTTAGTTTTACTTTACAATAAGGTCCCATTAGTTAAAGGACACCTATTATGCCCCTTTTTACAATATGCAATATAAGTCTCAGGTGTCCCCAGAATGTGACTGTGAAGTTTCAGCTCAAAATACCCCGCAGATCATTTATTATATCATTTTGAAAATGCCTATTTTGAGTGGAAGCCAAAACACACTGTATTAGTGCATGTCTCTTTAAATGCAAATGAGCTGCTGCTCCCCGCCCCCTTTTCCAGAATAGAGAAGTGCCTTTACAGCTCCTAACTGCTAAAAAAACCCCATCTGTTTGGTTTTGATTATCATGTCTATCGTGCTGAAATCTCGCGTTTTAATGCTATATTAGTTTAAACTTCTGATAGACGGTTTTCTGAGCGCAAACATCCAAAGCACGCGTATAGAAAGTGTCTACACACAGCATGTGAGTACTAAGTTCTCTTTCACACACGAGTTGATGTTAAAAACATGCATAAGTTACAAAAACACAGTCGGTTATGTTTGTGAATGTAAACATCTGGGAAAGAAATCGTATGTTTATATTAGATCTGTGTATTAAGTGACATCAGAATATACAGTACCTATACTGCTGTCTATGCTATTAATATGACCCAAAGAATAAAATAAAAGCAGAGAATCACTTACTGCTCTGGACTGAATAACGTCTATAGCCTTAATAAGAAGACATTTCTTACTTGAATGCTGCTTTTAAATGCTCTAGCGTGAAGATAAACATGGCTTGTGTGCGGCTCACTCAGGGCGGTGTCTCGGCTAGATTATGGCAGTGTCGAACAACAATCGTGGGTGGGGCTGGTAAAATGTGACGTCATACTTTACAGACTCTCCCTGCAATTCAGCCTGGGCCCGACGGGCCCCGACTTTTTTACGCTCCTAGGGCCGGGCTTCGGGCCAATTTTCACATCATAGTTCAGACGCGGGCCGGGCCTCGGGCCTGTTTTAGGCTTCTCCTTATTTTTATATTTTAGATATCCATCAATTAGTGATGAAAAAAATTTGCCGCGCTGGTGGAAACAACACGAGACCGTGCTACCGTGACTGTGAAGAGCGGCTCGACAGTGTCTAGTGTCCCACAACATGCGTGCCGTCAGCGCAGCTGAAGAGTTCTGTGTTCAAATGCACGCAATAGGCTTAAGCTTGCCGCAAAGCACCGGCAAAATTAATTACCATGAATGTGTCAGGGGGAAATAGTAAGGAGATATTTTAATTATTTACTAATAAACTATTGTTTTCTGAGTTCGTGTCGCAAAGATGAAGTTGCCGATCCTGACTCGCCATCTCCTCATTAGACGTGCCTTTAGAGAGAAGTGCATCTTTAAGGAGTATGATTATAATGAATTTATAATCTTTATATGATTAATATAAAGAGTTTTTGTTTTCAATTTGTTTGATTTCATTAAGCAGTAATTTAAAGATATTTATCATGTATGTGAGGCATGTATTCGCTGACTTTCGCTTCATTTTTGTGAAGCGCTCCTGTTCAAGATGAGACGGCAGAAAGCGCATCATATTTGTTTTCTTTTTTTTATAAAAGCACAACGTTTTGTTGATATTGTGAGTGCACACAAATAAAAGTAGACCCTTTACAGTTCCGAATGATGTATTATTACTCTTACCTTTATGAGCAAAAATGATGACGTATCCACTGAAAAAAAATGCAAGTGATTGCGCTGGCGACTCCATGTCCTGCAAAGCGCACTTTAGCTTCCACTCTCCGCACAAACTATTGGATACAGCACACATTTATCTAGGTTTAACGTTTAAACATTGTTATATGCTTGAACTGTTTTATATCTATAGATATTATTTTAGGCAAGTCGTGATGATTTGAGAAGGCTAAATTTATCAAACATAGGCTATGATCAGCTCATTGTCTGCCGCTGGCGGCTTGGTTCTTACTTTAAAAAACAAAAACTTATAACGAAAAAAAATGCTCCAAACGTTTTTCTAAATTAACTTTATAAAAAAACGCAACGAAATATAATCACTTTGCCATTACATACAAAACTGAACTATTTTAATAGCTGAAACAGTAGTATATTTACATTTATGCATTTAGCAGACGCTTTTATCCAAAGCGACTTACATTGCATTCAAGTTACAGTTTTTACATTTTATCAGCTCTTGCTTTAAGGCCAGTATAAGCTGCTTTGGGAGAAGGGGAAAAAAAGACGGGCTTGGGTCGGACTCGGGTCGGTAATTCTGATAAGCAGTCGGACACGGGCCGGGCTAGGACCTGAGCGTCTCGGGCTAGGGCCGGAGGCTAGGGCCCTAGATTTAAGGCCCGTGCAGGGCTCTACTCTGTGATCGGCTTGCTCTGAGACGCTGTTAATGATATATGGAGATTAAAAAAAGGAGCGGGTGGATTTCTATCATTATAGGGTGGTTGTGTACACACACTGCTAACACACATTTATGACCAAACAACATGTGAAAGTGAATTTTGCATAATAGGTGCCCTTTAAGGTTAGTTAACGTTAGTTACTTACTGTACAATCATCAGTATATTTGTTGAACTATTTATTAATCAGCAGTATATTTGTTCTACTATTGACTAATCTTTCGTTAACATTGCTTATTGTTTTTTGTTAGTTCTTGTTAGTTAAGGTACAATAAATAATATTAACAGATACAACTTTTGGTTATAATATTTTAGTAAATGTTGACGTAACATTTAACTAAAATTAAGAAATGCTTTTGAAGGATTTTTTTATTCATGTCAACTAATACAGTTAACTAATGTTAACAAATGAACCTTTATTGTAAAGTGTTACGGTTTTACATTGACAGTAATTACCCACGTATAGAAAAATGTTCTTTAGCAACTATGAAAACATATTTGAGATGACGGCTTTAAAGCTATTTATACATGTGTTTTCTCTGCAGACGCCAGCACATACGCACATTACCTGTTCAACGCCTTCGACGCTTCCCACAGTGAATCCATCAAATTCGAGGTGCCATTTCTCTTTATTTATCCATTGTTCTTCACCTCCTCTGTTTCTTCTGTTGTTATTTTTATTTGTGTGTCAGCAGGGCTTTATGATTGTGTCTGCAATGATCAATCACTCCTCATTGTTTCTCTCTCTCTCTGTCAGGACTTTGTAACGGCTCTGTCCATCTTGTTGAGAGGAACAACAACAGAGAAGTTAGAGTGGACCTTCAACCTGTACGACATTAACAAAGACGGTTACATTAATAAAGAGGTGTGTGTGTCAAAAAATATATCCAGTAATATGTCTTAGTAAGATTCTTAATTTGATGATCACAACATAATAATGCAATGCATTTTAGGAGATGACTGATATAGTGAAAGCCATATATGACATGATGGGCCGCTTCACGTATCCCGCTCTGAAGACAGACACTACCAAACAGCACGTGGATGCTTTCTTTCAGGTCAGTTTGTGATTGTACATCTTGAATATTTGTCTGCACAACAAGATGATGATGTTGTCTGTTTTCATCACATTATAAATCACTTCTTTGCAGAAAATGGACAAGAACAGAGATGGAGTTGTCACGCTTGATGAGTTTATTCTCTCCTGTCAAGAGGTACAGTACCTTTTCATGTTCAGAATGGCATACTATGCATACTATTTTTTTCCAGTATGTATATAGTGCACAGAGTGCACTGTTAGTATGCATGGAAAACCAAATGACCTAATACATTAAAAAAAAGTGCAGTATACAAGCATACTATTCATACTGTTTTTGCAGTATGTATATGTATAATCTTTGCAAAAATGTGCTGTTTCCATGCATACTTTGCACTGTATATATACTGCAAAAATAGTATCCAAAGCATGCTTGTATACAGCACATTTTTGCAAATGTAGTAGGTTAACTGGTTATTCCATACATAAAAAATTGTGCACTGTAAACATACTGCAAAGCCAGTATACATATTTAGTATGCATGGATTTTGAGCTGATTATTAAGAGGTGAAGATCATTTTAATATCTTTTAAACATGCTAAATATTTAAAAGCATTTATTTCTAAGATTATAATTGAATGTCCCTCTGTGAATTAAATGTGTGTTTGTGATGATGCAACATATTTGAACCATTTCTCATTGCACACTGCTTCACATACTATTTCTTTAAAAAGTAAATAGTATATACTGTGCAGTATGCAGTAGACTAGTATTCCCGTCACTTTCTTCCTCTGTTAAATGTAAG
The DNA here is from genome assembly GCA_023376895.1 of Aspiorhynchus laticeps. Lineage (NCBI taxonomy): Eukaryota > Metazoa > Chordata > Actinopteri > Cypriniformes > Cyprinidae > Aspiorhynchus > Aspiorhynchus laticeps. Next base: position 24,578,178 of record CM041813.1, read on the forward strand.
CAGTGCTCTCTGGTGTTAGAGAGTGAGTACTGCAGTATTGATAAAATATCAGTTAAATCAGTCCTGCTCACTGACAGTCAGGCAAATATATACATTTATTTGTTTGTTTTATAATTTTTTTCCCCGATTTTTGTTTTGTCGAATATGTCACTACATTAACTTTTTGTTAATGAATGATTTAGTATTTTTTATCATCAGAGATAAACCTTTTATAATTGTTTTTTTATTTGTTGTTTATATACAGTCTATATTTCTGTACTTTTCTATTTTTCACGTGTTTGCCATATTGGCATGGTGCTAAATTATAAACAAATTAAGTTTTATTTATTCACATTTTTAATCTTTCCAAAATAATTCTCAGAATTACATTATTTTTGTTTTATACCATTCAACACCAGCAGTTGAAAAAAACTGTCATTTTTTTTTTAATTTTTATTTTGTCGAATATGTCACTTCATTAACTATTTGTTAATAAATGAAGCTCCTCCTTTATGGCCCTTATTACAGTCCAATATCTCTGAAGCATATTTTGATGGACTGTGATGGTTTTAATGTTATTTTAGTGTCGTTGATATACTATTATATTATTTGTTAATATTTTGAATTAGATTTTATTTTTAGATTTTCTGTTCTCACTTTTATTTTATAGTAATTTTCTTGTTTTTTATCCGTTTTTTTTTTTAAACAAATAATTTTATCAGATTTAGTTTATTAGTTCATATATTTATTTCAATACTTCTGGTTAACTTTCAACAAAATCCAAATGTCAAATGTTGCATTGGCAACTAGCTAAGAATAAAATAAGTTTACATTTTTTATATTCTATTTCAGTTAACGTTTTTAATTTCAAATTAATTTTTTTTTTTTTATATATATATAGTTTTAATTTTAGTTAAGTGTAATAACCCTGGTTTGACTCTTTACTTTTTGGTTAATTCTTATTAAAAAACGTAATGAAGTGAGGCCAGATTTAGTTTTAGATTTTTGTTATCAGTGATAAACTTTTTATATATATTTTTTTTTTATTTGATGTTTATGGATAGTTTAATTTACTTTTTCTATTTTTCACTTGTTTGCCATATCAGCATGGTGCTAAATTATAAACAAACAAATTAAGTTTTATTCACTTACATTTTTTTACATATTTATTCTTTCCAAAATAACTATTTTTTTAATTATTTGATATTTTGCTTCAGCTTTACTTTATTTTGGTTTCGTACCGTACAACACCAGCAGTTGAATATGATCTAACTCTGTGAACTGTGATTGGTCATTCATCAGCTGCTTCTTGTCCTATTGGGTGCTTATTTTTACTAGAACACACCAATAGTCTAAAGACAGACTTGATCTTTTCACCTTTATAATAGATTTCAAGTATAATTAGCTTGTGTTCCTTCCTCTCTGTCTCTTCCTCCTTTCTTTAGCCGTCTCTCATTGAATTTCTCTTTCTTCTGTTTGCATTTCTTCTCTTCAGGATGAAAACATCATGAGATCATTGCAGCTCTTTGAGAACGTGATATAGAGCTACAGGAAGAAAGAAACCAATGAACTGTTGAATCTGATCAAAACAAGGAGGAATACTTTTACCCCAATTACCATGGTTACAGTTTGATTTAACCATGGCAATATGCCGACTGTTTGATTTACATCCCGGGACACCTGCGTGTCCTTTAAACCCCGGTGTTTGACCTCGTTCTGTTGCAGATGTGAGATTTATATGTCTATAACCAAAAATGGTACTAGTTAAAAGAGCATGTCAGTAATTGTGTGTCAAAGGCCCAGCGGGTTTCCAAGAGGTCCTGTAGAAGCCAGTTGAACTCTTTCCATGGGACTGAATTTACTGTGAGGGATCTGAAAATACATCACTGATATGTGATGCATTTTAACCTATTTACACTCGACTGTGATAGTTCTCCAGCTAATGTGCTACAGATATCCATCCTAAGACCATTTTCTGTGTCTGTCATTTAGGTAGAAATGCTAATCCAGTAGTATAACCAGTGGTTTTTGTCATGATCCGACCCATCAGCAGTCATTTAACCAGCTTTGCAGAAGTTGCTTGTCTGCTGTGTGTGTTTTTGACAGTATTTGTCTTGTGCTGGTGCATCTCGTCATCCTGACCACTGCTTGCTGTTCGTGTCCATTATTAGTGGTAGTCTGTATTCGTCACTAGTCTCTTGTTGGCTTGTGATCGCTCTTAGCTCCGCCTACTTGAATATCTGCTTTCTGATTGGTCTGTTTGTCTGTCAGTCAGTGTCATCGGGACAAGATCTGATATTTCACCCCAGTATCCTCAATATGTGGTTCTCGTTAATGAAGTAGAGTGATTTTATTTAAATATGCATAAATTAAAGGCAGCAAATGTCTTATTTCTAATGATTTTGGGGTGAAATGTGACACATTGGCTTCTGTGCAGATGGCAGGTGCCGTAGCAAACTTTAGCAGTCTTTAGAAGTCATATTTGTCTTTGTTTGTGTTCAACTAATATAAAATATTTTTTTGTTTTATTGCGTGAAAGCTGTGAATTTCCAAAACTTAGTACTGTTTTATGCAGCCATAATGCCACCTTACTGTGACATAATTCAAGAGAGCAAAATAATAATAATAATAAATAATGAAATTAATTAAAATACAGCAAATAAAATATTTATATAACTCTTTGATTTGTCGACAAACGCAACACAGCATGAATGATATTCACAATTCAATTGCTTCAAAATCTAATGTATATCTGAATGAAACTGAATATTAGTTGTGGCCTAATGGTTAGAGAGTTGAACTTGTAACCCAAATGTCGCAGGTTCAATTCTCAACATTGGATTTGATTTGAAAAAATAGAGAAAATATATTTTAAAAATTATATATAAACATAACTCAAAACAGATAACTCAAAAATCATGTTTTTTATTATGTTATCATGTTTTTGTGTTAGTTAGCTGTATTTTTTGTTATTTTTAACCTAATCAAAATAACCCAACTGCAGTTTGATTGAATGCACAATGAAAAAACATGATTTTTGAATATGGTTAAAAACGAGTTCTGTTTTTGCAAATGAACTCTTCATATATATATATATATATATATATATATATATATATATATATATTATATTTTATATATATATAATACAGTATAGTATATATATGACATATATATATATATATTATATACATATGCACACACACAACACACACACTTTTGTGCCAGAAAACATAAGCCATCTTGTTTAAAAGTGTGTTGAAAGTTGAAACCTGTGTTTATCACAAACAGTCCTGTCAGACCCAAATATGCTCTGATAACCATAATGCTGTTTTTTATTATTTTTCTGCTAATTTTTGATCATGTTATGATGTGTTTTTGAACAATCACTGTGGCGGTACAGTGTGATGAGTTTAAAATATATGATATTTGATTTATTACACACATTGTATATTTTATACTCTGCAAAGTGGGCCTGAATAATCAAATACGGAGCGGCAGTGTCTCTTGAGAGTTATATAAAAACTGTGTATTGTATAAAGTACAGGGTCAACTGAGGGACGATTATGTTTCCGTGATGTTGTAAAAGAGGAGACAGAGAGACAGACGGTCAATCAGACAGACAGATGGAGGAGACAGGAAGCTTAAATATCCTCTTGTTGGAATGTTGTATAACTATTTAACAATAAAATTTTCAATGCATAATGTTGATTGTTCAGTGTTATACTGTATTTACACACCATTGCTTTTTCCGGTTGAAAGTACGTCAACAATGACAAACATTAGTCGGTAATCCGTAAGAGCACAAAATAATTACGATAAGTACAATATTTTGACTTTCTCACAGACATCATTTAAACAGTTCATATATACAATTCTGTGATTCAGGTTGATTGACAGTTAGTTTCTGTGAATGTTTCACCCTATTTTTCCAAGGCAGCATCTACATGGGACGGTGTTTGGAAAGTTTTTGTGTTTTTATGTCGTTACAGTTCACTTTTCCTACAAAAAGTGCTTAGATGCTTCGAGATGTAGAAAAAAAAAACTGTTCAAAAAGCCTGATTCATATTCAGATATGATGGTTTTAGTCTATCCATTCTGAAAGTGCAGGACAGTTTGAAGCTTCACTGTCCTGATTCCAGCATCATGGCGGTGATTTTAAGCCAGTGCGGTGGTTGTTGGGGCCATTTTACCCGGTCTCTCCTGGGTCCAAGGCTGGAGGTTCTGGAGAGCGTAGAGGGAGGAGTTATGCACACATAGAGGATCCGACGACACTGATTCGCTCATGGACTTCTGGAGGGCGTCGGCCTGAAGCTGAAGCAGCATCCGATTGGCTTGCTGACGTCCCGCCTCTCTTTCCTCAGCTGTTTGCCTTCTGGAGATTTTGAAGTAAGATTACAGTTAGCAAAATAAAGAAATACAAAACATTTGACCCTTTGATAAAATTCATATATCTAAAGAAATTGTGGATTTTAAATCAAATGATGATCATACCCTATTGACAGACTGTGGTGTGTTTCCACAGTTATCAGCATCATGAATCTAGTTAATTTCATTTTTAAATGTACATTTATAACACTTTACTTTGTGTTCTATTATCTTGGCATTCAATTACATAAAACTAGTAAACGCTGTTGCTTCAGTGTTTCTAACACAACGGCAAATTTGAGATCTTTCTCTCTTCTGACCAATGTAATCAATCTCTCAATTTTCTTCCTCTTTTGAAAAGCCATAGAAACGCTATGGTGGATTTTTCTTTTGTTATTGGAGAAAAATAGAACATAAAAATATAAGTATTTGTTGTAGTTCACTACTAATAGACATTTAGCCAGCTCTGACAACTTCCTCTTCTGAGAACAACAGGGATGTGAAAAAGGTCTGTATTTAAATTTAATTTATTGACATTAAATATATTGAATGTAATGTATGCTTTCATTATGATTAAATAGTTATGTAAAATGATTTGCTTAAAATTTAAACTAACGTGTAATAGGCTACCTTGAATCTAAATATTTGCAGTTACATTTTCTAGCTGGGATTCAACAACTTTGTGTTAAAAAATAAAAAAAATATACAAACACGTTAATGAAATAATAAGCATCTTGTACTGTTTTGAAATCCTTCAGTCATGTGTGTGCTGTTGTGAACAGATCTGGGTCAAACCGGTCTCACCTCCACTTGGTCCGTCGGTTCTGGAACCAGGTCTTGACCTGCGCGTCGGTCATCTTTAAGCTCTTGGCGAGGGTCGCGCGCTCCGCGGACGCCAGGTACTTCTGCCGGTGGAAGCGTTTCTCCAGCTCACAGATCTGCACGCGCGAGAACGACGTGCGGGGCTTTTTCCGTTTGGGGGGAGTTCGGTTCTGATACGGGTGACCGATCCGCCGGGTCACGGTGAACGGAATGAGAGCTGCGAAACACAGGGACACGAGTCATTTATGATGCTCTGCTCCTTTATATTTTCTAAAAACAAATACATTTTTCGGATAATTCTATAATTATTGTACTAAATTAGCCTAAATAGTTTATAATTCGAGTTTGAAACGAAATTCTCGTTTAATTTTTTGGCTAATTTTATTATTTGCTTCATATAGGCTAACCTAAATATACAACTTTATCAGATAAAATGTAACAAAACATATTGTGAATGTTGTTTTGTGTGTATCTTTAATGTATTTTGTAGGAAGCTATATTTTCCCTTCCCAAAACATTGTTTGTCCACATGAGCGACCACATTGTCCTGATCAAGGAGGTCAACGCGTGCAATGACAAAAATAAAGCGGATTTGAGGTAATTTGATGGAACATTTATTAGGCTAATTTTAATATTAATGCAGAATTATTTGACTAATGTGAATCACTAAAACTGTCACTTAGCCTATGTTTGAAACAAAATACTTTTTCAATCTTAGTGGGCTAAATGATTAAATCTAAATTTTTACCCAAGGGAACACGAACAGAAAAGGATGCATTCATTTCTGAAGTGAAAGTTTTGAATGAGCATTTCCTTATTATTATTATTATTATTATTCCTTTTAGTTTTTTCAATTTTCATACAATTTGGGTCCAGAAACAAGCACGTTTTTCTTAAAACTGATTTTAAACCGTTGTGCTGAACTCTGGAAAACTTAATTCCTCTTACATGTTGTAACTACTTAACGTTAAAAGACATGTTTAAGATTTATTGACTTCACTGAATTTCTTTTCTCATTTTGATATAGCTTAAATGTACTTTTGGCCCTAATCGATGAATTAATAATTTGGATTAACATTAAACACATTACAGCAACCAACCAAATAATTAGTTTTTGTTAGTCTTTGACTATTTTATTATCAAAATGTTTTGCATGTGTGCGTTTTGTGAGTTTAAGAAAGCAAATTCATCTGTTTTATAGCATAATAGCCTAAATAATTTAAATTGATATACTTATCGGTATCATCACCATTACCTTTTGATTTAATGTAAGCTATAGATACTAGTTGATTATAATTAATATCATTACAAAAACTGTGTTTAATGTCGTATAAAGTTTTTCAGGGTGATGTCATTGTGATAAGCTTGTTGTAAGTTCAACATATTAATTAATTTATTTTTATTATTTTTATTTATTTTTTGGAGATGAAGGCTTTAAAAAATATTATTTTTTTCTGAAGGCAACTGCGCAGGTCTAGCAGCCAGATATCTTTGCATCGTGTGGACAAACTCCAGCATCCTCGGAGATGTTTTGTCTTTTACCTGGCAGTCTGTCTTTAGGGAACCTGCGGTTATTGTCCATCCAGGGGAAGCACAGCGCCGGTGCGGCGCTCACCATGACCGGCGGCACCGCGGCAGTGAGAGGTCTGTGCGCCGGAACCCGAATCACTCCACTGGGCACCAGAGTGCCGCTCACCCCGTACACCCGCCCGGAGTCCTCCAGCGCGCCCGTGACTCCGGACAGAGAGACGGGTATAGAGACATGAGGCGCAACGCTCGCCCTGGATGGGCTTCCCAAGCGGCTGTTATCCACAGTGTTTCCGATCCTGCTCTCCTGGTCCAAAGAGCCCAGAATCTGGTCGATCCCGAATCGTATGGGTTCCTGATTTGATTTCGATGGCGGTTTCGGTTCTGCGCGCTCCATGACTCCTAGATGCGCAGCAGATTAGGCTATGACGGATTAAAACAAACGAAATCACGTTAACTGCGGCAAAAATAGCTTTAATTTAGTTTTATTCTTGTCCATGGTCTCGGATGACTGTCCTCTGTTTCTCTGATTCCTAGCTTGAACTCTGACACGATACCTCTGCGCCGCGCGTCAAACTGTCGAGTTTCTGCTCCGCGGCTCCTGCCAAACTCATCAGCTCAAGTTTTCATTGGTCGACTGAACCGAACCGTCATTATCTCTGTCTATTGGTTGACATTTAGGAACAGGGGAGAAAAAACTGCGAACTAGAGCCTCATTATGTTATTCAGAAATGTCATCAGACCAATTTCTGAAATGCGCATTTATTGGGGCTGAAAGATGCTGCTGCTAATTTATTTACAGACGTCTCTCATTATGTTGAATTGCATTAGCACCGTTTTACGCACAAACTTTGAATTTACTTTGTAATGTTGCATGCAAAATTAATCAAGATTTGTAGGCTATATGAAATAGGAAAAGTAGGAAAATATCAGTCAGTTTTTTCAATGCAAAGGATTGTGTTAAATTAATTCCGTTTGGTCGCTATAATACGATTCTTTAATATACATAGGCCTATACATTCATAGAGGCAATTCTAATTATATATAATGTTTGCACATATTCAAAACAACGAGTAGCCTATATTATGTATTTGAAAACTTAATATTGCAATCTCGATTTCGCGTCCTGTCAGTTAAAAGTGAGTGTTTTTCTGCTAAATGGATTGACTGAGATAAACGTGAAGGATTCATTGCGTTATCGATCGTTCGGCAGAAATCGGAGACGGTCGGTGTTCGTCATCACTAAATACAGTCTCGCTGCTCAGATGTACAGCATTGATTTGTGCCATGACGTTGATGAATGCTCAAACCCCACATGCCAAATGCTCTCCATCCGCGTAATTTCATTCAGTAAAACTATCCCGCAACAGACCAATTAGATTTTATTACATAAATGTCACCCAAACAATATCCATCAAATATGAGAAGTCCTGTGCCGGACCGTGGCGCCGCGCTCTGCTGTTTGTGTGTGAGTGCGCAAAGCCTTTTAAATTGACGGCCAGATTCGTGTCCTCACACCGGGAAATGGAGTGTTTGCCGAGGGCAGGCTGCTGGCAGGACACGCGCAATGAAAGAGCCGTGGAGATTGAGTCAGTAATGCAGTTTAGAAGCGTCTGAGCAGGTGAAATGGACATAAGCGGCCCCGGGCCCCCCGCGCACACACACACACACACCACACACACACACACACACACACACACACACACACACTGTGCTGGATCTTTTACCACCGAGAACAAATGACAAAGACTTACTTTGGTTTTTATTGGTGATTCTTTTCCAGGGTGAATGTTGTTTGCTTTGCAATTATTTGGCACGGATAGATACATTTGTATGTTAGCGTTTATAAAGAAAACCAATCCAATTCATTTGTCAAAACTGATCAGAATACATTTAAACATCTCTTTTAAATGGACATCTGTAGATGTTTGTATTGTGTTACTAAAGGTGTTGTGAACTTATGCATCTGACACCTGCTGAATTAACCCTTAATTGCACAAAAACGCTATTTTATCAAATATTAGATCAATCTAGGCTATTTGTCAACCTTATTTCAATTAGCACAGGTTTTGTATTTCTTTTTTGGAGATGATTGCTCGTAGGCCTCATTCATGAGCTTATGCACCTCAGTTTTGGAGTGAAAAAGAAATACAAAACCTGTTATAATTGTAGGTCAATCACTTTTGATCAGGAACACCACAAGTGTAACAAGGTGGGGGGAAAAACCTGAAGTGCAAAAATATCAATTTTATCAAGCTGTTATACCCTGCTGGAGAAAAGTCAGTACTTTTAATCCAAAGCGATAACATTAACATTTTCGGTAAAAGGAAAATCATCTCCGGATCAAGATGAAACACAACACAACACAATTCACGCGTAGGCCTGAAGTCGCTTAACATGCAAACAAATGGAAATTTTTAATAGTTCTAAAATTTAGCATCCACTTTAGTTGTTTTGTAATAAAATCATCTGTATCATTAAGCTCCGAAAATCAACAAGTATGTCATTTGTGACCTGAGGCAGCAGCGTTTGCTCTCACAGACTATTAGCGTGGCAGTTTTCAGCTTCAGTCTCTCCAGTGAAATGGACACGGTGTCTAAAAATGTGACACCGCCACTGAGCTTTTGACGGCTGTTATTTTATCGTTGACACATGAATGATTTTTTAAAAACCGTCCCATGAATGTATTCAGACATTTCTGGCAGAAACGCTTGACTCCCCTAACCGTGCTTCTGGCGCGTTTCCGTGCCATATGTGCACGCGGCGACAAATTTGGCCTGTTTGCTGTTAGACGCGCGATAATAGCATATAATTATGTGACATTTGCTTCTCCTTGAGTTTCCTTTTTGTCGAACATTTGACAATTGACAACAACAGTTAGCCTATTCGGTGTATATCTTTGGTCATACACCCAAAGTCCCAAACTGAATTGTTATTCTGAACATATCTGCGTAATGGACCCTCTCTCTCTCTCTCTCTCTCTCTCTCTCTCTCTCGTGATTGATTGAGGAAGCTCTGAGCTCTTCACTATCGTGTAATCGGCTTCTGAACGATATCACTCGTCATCATGTTTCTCAGGGTGTCCCGTGAGGTTTGATGCATCAGATGACCGAGTTAGAATAGAGTCCTACTGTGATTTTCTAATTACTCCAACAATGCAATTAACTCGTGCTTTTAGTTCAAGTGCAAGACAAAAAAAAATCTTCTTCTTCTTATTATTATTATAGGCCTATAGACTTATATATAGGCCTATTTCCTTTTCTAAAATGTTATTTTTACTGTTAATACAGTTAATCTGTATTAATCTAAGTATTGAAATTATGCCCAATTACAAAAATATTAACATATCAATTAAAAGTCAATTATAAAAAAGCATGTCTGAGATTATTAAAAATGAGAAATTCTAGAATAATCTAGTTTAAAAGGGTACCAAAATTATTAAATGTTGGCCTAATCTTTGTATATGCTGGATTCATAATTTTCATTTCTGAAAAACTTTTAAACCATTTTCAACAAAACATTTTTTGGTTATGACACACTTTGACTTGATTTGACTTTGATTCAAATCAAATCAATTTCAGATAGGCTATTAAGATATCAATAACCAATTTCAGATATTAATTCACTGCTAAAAATAATGAAAAATGCGATTTTGAAAAAATAAAATCCCTTTTTTTTCCCGACACATATTTTAGACACTTTTTAAGACCCACAAAATATCAATATGACTAATTCTAAAGTTTAAAACGTGTCCCCCATAGATAAGATGCACTTAGGCTAGTTCATTTTTTTGTATGAATTGCGTATTCATGCGTGAATTGTTGAATATCTGGACATTTGATCCTCTATTAATCACGCCCTCAGATTTCAGATTTTAATTGCTGATATTTTTCACAATTAGCCTGCGCAAAGTATAGGAACATTGATGACGAAATTCTTGCATTTTGTTTTCTTCTCTTCAGCCCCTCCATTCGTTGCAATGAAGGTCAGATCCATCATTGGGCTCGACACATTAAATGTTTTATTCTCCGGAGAAACCGAGACGTATAAAACAGAAATATAAGGGAATGAAAGCCAACGATTTGTCTTTAAAATTACCCCCGTATTTGCATAATAGGGGATCCGGGTGTCGCGCCCGCGGGCGGCGTTTTTATTGCGCGTCTCCTGCGCGTTATCAATTTCCCAACTTCAGCACAGAGCGAGACCTGTCACGCGCGGATCTGAAGAACACAGACAGAACCAGAGATATAAAGCAGCAAAGTAGAATTAAGTGATATAAGGGTCGTATGTGCTTTTCAATAATAAATAAGAGACTTTGAGAAAAGCGGTTCAGCAATATGAATTGACGCCGGTAAGTAATAGAGCATTTAAAAACACCTACTATGTTTTTATTATGATCTGTACCGAAGCACCACAGACTGAGGCATTGTGAAGATCACGGGAGTTAAAGGCCACACTGGAAAAACTCAATAGGGGAGAGATTCCTCACAGCCCTGAAGCCAAACTGACACAGCAAATGACATTTGGACTGTTAATAATTCTCATCCTCCGTCACCCCATTAAATATTAAATAAAGCCTATTAAATGTAAAGTAATAGCCCGTGAATTCGCTGGTGTTGTGGAACATCTGTTTCCTCTCGCACTGAGACTAAAGCATTGATTCAAAGCATTGATATGATGCAATAGTGCGACATTAGCAAGGTTAATAAGGAGGAAGCTCTGGTATGAGTTTAGCAGGTTGTCTCACAGTTTGAAAATGCTTTTGCATTAGATATGTAGATGTCAGTTCTCTTTAAACTCACACACATTCTAGAAGAGTAAAAACATGTTCATGTTGCAATTCTTGTCTTCAGTTTCAACTATAGATTTGTAACTTAAAAACCTTAAAAGTTGCATTTTTGTTCATTAAACTAAATGCCACTTGCTTTGTATTTCATTTAATTCAATGATATTCATTAATTTTTATACTTTTTCCATGTTACAGATCGTGTCAAATGAAAACAGGACTTGTGCGACATAAGTTTTCTTAAATCAATAGCTTTGCATGAAGAAAAGACACAGATTTAAGTCTTCATTCATTGACAATTCTTTCTATTTATTTATACATATTCAAACTTACCATCAATGATAGGCCTACCAAATGGTCTTTTAATGCAATTTGGATGCAAACGGCTCTAACTTAAAGCATAGTCCTGGCAAGACAAAATGTAGTTCATAAACAATAACCCCAAATCAATCCGATTCAGACAGTAAAATTATTCAAGGAAAGAAATAAAAACCTTTTTCAGGCTCATCACATGATCCAAGCATTTCCAGTTTTTACAACCTCAAATCTATCAGAAACATCAGTCATGTCTGTCTCAACAGCTGTGTGCAGACATATTAATACATTTTAAAAAGCCCTCTGGTGTTTCAATCAACTGTCTGATCCATGCATCATAATTTTGCCCTAATACAAATCTGAATGCTGGAAATAAATCCATATTTGGAAACGTTCATTTCAGAGAAACAATGAAATCTGTGGGAGATGAATATATCGAATGGTTATAGAGATTTACACAGCCTGAGGACGAGTCCTGTACGACGATATTCGTCCCTCCCAAAACTACTATATTACATTTATTAGAAATTTGGGATCATTATTTTTGTATATTTATTTACCCATGCTTTCCCTGAATTTACTGACTTATTTCTATAATGCAGAGGAATAAAGCACAACATTTTAATTGTAACACTTATGCATGTGGGGGAAAAAAAAACTTTTAGCATATATTATGTCCAACATAACCATTCCACCTGAAGCTTTTAAATGCACTTATACTGTAAAACCAAAATCCAATTAATTCAGCTTAAACATTTATGGTAGCAACTGAACTCAAGTGTAAGTATAATCAAACTGGCCATACAACTCATTTCAACTGGAGAAAAAGCATACACTTTTATTATTAGGAAAAAAACAAGTATGTTGCATGAAAGAATGAGAATTTTGTATGAAGAATGAGTAAATAATTCCTTTGATTCACTTTTGGGTTTAAAACAATTCATTTAAAGTTTGAACTTGAACTTTATTTCAGTACCAAAACCCCTCCCAAAATTCATAGATTCTATTGTATTTCTGAGTTGGTCAATTGTGTTAGTGAAGAATACATGTCAATGCTGGCTTAAAAGGCCATTTCTTTGTGTGTCGCAGTAGTGTTCCAGTTGCAGTTTGAGTTTTCTGCTCCATTAACCCCTCCGGCAAAAGACAAACTTGAATCTTTCCAACTATTTGTCAACCTTATTTCAATTAGCACAGGTTTTGTATTTCTTTTTTGGAGATGATTGCTCGTAGGCCTCATTCATGAGCTTATGCACCTCAGTTTTGGAGTGAAAAAGAAATACAAAACCTGTTATAATTGTAGGTCAATCACTTTTGATCAGGAACACCACAAGTGTAACAAGGTGGGGGGAAAAACCTGAAGTGCAAAAATATCAATTTTATCAAGCTGTTATACCCTGCTGGAGAAAAGTCAGTACTTTTAATCCAAAGCGATAACATTAACATTTTCGGTAAAAGGAAAATCATCTCCGGATCAAGATGAAACACAACACAACACAATTCACGCGTAGGCCTGAAGTCGCTTAACATGCAAACAAATGGAAATTTTTAATAGTTCTAAAATTTAGCATCCACTTTAGTTGTTTTGTAATAAAATCATCTGTATCATTAAGCTCCGAAAATCAACAAGTATGTCATTTGTGACCTGAGGCAGCAGCGTTTGCTCTCACAGACTATTAGCGTGGCAGTTTTCAGCTTCAGTCTCTCCAGTGAAATGGACACGGTGTCTAAAAATGTGACACCGCCACTGAGCTTTTGACGGCTGTTATTTTATCGTTGACACATGAATGATTTTTTAAAAACCGTCCCATGAATGTATTCAGACATTTCTGGCAGAAACGCTTGACTCCCCTAACCGTGCTTCTGGCGCGTTTCCGTGCCATATGTGCACGCGGCGACAAATTTGGCCTGTTTGCTGTTAGACGCGCGATAATAGCATATAATTATGTGACATTTGCTTCTCCTTGAGTTTCCTTTTTGTCGAACATTTGACAATTGACAACAACAGTTAGCCTATTCGGTGTTTATCTTTGGTCATACACCCAAACTGAATTGTTTTTGGTAGCGGTTATTCTGAACATATCTGCGTAATGGACCCTCTCTCTCCCTCTCTCTCTCTCTCTCTCTCTCTCTCTCTCTCTCTCGTGATTGATTGAGGAAGCTCTGAGCTCTTCACTATCGTGTAATCGGCTTCTGAACGATATCACTCGTCATCATGTTTCTCAGGGTGTCCCGTGAGGTTTGATGCATCAGATGACCGAGTTAGAATAGAGTCCTACTGTGATTTTCTAATTACTCCAACAATGCAATTAACTCGTGCTTTTAGTTCAAGTGCAAGACAAAAAAAATCTTCTTCTTCTTCTTATTATTATAGGCCTATAGACTTATATATAGGCCTATTTCCTTTTCTAAAATGTTATTTTTACTGTTAATACAGTTAATCTGTATTAATCTAAGTATTGAAATTATGCCCAATTACAAAAATATTAACATATCAATTAAAAGTCAATTATAAAAAAGCATGTCTGAGATTATTAAAAATGAGAAATTCTAGAATAATCTAGTTTAAAAGGGTACCAAAATTATTAAATGTTGGCCTAATCTTTGTATATGCTGGATTCATAATTTTCATTTCTGAAAAACTTTTAAACCATTTTCAACAAAACATTTTTTGGTTATGACACACTTTGACTTGATTTGACTTTGATTCAAATCAAATCAATTTCAGATAGGCTATTAAGATATCAATAACCAATTTCAGATATTAATTCACTGCTAAAAATAATGAAAAATGCGATTTTGAAAAAATAAAATCCCTTTTTTTTCCCGACACATATTTTAGACACTTTTTAAGACCCACAAAATATCAATATGACTAATTCTAAAGTTTAAAACGTGTCCCCCATAGATAAGATGCACTTAGGCTAGTTCATTTTTTTGTATGAATTGCGTATTCATGCGTGAATTGTTGAATATCTGGACATTTGATCCTCTATTAATCACGCCCTCAGATTTCAGATTTTAATTGCTGATATTTTTCACAATTAGCCTGCGCAAAGTATAGGAACATTGATGACGAAATTCTTGCATTTTGTTTTCTTCTCTTCAGCCCCTCCATTCGTTGCAATGAAGGTCAGATCCATCATTGGGCTCGACACATTAAATGTTTTATTCTCCGGAGAAACCGAGACGTATAAAACAGAAATATAAGGGAATGAAAGCCAACGATTTGTCTTTAAAATTACCCCCGTATTTGCATAATAGGGGATCCGGGTGTCGCGCCCGCGGGCGGCGTTTTTATTGCGCGTCTCCTGCGCGTTATCAATTTCCCAACTTCAGCACAGAGCGAGACCTGTCACGCGCGGATCTGAAGAACACAGACAGAACCAGAGATATAAAGCAGCAAAGTAGAATTAAGTGATATAAGGGTCGTATGTGCTTTTCAATAATAAATAAGAGACTTTGAGAAAAGCGGTTCAGCAATATGAATTGACGCCGGTAAGTAATAGAGCATTTAAAAACACCTACTATGTTTTTTTATGATCTGTACCGAAGCACCACAGACTGAGGCATTGTGAAGATCACGGGAGTTAAAGGCCACACTGGAAAAACTCAATAGGGGAGAGATTCCTCACAGCCCTGAAGCCAAACTGACACAGCAAATGACATTTGGACTGTTAATAATTCTCATCCTCCGTCACCCCATTAAATATTAAATAAAGCCTATTAAATGTAAAGTAATAGCCCGTGAATTCGCTGGTGTTGTGGAACATCTGTTTCCTCTCGCACTGAGACTAAAGCATTGATTCAAAGCATTGATATGATGCAATAGTGCGACATTAGCAAGGTTAATAAGGAGGAAGCTCTGGTATGAGTTTAGCAGGTTGTCTCACAGTTTGAAAATGCTTTTGCATTAGATATGTAGATGTCAGTTCTCTTTAAACTCACACACATTCTAGAAGAGTAAAAACATGTTCATGTTGCAATTCTTGTCTTCAGTTTCAACTATAGATTTGTAACTTAAAAACCTTAAAAGTTGCATTTTTGTTCATTAAACTAAATGCCACTTGCTTTGTATTTCATTTAATTCAATGATATTCATTAATTTTTATACTTTTTCCATGTTACAGATCGTGTCAAATGAAAACAGGACTTGTGCGACATAAGTTTTCTTAAATCAATAGCTTTGCATGAAGAAAAGACACAGATTTAAGTCTTCATTCATTGACAATTCTTTCTATTTATTTATACATATTCAAACTTACCATCAATGATAGGCCTACCAAATGGTCTTTTAATGCAATTTGGATGCAAACGGCTCTAACTTAAAGCATAGTCCTGGCAAGACAAAATGTAGTTCATAAACAATAACCCCAAATCAATCCGATTCAGACAGTAAAATTATTCAAGGAAAGAAATAAAAACCTTTTTCAGGCTCATCACATGATCCAAGCATTTCCAGTTTTTACAACCTCAAATCTATCAGAAACATCAGTCATGTCTGTCTCAACAGCTGTGTGCAGACATATTAATACATTTTAAAAAGCCCTCTGGTGTTTCAATCAACTGTCTGATCCATGCATCATAATTTTGCCCTAATACAAATCTGAATGCTGGAAATAAATCCATATTTGGAAACGTTCATTTCAGAGAAACAATGAAATCTGTGGGAGATGAATATATCGAATGGTTATAGAGATTTACACAGCCTGAGGACGAGTCCTGTACGACGATATTCGTCCCTCCCAAAACTACTATATTACATTTATTAGAAATTTGGGATCATTATTTTTGTATATTTATTTACCCATGCTTTCCCTGAATTTACTGACTTATTTCTATAATGCAGAGGAATAAAGCACAACATTTTAATTGTAACACTTATGCATGTGGGGGAAAAAAAAACTTTTAGCATATATTATGTCCAACATAACCATTCCACCTGAAGCTTTTAAATGCACTTATACTGTAAAACCAAAATCCAATTAATTCAGCTTAAACATTTATGGTAGCAACTGAACTCAAGTGTAAGTATAATCAAACTGGCCATACAACTCATTTCAACTGGAGAAAAAGCATACACTTTTATTATTAGGAAAAAAACAAGTATGTTGCATGAAAGAATGAGAATTTTGTATGAAGAATGAGTAAATAATTCCTTTGATTCACTTTTGGGTTTAAAACAATTCATTTAAAGTTTGAACTTGAACTTTATTTCAGTACCAAAACCCCTCCCAAAATTCATAGATTCTATTGTATTTCTGAGTTGGTCAATTGTGTTAGTGAAGAATACATGTCAATGCTGGCTTAAAAGGCCATTTCTTTGTGTGTCGCAGTAGTGTTCCAGTTGCAGTTTGAGTTTTCTGCTCCATTAACCCCTCCGGCAAAAGACAAACTTGAATCTTTCCAACTATGAATTGCATGTTTCATGCATACGTCTGATATGAGGACAATAACTAAGAGAATTTACAAATGGAGCTCATCAGGAACTGATCAGGAACTGGTTATTCTGATGTAACACAACACCTGAAGTCAATAATTCACTTCACATTACATACAGACACCTTGAGGGCTTTAGCACTGAGCTGAGAAATGAGAGGCAGACAGAATACAGACGGATGGATGTAGAGCGATGGAGAACATGCATCTGGTCTGTGATGGTTGAGCGCTCGGCTGGTTTGTCCACCGCTGAACAGAAAGAAAACCGCACTGCCTGAATGAACAGAACAAAGGAGATGAAAAAAGAGAATGCACGCATATGTTTGAAGAAGAATACACGGCTAATGAAGATAATCAGGGAAGAAATGTTTAGAAGAGAATATTTTAAATACGAGAATCTGTTTTTTGTTTTCAGAAACATTGAATTGGACGATGAGAAGCTCTTAATGTTGGTCACAAGATGGTGAGTTTGAAAACAGTAATGAAAATGTGAACTGCAACTAACTTAAACATTTACATTAAACATTGTTGCAACAAACAAACATTTACAACCCGAATTCAGGAAATGTTGGGACGTTTTTTTAAAATTGAATAAAATGAAAACTAAAAGAATTTCAAATTACATCAGCCAATAATGTATTCACTATAGAACATAGATAACTTAACAAATGTTAACATTTTACAATTTTATGCACAAAATGAGCTCATTTCAAATTTGATGCCTGCTACAGGTCTCAAAATAGTTGGGACGGGGGCATGTTTATCATGGTGTAGCATCTCCTCTTCTTTTCAAAACAGTTTGAAGATGTCTGGGCATCGAGGTTATGAGTTTCTGGAGTTTTGGTGTTGGAATTTGGTCCCATTCTTGCCTGATATAGGTTTCTAGCTGCTGAAGAGTTCATTGTCCTGCTGAAATACACAAGGCCTTCCCTGAGCATATGTTGCTCTAAAGCCTTTATATACCTTTCAGCATTCATAGTGCCTTCCAAAACATGCAAGCTGCCCATACCGTATGCACTTATGCACCGCCATACCATCAGAGATGCTGGCTTTTGAACTGAACGCTGATAACATGCTGGAAAGTCTCCCTCCTCTTTAGCCCGGAGGACACGGCATCTGTGATTTCCAACAAGAATGTCAAATTTGGACTCGTCTGACCATAGAACACTTTTCCACTTTGAAACAGTCCATTTTAAATGAGCCTTGGCCCACAGAACATGAAGGTGCTTCTGGACCATGTTCACATATGGCTTTCTTTTTGCATGATAGAGCTTTAGTTGGCATCTGCAGATGGCACGGCGGATTGTGTTTACCGACAGTGGTTTCTGGAAGTATTCCTGGGCCCATTTAGTAATGTCAATGACAGAATCATGCCGATGAGGGATGCAGTGTCGCCTGAAGGCCCGAAGACCACGGGCATCCAACAAAGGTCTTCGGCCTTGTCCCTTATGCACAGAGATTTCTCCAGTTTCTCTGAATCTTTTGATGATGTTATGCACTGTAGATGATGAGATTTGCAAAGCCTTTGCAATTTGACGTTGAGGAACGTTGTTTTTAAAGTATTCTACAATCTTTTTACACACTCTTTCACAGATTGGAGAGCCTCTGCCCATCTTTACTTCTGAGAGACTCTGCCTTTCTAAGACATCCCTTTTATAGCTAATCATGTTACAGACCTGATGTCAATTAACTTAATTAGTTGCTAGATGTTCTCCCAGCTGAATCTTTTCAAAATGTCTTGCTTTTTCAGCCCTTTGTTGCCCCCGTGCCAACTTTTTTGAGACCTGTAGCAGGCATCAAATTTGAAATGAGCTCATTTAGTGGATAAAAGTGTAAAATTTCTCCGTTTAAACATTTGTTATGTTCTATTGTGAATAAAATATTGGCTCATGTGTTTTGAAAGTCTTTTAGTTTTCATTTTATTCAAATAAAAAAAAAAAACGATCCCAACATTTCCAGAATTCGGGTTGTATTTATTTTATATATATTTATATTTTTATATATTTGCTTGTTCGAAAATGTAATAATGAGTGAGTACATCATAGAAGAATGGGCCTACTATCTTCCAAACCATGATTTTGTCTTACCCTAAATCACTATGGTAAAAACTATTAATATTTTAGAGCTATTGGGACCAGGGTCAGAAATTAACTTTTACATTAAGGGGCAATTTTTGCCCCCTGGAATTGATGTTTAAAATTGTATCTAAATTATATGCTTAAAAACAGGAGCTAATAGGGCAGCAATATTATGACAACAATCGTTATTGCTGAATCTGCCAATATTGATATTGTAATAATTAATGATTATTAATGTTGATTAATAGAATACATATAAAACTTTTTTTGTGTTTTGTGTCTGCATTGGCGCGTTTTCACCGCTGACTAATGTAAGTGTCTTTGATTGGCCATTGCATTCCTAAGCTCAATGAAAACACGTGTGATTGGTCAGAAGGCTCAACGCTGAAAAAAAAAACAATGCATAAAAAGCAATGTAATTCTGCTAATCGACACTTTTCACATTAAATTTTAACCGTGACAATCGCAATCGACTGTTTAATTGTGCAGGGGCCAGGGGCGCCGCTATGGTTTCTGGACCCCCTGAACAGCATATTGGCTCGGGCACCCCGCAGTCGCATTCTGGGGTGGGGGGCTGTGTCTCCCTCAGTAGAAATCACGTTTCGGGCTCCCTCTCCCTCGTCGGGCCCTTGGAATCGTCCTAACCCTCCCCCCATTATGGCTCCCCTGGCAAGGGCAATTTTTGCCCCTTTATCTTGAATTTGTGGGGCATTTTGGTGGAATTTTTGCCACAAGCCCCCATTAATTTCCAACCCTAGTTGGGACAGATTTCCCCAGAAACTGCATTCTCCCGTTATTCGTCTGTGCTTATTTACATCATACCCATAAATAAATGACGGTCAGTTTACTTTTATATGCAGCAAAAGGTGTAGCTTGAAGCCACAACAAAATGAACCTTGACCCGAAAAGAGTTTTCAAGCAGAAAAAGAAACTGGCAGTATTCGTAATAAGTCATAAATCAACATGCATAGCATCACATTTGCCGTGAATTTACTGTTACTTGCTTCCATCTGTTTGTCTATAAATAGCCTAGCCAAGTTATAATAGTTCACACCGTTTTAACTTATCTGATATGAATAGCAATCCTTATGATTAATGTCTACAGTGCCAAATTTTTGTATGTTATTTTAAACGACTATTTTCAACAAGTCAAAACAGTGGCATATAAGCTACTTACCTGCTAATAAGACATATTTTTCGGATATCTGTCTTTCTTTGGTTATTGGGAGAGTTTTGTAACATTTGACACAGCGGTGCAGTGATCAGATTCATCCACGCAGTAAAGCGGAGTTGAAGCACAACTCATGACAGAAACATTATTCCTCCGCAAGTAACTTTCAGTTGTATGCTTCGACTGCTAGAGTGCCAGAAGTTACACAGTGAAACTTCATACAGTTTTACTGATAGAAAATCTTTCCCTCCATTATAAACCAAATTTGTAAACACAATTTTCTCATTATTACACAAAAATTGACTGAAAAGGCAAAATAGCATATAGCATATTAGTTTATCATAAATGTTTATCACTGCATACTGCATACACTGAAATTTGCTAGTATATTTCACAAACTGAGAATTACTAAGAAACAGCAAGTAGCACATTGAATTAAATGTGATTTTTAAGTAGAAAAGCTGAATTTTTTTTTGAGTTTTTATTTAAAAAGTACAAATAGAATATGAAATAGTATGCAGTATGCAAAGATAAACATCTCAAAGTTTAGTGTTCTCCATCTTTTAATTTAGCAATATTAGCATACTGTACACTGCATATTCATTAAAAGTAGTATGTGAAATATGCAGTATGCAAGGATAAGCATTTAAAGTACTCTTATTTTAGAAATACTAGCATACTGTACATGGCATACTGCATACTAGTTCTTAAAAGTAGCATGTGAAATATGCAGTGCTAAACATTTCAAGCATTGAATTAGTAATACTAGCATACTGTACACTGCATACTATTAAAATAGTATGTGAAATGGTATGCAGTATGCAATTATCAGAGTTGGATAAAGTACCTGAAAGCCACACTTAAGTAAAAGTACAGATATCTTCAGAAAACCAGAATTCTAAGTCTAAAATTCTAAGTCAGAAAATGACTTAGAAGCTGAAGTCACCATTTAGAATATTACTTGAGTAAAAGTTCTAAAGTATGTGATATTTATTGTACTAAGGCTATGAAATTTTTTTTTTTTACAATTTTTTATTAAGCATACTTAAGTACTTAATACTTAAGTACTAAAAGTAAAAGTACAAGTAAATGCAAAATGTAAAATGAGCAAATAAATATCTTAAAAAATGTTTATACACATTTGAGTAGCAAGATTAAATGCAAAATGGAAAAGGAGCAAATAAACATCTTAAAAATGTTTATACACAGTTTGAGTAGCAAGATTGTGTTCAGTTTTAACTCTTTCTTCCATTTTGTATCTTTGGGTAAGCATAAGAGGCACTTCATCCGTAGTCTCTTTCATTACAACATAAGAAAACATTTCAATAGATGTATTTACATGTTTAATGTAGCTCAGAGGGGACATGGATGCATTTAACCTGCAATTACAAATGTATAAATAATGCTTTGTTTTAAACATAAAATGTTGAATTTGAAATTATTTGAAAAAACATGAAAAAAAAAAAAAAGTTGAAATGTGAAATTAAAACCGCCAGTAGGTAGCAGCAAGTGACTGTTAATGTGTGAATCATTGAGATGGCTGATTCATTCAGGAACGAAGCATTTGACTGTTTTAATGAGTAGTGGAGTAAAAGTGAAAGTTGACAGAAATATAAAAACTCAAGTAAAGTACAGATACTCCCAAAAAATACTTATTATTACTTCATTACATTACACCACTGGCAATGATAAACATTTCAAAGTGTAGTATGCTGCATCTTTAAATTTAGCAATACTAGCATACTGTACACTGTATACTATTTGAAAGGCATATGAAATAGTATGCATTATGCAGTGTACAGTATGCTAGTATTGTATTGCAGGGATGGTCTTATTATTGGGGGATATGGTCAACTTGGATCACATTACAGCCTTGACGTCATTGAATTTCAGACAGAGTTGTGCGACAGTCAATCTCCATTTATGGATACCAAAAAGAATGAGAAAGAATGAGAAGTGTTGTAAACAAAATCCTACTTGTCGCAAAAAGTCTGTGACTTTTACTTTTTTTTTCTGTGTAAACACTAAAAACAGTTCAATCCACTAGCAGACATGTTGAAGATTAGATCACCTGTCGAATCATTAAATAATAGGCTGTTTTCTTACAAAAGCGGTTTATTCAGAGTAGTGAAGCCTCTTCTCCATTGACATCCATTAAAAAAAGGTCTCTGGTCTCTTTCCCTGTACAGCCAAAGCCGCAGTGTTAGCATTAGCCATTATGCTTTTTTGGCTAAAGGCTGCAGGCTTGTCTTCCAGTGGCTTTGTTGTATTGTGAACACAGTCTGCTTCTTTATTAGTTGTGGAGTGTCTAAACATGTTTGGTGTGTGTGTGGTTTATGGAGTGTGTTCAGTCTCCATGTGTGTGGAGCGTAGGTCACTTAATGAAAGCCGATTATCCTGTGTGTGTCACCGTTGGCTGTTAACCTCCTCACCCCTCCTGTGGGCTGACCATGGGGGGCCGTGAGTGAGTGAGCGAGGGAGGGGGAGCAGCCACCAGCCTCGCTGCACCCGGCCCTGGCAGAGCTCCTACTCAAGCCCCCTGCTTCCCACGGCCTGCTGGGCCTCAGACCCGAGGCTGTCTGCCCCCAACACCAGCCAACTAGTCAAGCAGCACTGCCCACCTGCCCGGCCCCGGGGCACATTCACACACACACACACACACACACACACACACACACACACACACACACACACACACACACACACACACACACACACACACACACACACACACACACACACACACACACACACACACATGAGAATGAGAACATTTCATGAGAATGAGGCATGAAATGAGCAGCAATGAAGCTGGATGTGATTCTGTATCCGAAGAAAACTCACAGGTCAAGAGATTCCACCAAAAATGACAATTCTGTCACCTGTCGTGCTTGCTCTGGCAGAAAAAGCGAGATGCTTAGCAACTGTTTTTTTCACTGTAATCTGCATTTAATTGTGTCTCCATTGTTTTTTTCTTTTTTTTTCTTTTGTTTTCTTATGTTTACAGTTGTAATTGTAAATTTTTATACTTTATTCTAATGATTTACGATTGTTAATTTTTAAAAATGTATTTCTTTATTTTGTTATCCTAACTGTTTATGATTGTTTATTTTATTTAATTGTTACTGTTTTAGGAGTTTGTATATATACACATACATACATACAAACTCCTAAAACAATTATATATTCCTTTTAATTCAAATTATTATTATTATTATTTTACTTTATTTAGCTATCTGTTATCTGTATATACTGTTTAAAATGGTTATTTATTTTTTTGATATCTTAACTGTTTATAATTGTTTATTTTAATTTAAATTGTAATTTTATTTGTTTGATTATCCTAATTATATTTTAGGATTATATTTTCTTAAATATTTTATTTTATATTTGTTTTTATTCTATCCTAGCTGTTTACAATGCTTATCTTTATACAATGTTATTTTGCTATCTTTACTGTATTTTATTGTATTTTATTGTATTGTATTGTATTGTATTGTATTTTATAATCCAATCCAATCCAATCCAATCCAATCCATTGGTTGATGTGAAAACTGGTATGTGGATTGTCTGGTATGTGGATTGTGTGAACTCTGGTACATTTTGAAATTGGTATGAAACCAAATCCGGCATAACCTGCAGAAGTGTATCGCTAATGATAACACAATTTGCATCATTGCACATTCTTTGCACAACTTGCAATTCTTTACATCTCTTGCACATATAACGTTTTAGTGAAACTCACATTGATGATGCAAATGTGCTCTGTTTGGCATCACAGGTACAATGTGAAAACAGACCTGTAGGGCCGAAGGGAATGGAGTGAGTCGCGGTCTGGTGTAGATGAAGCAATCAAACCCAGAGTAAAAACAGCCTGAAACACAGAGATGTCTGCAGCCCAACTTTGATTATTAGATGTGTGCAAATGTAATTATGAAACATCACACACACACACACATTCATTGCTCAACTTTTTAAGATGATCTCTTGCGTTGTTTCCGTGTGGTATTGTTATGTGTGTTAGAGAGTGTGTGTGTGTGTGTGTGTGTGTGTGTGTGTGAATGAGGGTCGTTTATCTTACTCAAGCTGTTCTTGTATAAAAGCCCTCCAGCTCGGCCCACACAACTCAATTTGACCATCTCACAAAACATTATTAACTGCGAAACACCCTCCCTCTCGCTCTCTTCAGCGGACTGATGTCTTCTGCTTTGCGTTTGGATTATGTGTGCCTGTGTTTGTTTGTGCTCCCCAGATGGGGGTGACCCTGACCGGCCCCTCCTGCTGAACACCCACCTGTCACACACGCCCACACGCCCACACACACACACAAACACACACACACTTCATGTGACGCTTTACATGTAAGACAGACCACGAGACTCTCATTAGATGTCTAGATGAGATACTAGACGTTCAGAAATGATAAAACAGTTAAACTTTAAACTAAAGACAGAGTAAAGAGTTTGACTAAAAGGCACTGCAAAAAAAATCCTTTTAGGCAAAATTTCTGTCCTGTTTTTAACAACTGTTTATGATTGTTTGTTTTGTTTTAAAAATATAGATTTTTTATTTTTATTATTATTATCTTAACTGTTCATTATTTTTATTTAAATTGTTTTTATTTGATTGTTTTTATAATTTTTTATATGATTTTATTTTGCTATCCTCTATTTTTACAATTTATTTATTTTTATTACAAATGCATTTATTTTATTTTTTTTGCTGTCTGAACAGTTTACTGTTATTATATTTAAAACTGCTTATGATTGTTTGTATTTTATTCTGTTTTGCTATTAATTTTTATAAATTTTTATTTCAGTTCATCAAGTTAAGCTTAATGAAAATGAGTAATGTTTCATTGGCAACTGGCAAAAAAAAAGATTTTTTTTAATGTTTTATTTCAGTTAAAGCTTATTTTTCAAGTAAGGCAATTCTTTTTTATGGTTTTCATTTTAATTAACAGTTATAACCGTGGTTTAATAGATATTGAGACTAATTCTCTGCTCACAGAAATCAATGAAAGTATCAGATTTTAATAACACTTAAATATTCTAACTGGAAAACCTTCTGGTCAGTAAATGTGTCTTGGGTCCTTCAGTGTGCGTCTGTGGGGTTTTATTCACTTGTTTTCTGGTCCAGCAGGTGAAAGTGGTGCATCTGATCACTGTGTAAAGTAACATCACATCTATCTTCAACAACACACATGAATTGAGGAATCACTCTTGTTTGGATGATGATTCACACACTCAACTTTAATACTTAAAGTACCAGATCTCATAAAGTATGAGATTTTTATCAAACCTCCAACGCTAGTACTGACAATGTAAATAGACCCGTAAACATTCGTATAAATCTGAAGTCTTGATGTTTGTGTGTGTCTGTGTGTGTGTGATTGTTTATTCCATATGCCGTACAGGACGACGGTGTTTTCCGCCCCCTTCCTCTGGTGATAATTGATTCGTGGTGAGTTGTGCTGATTGGTGAGAGGCACCCCAGGGGCGGGACAGACAGCAGCTGCCCGCTCGCCCGCTCTCTCTCTCTCTCTCTCGCTTCTGACCAGCTCTTGTTCTCACTGTCATTATTTATCTTTATTCATGCCTCATTCTCCTTTTTTGTTTTTCTCTCTGTCTTTTTCACTATTACTAATGATGTACATTACTGTTGAAAGAATTTGGAATAATTGAATTTTAAATGCTTTTTGAAAAAAGTCTCTTCAAGGCTGCATTTATTTGATCAAAAATACAGTAGAAACCATGAATATTGTGAAATATTATTACCAATTAAGTGTTATCTAATTGAATATATTTTAAAATTAAATTTATTCCTGTGATCAAAGTTGAATTTTCAGCATCATTACTCCTGTCTTCAGTGTCACGTGATCCTTCAGAAATCATTCTAATATGATGATTTGCTTCTCAAGAAACATTTATTATTATTATCAGATATGTTTGATGTTGAAAACAGTTGTGTAGCTTCATATTTTTAAGGAAACCCTGATACATTACAATCCAAAAGTTTGGGATACAAATAGTAATTTTATTCTGCAAGGATGCATTAAATTGATCAAGTGACAGTGATTTGCAATGTTACAAAGGAATTCAGTCACACTTGATTCTCACTGTTAACTAACTATAATAATAATAATAGTTCACCAAAAAATTGATGTTTATCTGCTTACCCCAAGGGCATCCAAGATGTATGTGACTTTGTTTCTTCAGTAGAAGAAATTGACACTCCTAATTGAGATTGTAGATAGAATGTCAATGGTCCATTTGAGAGATAGGTGGTGGTAATGCACTTATACAGTAAGTCTGCAATCCACCGTAAAGCAAGAAGAGGAAGAAGACGCGTCACGCGCCGGCTGTTGTGAACGCGCTCAGGCAGTGTTGCCAACTTAGCAATTTTGTTGATAAATTTAGCAACTTTTCAGACTACCCTAGCAACTTTTTCTTCCAAAAGCACCTAGCAACAAATTGAGCAATTTTTAAAATTTATTTGGCAACATTTAGCAACATTTGATAAGCGACTCAGACAATAAAAAGACATCCAAATTACACAAAAAGAAAACCAAAGATGCCTAGCAGTACACCCATCACGTGAATTGAGTTAGCTGCTATTTGCAATTCTTCAATTTAATAATAATAATAACGGAATAATTGAATAAGTGTTCATTTATGATACACTTTGTTAGTAGCTTGTACTTGTGATTGTTGATCAGTTAGTATGCTATAAGAAAAATGGAAAAGATAGGTTACTAGTAATTTTCCAGGACATTTTCCATTATCCATTGTAACCCTGTAACCCGAAAACACAATGCGTAATTTAAAATGCAGGTAAAAAACCAATACGGAAAATTCTTTCATATTAACATAGTAGATTGTGCCCTATTTTTACAGACTTTTCTTGGAGTGTAGCATACTAACTACTAATACACTGCTTAAAGCATAATTGTTGAGAATGTGTTGTATTACTTAAATTGTAATCATTCAAAAATGTGTAAGTGTTCAATAATTCAATTAATTTTAAAATACAGGTATTTATATTTAAATATTATATTATGCATATTATTTTACAAACAAATCTAAATGAACAAATATATATTTTTGCTGAGATTTGATGTGGTGACATAATTTTGCGCCGTGATTACGCAATGATGTCATTGCGCAATGACATCACAACGTCGTTTAGCAACTTTTAGCAACAAATTGACCTTTCTTTAGCAACTTTCTCTGAAAATTACTTGGCAACACTGCGCTCAGGACAGCTGGACCGTGCGGCGGATCAGAGGTAAAACAAATATATATAAATACTGTTCAGTTTCTTGCACAGACCGATCGTTTCGAGTCTTAAGACCTCAATGTATCGTCATGAGACGCAGGGTTTCATTTGGTTTTGTCTGTGTATGTTTTTTTTTTCTCTTAAAGCCGTGGTCCCATTGACTGCCATTATATGACTGACAGACTGCAACGGTTTGAGTTAAAAATCTTTGTTTGTGTTCTACTGAAGAAACAAAGTCACCTACATCTTGGATGCCCTGGGGTAAGCAGATAAACATCAAATTTTCATTTTGGGGTGAACTATCCCTTTAAGGGATCTGAAATATTGTCATGCAGAATAAGTTGTTAATATGTGCTTTATAAGTACCAATAAACAGCCAATATGCTAGTAATATGCATGCTAATAAGCAACTAGTTAATAGTGAGAATTGGTCCCTAAACTAATGTGTTACCAAGATTTCTGTTTCAAATAAATGCTGTTCTTTTGATCTTTGTTCATCAAGGAATCCTGAAAAATAAAATGTAGTACTGTGTTTACAAAATTATTAATGATCAAAATTGTGCAGCAAATCAGCATATTAGAATGATTTCTGAAGGATCATGTGACACTGAAGTCTGGAGTAATGATGCTGAAAATTCAGCTTTTGATCACTGGAATAAATTACATTTTACAGTATATTCAAATAAAGAACATTTATTTTAAATCGTAATAATATTTAAAAAAAAAAATACTGCATTTTTGATCAAATAAATGCAGCCTTGGGGAGCAGAAGAGGCTTTCAAAAGCACAGAAAATTGTAATATTCCAAACTTTGACCGGTTATATGTTATATGCATGTTTAATGATTTAAACAAAGCTCTAACTCTGCATTAAACGTAACTCATGCTGCTCTGTTTGTGCTACAGACATGCTTCATACGGCTTGTTGAAGAGAGAAGAACACATTATCAACCATACAGCAACACCCTCAGTAAGTTTTGAACACACAAGAATCACTTATGTTTTCTTAAGACTCTCTGTTTGTCACATATAAACACACAGATGCGAGCGATGACAGACACACGCTCATGAGGAGAGCGGATGTTGGCACAGACAGGCTCTCGCAGCAGATTGTTCCTCTCAGAGGCTGTTGAGGGGTGTGAGGGTGAGGGCTGCGCCGCACGGCTCTTTATCAGTTTCATTACTGTGGTTTTTCTTACTCATTATTAAACAAGTAGCACACATCAGATATAGTATCTGTGTGTATGTTGTTTTGTAGGAGAACCATCAATGACCAGATCCCATGAGTTCCTGTTGGATGCTTATGAAATGAAAGTAAATCCCACCACAGAAAACAAATATATGCTCTAATATTTTATTTTGCTACCCTTTTATTTGTTTATTTAATTTTGCTATCCTAGCTGTGTTGACAATCGTTTCTTTTATTTTTTACATTTGTTTTTGCTTTACTTTTCTATTCAGTTTAATTTTTCTTTTATATTATTATTTTTCTTTTTTCTAATTTTATTTTGCTATTTTAGCTATGTTTACAATTATTGATTTTATTTTATTGTGCTGTCCATGCTATATTTACAATGAATTATTTTACTACATTTTATAAAAACATTTTTTTTATTTTTGCCGTCCCAATTTTTATTTTTATTTTTTATTTCGATGTCCTGGCTTATTTAATTTAATTTAATTTATTTTTGCTGTCCCAGCTGTTTACATTTTATTTTATTTTATTATTTTGCTGTCTCTATATTTACAATCATTTCATATTTCATTTTTTATTTTATTTTGCTATCCTAGCTATAATTGCAATTGTGTTTTTATATTAATTTTATTTTGCTGTCCTAGCTTTGCTGTTTACCATTGTTTATTTTAGTTTATACACTTTATTTTAGTAAAAAAAAATATATATATATTCCATGTGCAAAAAAAATAAATAAAAAATTATTCTATTTTTTTGTATGTGAATAGAATTCTGTTTATAGGTTAGCATTATACAGTGTTCAATTTGTTTGTATTAACAATAACAATCATCTCAACATTAATATATTTTGATGTATCGTTTACATTATTGTAATGTTAGAAACAGTTTCTGAGGAAACTAATATTATTTTCACATTAGGAAGGATGTTCTTTAACGTAACTCTCAGAACACTGTAAAAACTTTCACATCCCTCTTATAGATTTTCAGAAACTCATAAACAGGATCCTCATCCCTGAGCAAAGACAGTGTGATTTATATTCCAGTCATACTGTCACGGTGCGAAATGAGTTTTTACATTCAGCCACATGATCAGGTAAAACATCTCAAACTTTTGTCATTTGAGGAGTTTAATCTTTAGCACTGACACACCTCACATCAAACACTGATTTAACATGACAAGCTAATAAAACGTGTCTGTGTAACCATTCAAACGCTGGAAATTTGACAACTTGCTCTTTCTCTTTTCCTTGTTCTTCTTCCACACCATGGTTGCATTCATATAACCTAGAATGAAAGATTATGAATGGTGTTGCATTCCAATTAATTGCCCAGATGGCATACTGTCTTTTTTTGTGGTTTAGGTTAATATTACCCACAATTCCTTGGTCTGGGGAAGAGTTTGTGCTGTTGTTCTTATGCAGTTCAAACATCGAGGAATGCAAGTCTGAGGAGGCCACTGAGGTTTTTAAACCTAAAACATTAAATCCTAAAATTTACATAATAATAAATATACTGTATGTGACCCTGGAGCACAAAACCAGTCATAAGTAGCACGGGTATATTTGTAGCAATAGCCAAAAATACATTGTATGGGTCAAAATTATCGATTTTTCTTTTATGCCAAAAATCATTAGGAAATTAAGTAAAGATCATGTTCCATGAAGATATTTTGTAAATTTCCTACCATAAATATATCAAAACATAATTTTTGATTAGTAATATGCATTGCTAAGAACTTCATTTGGACAGCTTTAAAGGGATAGTTCACTTTGAAATTAAAATTTGGTATCTATCAGCTTACCCCAAGGGCATCCAAGATGTAGGTGTCTTTTTTTCTTCAGTAGATCCAATTTTGATGTTTTTAGGTCAAACCGTTCTAGTCTTTCAGTCATATAATGGCAGGTATAGGTCACTGTCTCTATAAGAGGGAAAAAGAACATGCACAGAGAAATTCAAATTAAGCAATTCCCCATCGTAACTACACATTGATGGCCTAAGACACGAAACGAGCGGTTTGTGTGAGAAAACGAACAGTATTTATATCGTTTTTTACCTCTTGTACACAACCATGTCCAAGTGATCTGAGTGCGCACACACATCCGGTGTGTGACGTGTGTGTGGCTCACGCTTGACGGAGGGCGTGTCTGAAGCGTGGTGCTGATGCAACTTCGTGGTATTTTCTTGTTGGAAGACGCGCACTGTCATCGCTCGTGTCGTTTCTGAACTGTCTACTCTAGGATAATGATGACTTCTTTTAAGCAGACCCGCTTGCTGTCATGCATTGTATTTCTATACGAGCGCTCCATGTATCCGTTTCATTCATCTGTAACTCGGCGTCAACGCTTGACGGAGGGCGTGTCTGAAGCGTGGTGCTTTAAAAAATTATTTGAATTGTTTGACAGTATTATTATATACGGTTATGTATATTCCTTTTGGTACAAAATGATGGCTCTTTAATTTCGGAATGGCACAAATATTATTCATGGACTAATCCTTCGTCATAGTAAGATTCCTTTTTTTTTTTTCTCGCCGGTGTCATGTCTCAATAAACTGTTCCTGGATCTGTTATTTTTTACATGGTTAGGTGGAAGTGACGCAGGGTGAGGAGGGTGGAGTTGCGGCATGTGTGTTTGGCTAGTTACAGATGAATGAAACGGATACATGGAGCGCTCGTATAGAAATACAATGCATGACAGCAAGCGGGTCTGCTTAAAAGAAGTCATCATTATCCTAGAGTAGAGTTCAGAAACGACACGAGCGATGACAGTGCGCGTCTTCAACAAGAAAATACCACGAAGTTGCGTCAGCACCACGCTTCAGACACGCCCTCCGTCAAGCGTGAGCCAGAGCGCGCGCACACACACGTCACACACCGGATGTGTGTGCGCACTCAGATCACTTGGACATGGTTGTGTACAAGAGGTAAAAAACGATATAAATACTGTTCGTTTTCTCACACAAACCGCTCGTACTAACTACTAATACACTGCTTAAAGCATAATTGTTGAGAATGTGTTGTATTACTTAAATTGTAATCATTCAAAAATGTGTAAGTGTTCAATAATTCAATTAATTTTAAAATACAGGTATTTATATTTAAATATTATATTATGCATATTATTTTACAAACAAATCTAAATGAACAAATATATATTTTTGCTGAGATTTGATGTGGTGACATAATTTTGCGCCGTGATTACGCAATGATGTCATTGCGCAATGACATCACAACGTCGTTTAGCAACTTTTAGCAACAAATTGACCTTTCTTTAGCAACTTTCTCTGAAAATTACTTGGCAACACTGCGCTCAGGACAGCTGGACCGTGCGGCGGATCAGAGGTAAAACAAATATATATAAATACTGTTCAGTTTCTTGCACAGACCGATCGTTTCGAGTCTTAAGACCTCAATGTATCGTCATGAGACGCAGGGTTTCATTTGGTTTTGTCTGTGTATGTTTTTTTTTTCTCTTAAAGCCGTGTGTCCCATTGACTGCCATTATATGACTGACAGACTGCAACGGTTTGAGTTAAAAATCTTTGTTTGTGTTCTACTGAAGAAACAAAGTCACCTACATCTTGGATGCCCTGGGGTAAGCAGATAAACATCAAATTTTCATTTTGGGGTGAACTATCCCTTTAAGGGATCTGAAATATTGTCATGCAGAATAAGTTGTTAATATGTGCTTTATAAGTACCAATAAACAGCCAATATGCTAGTAATATGCATGCTAATAAGCAACTAGTTAATAGTGAGAATTGGTCCCTAAACTAATGTGTTACCAAGATTTCTGTTTCAAATAAATGCTGTTCTTTTGATCTTTGTTCATCAAGGAATCCTGAAAAATAAAATGTAGTACTGTGTTTACAAAAATATTAATGATCAAAATTGTGCAGCAAATCAGCATATTAGAATGATTTCTGAAGGATCATGTGACACTGAAGTCTGGAGTAATGATGCTGAAAATTCAGCTTTTGATCACTGGAATAAATTACATTTTACAGTATATTCAAATAAAGAACATTTATTTTAAATCGTAATAATATTTAAAAAAAAAAATACTGCATTTTTGATCAAATAAATGCAGCCTTGGGGAGCAGAAGAGGCTTTCAAAAGCACAGAAAATTGTAATCATTCCAAACTTTGACCGGTTATATGTTATATGCATGTTTAATGATTTAAACAAAGCTCTAACTCTGCATTAAACGTAACTCATGCTGCTCTGTTTGTGCTACAGACGTGCTTCATACGGCTTGTTGAAGAGAGAAGAACACATTATCAACCATACAGCAACACCCTCAGTAAGTTTTGAACACACAAGAATCACTTGTTTTCTTTAGACTCTCTGTTTGTCACATATAAACACACAGATGCGAGCGATGACAGACACACGCTCATGAGGAGAGCGGATGTTGGCACAGACAGGCTCTCGCAGCAGATTGTTCCTCTCAGAGGCTGTTGAGGGGTGTGAGGGTGAGGGCTGCGCCGCACGGCTCTTTATCAGTTTCATTACTGTGGTTTTTCTTACTCATTATTAAACAAGTAGCACACATCAGATATAGTATCTGTGTGTATGTTGTTTTGTAGGAGAACCATCAATGACCAGATCCCATGAGTTCCTGTGATGCTTATGAAATGAAAGTAAATCCCACCACAGAAAACAAATATATGCTCTAATATTTTATTATTGCTACCTTTTATTTGTTTATTTAATTTTGCTATCCTAGCTGTGTTGACAATCGTTTCTTTTATTTTTTACATTTGTTTTTGCTTTACTTTTCTATTCAGTTTAATTTTTCTTTTATATTATTATTTTTCTTTTTTCTAATTTTATTTTGCTATTTTAGCTATGTTTACAATTATTGATTTTATTTTATTGTGCTGTCCATGCTATATTTACAATGAATTATTTTACTACATTTTATAAAAACATTTTTTTTTTTTTTTTGCCGTCCCAATTTTTATTTTTATTTTTTATTTCGATGTCCTGGCTTATTTAATTTAATTTAATTTATTTTTGCTGTCCCAGCTATGTTTACATTTTATTTTATTTTATTATTTTGCTGTCTCTATAGTTACAATCATTTCATATTTCATTTTTTATTTTATTTTGCTATCCTAGCTATAATTGCAATTGTGTTTTTATATTAATTTTATTTTGCTGTCCTAGCTTTGCTGTTTACCATTGTTTATTTTAGTTTATACACTTTATTTTAGTAAAAATAAAAATAAAAAATATTCCATGTGCATTGGAAAAAAAATAAATAAAAAATTATTCTATTTTTTTGTATGTGAATAGAATTCTGTTTATAGGTTAGCATTATACAGTGTTCAATTTGTTTGTATTAACAATAACAATCATCTCAACATTAATATATTTTGATGTATCGTTTACATTATTGTAATGTTAGAAACAGTTTCTGAGGAAACTAATATTATTTTCACATTAGGAAGGATGTTCTTTAACGTAACTCTCAGAACACTGTAAAAACTTTCACATCCCTCTTATAGATTTTCAGAAACTCATAAACAGGATCCTCATCCCTGAGCAAAGACAGTGTGATTTATATTCCAGTCATACTGTCACGGTGCGAAATGAGTTTTTACATTCAGCCACATGATCAGGTAAAACATCTCAAACTTTTGTCATTTGAGGAGTTTAATCTTTAGCACTGACACACCTCACATCAAACACCGATTTAACATGACAAGCTAATAAAACGTGTCTGTGTAACCATTCAAACGCTGGAAATTTGACAACTTGCTCTTTCTCTTTTCCTTGTTCTTCTTCCACACCATGGTTGCATTCATATAACCTAGAATGAAAGATTATGAATGGTGTTGCATTCCAATTAATTGCCCAGATGGCATACTGTCTTTTTTTGTGGTTTAGGTTAATATTACCCACAATTCCTTGGTCTGGGGAAGAGTTTGTGCTGTTGTTCTTATGCAGTTCAAACATCAAGGAATGCAAGTCTGAGGAGGCCACTGAGGTTTTTAAACCTAAAACATTAAATCCTAAAATTTACATAATAATAAATATACTGTATGTGACCCTGGAGCACAAAACCAGTCATAAGTAGCACGGGTATATTTGTAGCAATAGCCAAAAATACATTGTATGGGTCAAAATTATCGATTTTTCTTTTATGCCAAAAATCATTAGGAAATTAAGTAAAGATCATGTTCCATGAAGATATTTTGTAAATTTCCTACCATAAATATATCAAAACTTAATTTTTGATTAGTAATATGCATTGCTAAGAACTTCATTTGGACAATTTTAAAGGGATAGTTCACTTTGAAATTAAAATTTGGTATCTATCAGCTTACCCCAAGGGCATCCAAGATGTAGGTGTCTTTTTTTCTTCAGTAGATCCAATTTTGATGTTTTTAGGTCAAACCGTTCTAGTCTTTCAGTCATATAATGGCAGGTATAGGTCACTGTCTCTATAAGAGGGAAAAAGAACATGCACAGAGAAATTCAAATTAAACAATTCCCCATCGTAACTACACATTGATGGCCTAAGACACGAAACGAGCGGTTTGTGTGAGAAAACGAACAGTATTTATATCGTTTTTTACCTCTTGTACACAACCATGTCCAAGTGATCTGAGTGCGCACACACATCCGCTGTGTGACGTGTGTGTGCGCGCGCTCTGGCTCACGCTTGACGGAGGGCGTGTCTGAAGCGTGGTGCTGACGCAACTTCGTGGTATTTTCTTGTTGGAAGACGCGCACTGTCATCGCTCGTGTCGTTTCTGAACTGTCTACTCTAGGATAATGATGACTTCTTTTAAGCAGACCCGCTTGCTGTCATGCATTGTATTTCTATACGAGCGCTCCATGTATCCGTTTCATTCATCTGTAACTCGGCGTCAACGCTTGACGGAGGGCGTGTCTGAAGCGTGGTGCTTTAAAAAATTATTTGAATTGTTTGACAGTATTATTATATACGGTTATGTATATTCCTTTTGGTACAAAATGATGGCTCTTTAATTTCGGAATGGCACAAATATTATTCATGGACTAATCCTTCGTCATAGTAAGATTCCTTTTTTTTTTTTCTCGCCGGTGTCATGTCTCAATAAACTGTTCCTGGATCTGTTATTTTTGACATGGTTAGGTGGAAGTGACGCAGGGTGAGGAGGGTGGAGTTGCGGCATGTGTGTTTGGCGAGTTACAGATGAATGAAACGGATACATGAAAATACAATGCATGACAGCAAGCGGGTCTGCTTAAAAGAAGTCATCATTATCCTAGAGTAGACAGTTCAGAAACGACACGAGCGATGACAGTGCGCGTCTTCCAACAAGAAAATACCACGAAGTTGCGTCAGCACCACGCTTCAGACACGCCCTCCGTCAAGCGTGAGCCAGAGCGCGCGCACACACACGTCACACACCGGATGCGTGCGCGCACTCAGATCACTTGGACATGGTTGTGTACAAGAGGTAAAAAACTATATAAATACTGTTCGTTTTCTCACACAAACCGCTCGTTTCGTGTCTTAGGCCATCAATGTGTAGTTACGATGGGGAATTGTTTAATTTGGATTTCTCTGTGCATGTTCTTTTTCCCTCTTATAGAGACAGTGACCTATACCTGCCATTATATGACTGACAGACAAGAACGGTTTGACCTAAAAACATCAAAATTGGATCTACTGAAGAAAAAAGACACCTACATCGTGGATGCCCTTGGGGTAAGCTGATAGATACCAAATTTTAATTTCAAAGTGAACTATCCCTTTAAAGGCGATTTTCTCAATATTTCGAATTTTTTGCACCCTCAAATTCCAGATGTTCAAATAGTTGTATCTTGGCCAAATATTGTCTTGCAAACCATACATCAATGGAAAGATTAATTATTCAGCTTTCAGATGATGCATAAATCTCAATTTAGAAAAATGTACCCTTATGACTGGTTTTGTGGTCCATGGTCAAATGTATAATAAATAGATTGTCTAAGAAGTTGACACAGTACCACAAGCACACACACACATATATATATATAGGCTTGTGGTACTGTGTCAAGACAATCTATTTACTTATTATTTAAAATATATCCAGAGATGCAAACAAGGGGGAAAATGGTGAGAACATTGCGTGGATCGGGGGCATGCTCCACACAGAATTTCATTTAAAGATATTTTCTTTACATGCTCATTTGTAGTTACTTTAAGGTATTTTTAAAATCTTTTTTATTACCTCATATGTCTAAAACTGTATTTTTTTTAAAAAAGGTTTACATCTTTTACAAAAATCAAGATTGAATATATTTGGTAATTTAGAGGCTATTTACAGTTTTTTTTCAACTGCTTACACGCAAAATCTTTACTTGTCACACAATTTTTTGCAAAACACAATTCTCTACACCAAAATCTATCAGGAATTGCAGTTTTCTCAACTGCATACACACATTTTCAAAACTTTGCCTCTTTTTTTCTAAACTTTACTCACAAACAAATCCAAGAATTGCACACACAAAATGCAAAATGCCTCACATCTCTTGCAAAATGAAGCACTGCATTCAAAATATCACAAACACATCTCAAAAGCAAACATTTGCAAACACTTTTGTCATAATATTAATTCCTGTTAGATTTTGTGTGCTACATAGAGAATTGTGTGTTGTGTTTTGCAAAAAGTGTTTTATGAAATTGAAAACTGAGTCATGATTAGTGTATGGTTTTGCAGATTTGTTGTAAGGTTCTGCTGTTTGAGTGTCAGGTTTCAGAAATTGTGTGACAAGTAAATATTTTGTGTCAATTACTGGAAACTCATTTCCTGGAGGGCCACAGCCCTGCGGCGTTTAGCTCCAACTCTAATTAAACACACCTGATCCTGCTAATCAAGTCCTTCAGGCTCAGTTGAAAACTACATGGTTTGTGTGTTGGAGCAGGGTTGGAACTAAACTTTGCAGGGCTGCGGCCCTCCAGGAACTGAGTTTGACACCCATGGTCTATAAAGTAATCATATAGTAGGCTAACAAGGAGTAAACTGGAACACATTTTCTCCCCCCATTCCATGACTGTCTAAAAATATCCCACATTTACCTAAATCCACCTTGTATAGGCTATATCAAAGTAACTCGTTACAACAATACTCATTAGGGTTTGATGTATTGTAATGCTGTTTGATGGCTGTTTTTTATTGTAGGCTAATGCCCAGCTAACAGAAACATAGGCCTATTCTAGAAACGCTTTGCTAATATTCCCATGAAATTAAAAAAAACGTTATTTCTCTGAACATTTAAAATGTTTAGGTTTTCTAAATGTTCTAAAAATGGTTTCTTCTTGGTCATTTGATTTATTCATTTTTTGCAAAAAGTACGGGTTTAATGTTATTTTTGAATGTTCTACGAATAATCTGAAACAACTAACGTTAGTTATAAAAAATTCCAACTAAAACGTTTCAGAAAAAACAAAAACAAATGTTCGTTGAACAGATACAGAATCTGCCAGGAAGTTAGTTCTGAGAACGTTTCCTGTTAGCCGAGCTGATCCGGCTTTGTTTCAAACAGGTGAAACTGGTCCAGAATCAGCCTGAAAGGTAAAATGAAACGTCTGTCCTCAGACTGTCAAACGCAGCTGCGTGCTGGAGTAATCTGGCCTAATCACAGATTAATTGCCATCAGCTTTAACACATTGCTCGTTAACCGCGCTAATTAGCAGTGATGAAATTAGCATTACTGGAGTCTAATGACTGCAGGTGGAGAGATGAACGCAGACTAATGCGAAACAGCTTCAGGGAGCGCGTACGTTTGAATAAAAAGCCAAATAATACTGTGAGGTGAATGTTTCTGCTCGGCGAGAAGGAGAG
This sequence comes from Aspiorhynchus laticeps, assembly GCA_023376895.1. Classification (NCBI taxonomy): domain Eukaryota; kingdom Metazoa; phylum Chordata; class Actinopteri; order Cypriniformes; family Cyprinidae; genus Aspiorhynchus; species Aspiorhynchus laticeps. The sequence goes on from CM041813.1 coordinate 24,616,958, forward strand.
GTTCTGTCTGTTTGCACAGCGACAACAGTAATTGGCCTTTTAAGTGACCAAACACACACACTTCTCTCACCTCAAACACTCACACATACAGACGCGGGTCTGGTGATAGATCATTTTTAATCGCTGTGAAATGCATTAAAATAATAAAGCGTATTGGGAGCGGCCAGGGTGATGAATAGCCCCCTGCCTTCTTTATCGCATTAGCTACACTAACAGAGATATTGCGACCAGCGCGCGCCCAGACATATGTGCCACTTTCCCAATAACAAAAGTCGCATATTAAATTCCAGCACACTAACCAGGGATAAAGGACCAGAGAGAGAGAGAGAGAGTGGGTTTTATTTTGCTTCCGATAGGACTGTGATACTGTATTCAAGGGAATACAGCCTTGCATTTGTTAGATATTCTTGTTGTGGTTTAATTGGCTCAATTATTGATGTTCATTAAGTTCCAGGTTCTGCAATAGGCGCTTTTTTGTATACTAATATGGAAATCTAACCACCTGCTCTCTCTCTCTCTCTCTCTCTCTCTCTCTCTCTCTCTCTCTCACACACACACACACACAACACACACATTTAAACATAAGCTATGTATAGGGCCATGTTAAAGTCTGTTTTTTTATTTTTTCCAAATTCCTTTTTTATGCTTTTATTTTTCTGTACTCCGTTTTAATGGTTAAATTCAATTTTAGTAGATAATTAGTAAATATAAGTAATTTCTCGGATTTCATCAAACTATCTTAATCTGAGTTAAGGTTTTTACGGTTGTGGCTAGAAGGGATACAGCTAAAACCGGAAGCTAACAATAAATGTAATTTTATACCTGTGTTTTAACATTTCCATCACACATTTCCGTCACACCCTTGAGGTATTCGGCCAATCACAACGCACTGATAGCTGGCCAATCAGAGCACACCGCGCTTTTCAGAAGGATGAGCTCTGTAAAAATCGATGCGTTTCAGAAAGGCGGGGCAGAGAGAAGCAATAATAATGTACAGTATGTGAAAAATAATGTTTTTAATCCTTAAACCACGTAAACACATTGCATTACACCAAATACACCAAATAATGTTATTTTTAGCGTCGTCATATGACCCCTTTAACAATTCCTTTTATTTTTTTGCCAAACAAAGTGCTATACAACAGTTTTACTGTTTAAATGAAAATAATAAGAATTTTAAAATAAAGTTGTAATAATTGTATTATTATTACTTTGATAAGTTCTGCTGTACAATAGTAATGTATTTCTGTCACAATTTCCTCAAGTTAAACCAAACTTCAAGTTTCTGTGTATGCTATGGGGGGATAGTTTTTTTATTAAACCATATTTAGTTATGTAAACAATATAATAGAATATTTTGGTTGTCAGATGCTCTCAATCCATAATATATTTGAACAAATTTCAATTAGTACTTTGTTTAGTATTTTATTTTGTTAATTGTACTAATAGGGGTGTTAAAACCTTATACTGAACTTTTCCTTATATTGTTTTCCCCAGACATTGTTTTCTCTTTCCTCTTCATGTCTTCCCATAATTCCTCTCCTAATCCTCCGCCTGTATTTCCTCAGGTCAGGAATCTGAGTTACTGAATTACTCTGTCTGAGCTTTTGCCTTAATTATTTCATGATATTTTGATAACAAACCAGGATGATGGATAACCTGCTGAAAGTGTCTGTGCTGATTGTGTGTGTGTGTGTGTGTGTGAAGGTTCTGCTGTTTAATAAAGACCGTGATAAATGTATTTATTGAATAGTTGGTCAGATGACTAAATGAGTCAAAGACAGTCAGATATGAAGGAAAAAAGAAACCGTGTTGAGGTAGACATCAATATGACAAAACAACATAAAAATATACAGAGAAGCAGCCAATCAACAATATGCCTAACTCACAGAACACATGCCATTTATTCTCTCGTTTCATTCTGTATTTCTGAGTTCATTTCTGGTTTGTGCTGCGTCTGTACATTTCAGATTCATGCACATGCTTGTCTCATTACAGACTGTTTATCATCTTTACAGCAATACTGTAATCAGACTGTTTAAATATTCCCATGCAACAATTTTTTGAGAGAAAACAAGACAGTAAGATTTAAGAATTCTTAAATTTCCACATGGAAAAAAGTTGATTCATTCACCCTCTGTTGATATCCCTTTAAACCTGAAGATGAATACATGTCCAAGTCACATTTGTGACACTCATATGTGTGATTGATTGATCTGTCTATCTGTTTATTTATGTAATTGTGTAATTAGTTTTACTGTTAGATGAGACAATGTCAGTGGTCAAAAATTCATTTTCTTAATGCTATTTCATTGTATTTATATTTATTTAAGATGAAATGTGACCTAGACAAGTTTTGTGAGATTTATATGCATGTACTTGTTCTTTTTAGTGCTTATACACTAAGTTGTTATGCGTTTATGGTCTTTTTTCGTCCTTTTCATGCATTTTTTGTTGTATTAAAAACAGCTCTGTGTTCCATGGAAATATAAACAGCATTTGGATTTGGAACAATATGAAGGTGAGTGAAAACTGCATTAATATTTCTTTGCAAACTGTTCCTTTAATCTCTGTAGTAACTTTTAAACTATCTCGTATTTCTACAAATTGTGAGATTCACTCAGTAACTGAATAGATTTCTTAGTGGTTCAATATAATCTTGATACTTCTCATGGCCACCAGAGGGCATCAGAAGAAAATCATTTTGGTTACAGAAAACAGTTACCAACAAATTGCATTTACACCACCTTTTCTGTGTGTATTTTTTTTTAGCAAAACAGTCTTAATACTTAAGGTTCCTGTGGGCTGCAGGCAGATCTGAATCCAAACAGGACAGGTATGTAGTTCACATGTCCAAGCAAGGGAATAGTGTAGTTTTTGTTAAAATAATAAAAAAAAAACACAGGAGAGAAGCTGCATGAATTTCTTTGACCTGCTTTAGAAACAGAACATCGGTTTTGTAATGGCTGTTTTTGGATATCAAAAGCTCAATTAAATTACAGTAGATTCTGATTCTGTCACCTGTGTGTTGATTGTCAGTCACTTTTATGGAGGTAGATGTATTGTTGAGTCTTATGAAAATGTTATGACCTGCTGGGAGAACATAAGAGAGATTCCCCATCACTAAAACAAGGTTTTGCATTCTAGATAAAATGTTTTAGCAAATAACAACTTAAATTTTCTTGGCATCTTTTTCTCCCACCGAGCTGTCATATGGCTTCAGAAGACTTGGATTGTAGAGTTTTTTAGACAGATGTTGTCGTATAGATGATTTTATATCATAAAGAACTCTCTGCCCAATGGGAATAAAAACACCATTTGGGAACGGCATGAGTACAAATAACAGATTCTTAAAAAAATAATAGTAAGAAATTAATTCACTGGCCCTCAGGTCAATCTCTCTTTAAACCTGCAGTAAAGTGAATCTCATAATACGTCTAGGTCTCATTTTACAATAGAAACAAAATAAAGAAATGCTAAAAGAAATTAAGTTTTAGGACAGTTGAGATTTTTTTGTACATTAAGAACATTTAACTCCAATTCTCATGACTCTAATGCTTCCAGATGTTTATTTATTCTTATTATTCTTAATAGTGATTGTCATTAGTGTAATTCTGATATTATTTTTAGTATTAAATGGGACAATAAAATTGCAATGCAGTAGTCAAAATGTAGGCTTCATTTTCTTCATGCAATATATACAGTATATATATATATTTTTTTTTATACATATATATATATATATATATATATATATATATATATATATATATATATATATATATATACTTGTTCAGGTCACATTTTAAAAAACTTAAGAATATCTTATTACCGTACTTCTCATGGCCAAAAGAGGGCGTTGAAAAAGAAAAGCATTTTGCTACAATTAAAGGGGTCATATGATGTTGCTAAAAAGAACATTATTTTGTGTATTTGGTGTAATGCAATGTGTTTACGCGGTTTGAGGTTCAAAAAACACATTATTTTCCACATACTGTACATTATTGTTGCTCCTCTATGCTCCGCCTTTCTGAAACGCGTTGATTTTTACAAAGCTCATCGTTCTGAGAAGTGAGGTGTGCTCTGATTGGCCAGCTATCCAGTGCGTTGTGATTGGCCAAATACCTCAAGCGTGTGATGGAAATCTTACGCCCCTTACCGTATTGTGATGCCGTGTCCCGGCGCGACGAGACTAAAACAATCAAACCCATTATAAACGAGGCATTTGTTGCATCCAGTGGGGACATAATTACTGATTATAATGACTTATACTGTCTTTAAACATTACCATGTCTGCATTTGTGTTTGTAGAAACGCCAAACAAGCGCTACTCTACACAGCTCAAAACTCGCGTTTGAAAAGTCAGTAGCAAATTCTTTAAATATCAAAACATACTTACAGGCTGTGAGTCAGAAGCGTCAGACTGTCCTTGCAAAGTTGGAATTGCCCCACTTTATAGTAGAGGTCTTCACGGGTCCAAAAATTCGTACCCGAACCCGAAGAGACCCGTAAATATGCTGCACGGAACCGACCCGGACCAGTATTTTATTTGAAAGTGGGACCCGAACCCGTGCAGACCCGAGAAATGCCATAAATGTACTACCCGGACCCGACGCGGACCCGACCATTATTCAAAAGTTGGACCCGAACCCGGCTGGGAAGACACAGACCCGACTGTACCCGTCCCGATCGGCACATATTGCACAGCAAATGCTATTAAGTCAATAAACAAGTTGCGAAAAAAAAAACGTTTTGCCTTAACTACTGTTAGTTTCCCTGACTGCGATGCATACAGTCCTCCTTGCCAATAAATGTCCCTCCATGTTAGGCTGTTCCTCTCTCTTGCCCTCCGAAAGAGCTTCTTAATGCACTCATTCCAGCTTAAAAGTCTACTTGCTGAGATGGAGACGGATGACCAATGCAATTTCGCAGTTTTTTTTTCATGTGGAGTCAGCTTCGACTGTTACGTTTCCCCTTTTGAACTACAATAACGATACTTTTTCTTGGTTGTAATAAAGACTCGGAGCAATTATTTTTTTATCAAAAAATGCACAGAATTATAAGTTCGTTACACTTAACTGCGTGCGTGTTCAATAACAGGTGCGTCTCTTCAGTTTTGTTTCTGCCTTATTTTTCCACATCACTATGAAGGAATCCACGATCAGCGTCCGCTTGCAGTACTACATTAACTCCGCCCGCGCTCTGCTTCTGGCGGCTGAGGTAAGGCGTGTTTTTTTTTTCTTCCACCTTATTTCCCGCTCACACTTTTCTCATCCTAATTTTACAAACTGCAAGTTACACACGCATGCTGACTGACATTGATCTCTGGCAGGTGCGGTGTTCTCCGATCGACTCGGGTATTACACACAAAGTTAAAAAGACCCGGGACCCGAAGTAATAGATTGGGACCCGACCCGGACCCGGCTGACCTTTTAAAATATAGACCCGAACCCGTACGGGTCCCGGGTCGGGTCCCGGGTCCTCGGGTCTCGGGTCCTCCGTGAAGACCTCTACTTTATAGTGTTCACAGCTATTCATAGTGTTCACATTGTAGGCTACTCTTCCAGGTTCAGGAAATAGTCCTCTGTAAAATGCGCTCGAATATTTGCGTTGTACTGTTCTGGAACAGTGTTGTAAATACAACTTAACCACTGATTTCTAGTTGTGTACTCATTTGGAAGCCCAAACAAAGTACTTTCGCTTTCACAACGAAACACACAGCGTCTCCACGACATGGCGGCGGCAACAATTATAAAAAAGTATACATTTGGGCGGTGTTATGCAAATCTTCCCACACTGTGACGTAGACGTGTGGGGGCATGTTTGAATGAGCCGTTTTAGGAGGGCGTGGCAGAGTCTTAACTTTTATAAAGAATATCTCTTTGGGTTTGAGACTTTAATCTTTGCAACTTTACAGATCTTATATATGCACAAACAGCTTGTAACACTCCAAAGACAAAGGAAAACATGAAATCGCATCATATGACCCCTTTAAGTTACAATTAATTGCATTTGTACTTTCTGCGTGCATTTTTAATTACGCTGTCTTAATACTTGGGTTCCCTGTGGGCTGCTGAGAGATAAATAAATGAGCAGATATGAAGACAATAAGACAAAACAACAGCACATTAAATTCCTTCAATCTCTGTTGTAACGGGTAAACAAACTTGTATTTCTACTACCTTTTATTTCCATTAGCTATGATGGTAACTGTAGCACCAGTTGTTGTGTTGCTGTCAACTGTCTTCCCGTTTTCGATCTCTTGCAGCAGCACGCAAGTGCTAGGCAGAAGCTCCACCCTGTTTGGCAGAGGGGCGTGTCCACCCATTGGCCCCTCCTCCACTGTTGCCATTGGTATTCTCGTCCCTGTTTTACATCCTCGTCCTCCACAGAGCAGCTTGGCATAAGCCGACCTGAAGTCTCTATTGAGTGTGGCGTAAAGTACTGGGTTTAGGGCAGAGTTCGCATATCCTAGCCAAAGCACCACCGACTGCACCGTTCGTGGCGGGTTGTCTTCGTTGCGTATCCCCATTATTGTAAAAAATGTGAAATACGGGAACCAGCACACCACGAAAGCGCCAAGCACCACTGCAAGCGTCACCGTGGCTTTGTGCTCTCGCAGGGCGAGCATCGTCGCTCCTGGCGAAGACGACGAACCCCGTCGTATAGAAATTATCCGTTTTGCCTGTGTCCTTGCGATGCGAAAAACTCGGTGGTAGCTCCAGCACATGGCCACCAGGGGGAGATAAAACGTTGCAAAGGCGTCGACCACTGCGTACGTTGGATTCAACTCAAACCGGCAGTCTCTTGCAGAGTCGTCCTTGCGAATATTTTGTACACTCAAGTCTTGTGTATTCCAGCCTAGGTGGATAGGTACAAATGAAACGCCCACCGAAACCAGCCAGATTGTCACTAAAATCACACCAACTCGCCACGGAAGCACTAGCATTGGATAACGCAACGGGGCAGTGACCGCAAAGTAGCGGTCCAAGCTGATAGCGAAGAGATTGAGTATGGAGGCAGTGCATAGCATGACGTCCAGCGAGATGTAGATGTTGCAGAAGTGCGCCCCCAGTGGCCACTCGCCCGTAACTTGGTAAAGGGTGGAAAACGGCAGCACGAGAGCACCCAGTAGAAAGTCTGTAACCGCTAGCGAGACGATGAAGCAGTTGGTGACGTTACGTAGGCGTCTGGTCACGTACACAGCCAGACAAACCAAAATATTTCCACTGACAGTGAGTAGGATAAGAACGGAGAGCGTCACAGCTAATGCTATCTGAGATGTCATTTTGTTTGTATTTGGGTGATTTCTTCACGGTTTTATCAGTAGAAAACTCTAGGAATTCAGGTGTGTTTCTGTCTGTTTTTCTGATTTTCTGGCTTTGTGAATGTTCCTGTAGCTCAATAACGCCAAAATGCAAAGCAGTTTTTCTTGGTCGAGATGTTCAAAATGCAAAGCAATTTCTTGTAAGTCAAGATGTGTTATTTTCTTATGGTTTTATTGGTAGATGAACATTAGGAACATTAGTGGCTTATTTTCTGTTTGTGTGAATGTTCCTGTTGCTCAAAGTTGTGCGTTTAATTTCTGGCAGTGCACATGGTTGCATGAGCGAAATGCTTTAATGCAAACTGCAATGCAATTTTTGTAGTTCAAGATGTACAAAATGCAATGCAATTTTTGCGTTTAGCATATGTAATGCAAAATGCAATGCAATTTTTGTAGTTCGAGATGTTCAAAATGCAAAATGCAGTTTTTGTGTTTAGCTTATTTTCTGGCTTTTTCAGTGTTCCTATAGTTCAGCAATGCCAAGGTTGTGCATTTGATTCCAGGCAACGCACATAGCTACTTGCTTCCAAATGCATAAATGCAAAATGCGATGCAATTTTTTTGTTGGTCAAGATGAGTGTTTTTCTTTACAGTTTTATCGGTAAAGAAACACTAGGAATGCATCTGTGTTTTTCTTATTTTTTGCTTGTGTGAATGTTCCTGTAGCTCAAGGTTGTGCGTTTGGTTCCAAAGAATGTACATACATGCATCTGCCAAATGCATTAATGCAAAATCCAATGCAATTTCTGAAGGTCAAGAAGCCGATTTTCTATCAGTAGGGAAAGACTTGGAATTCAGGTTTGTTTGCCTATGTTTATCATTTTTTTTTCTGGCCATGTGAATATTCCTGTAGCTCAACAGCGCCAAGGCTGCCAAATGCATCAATGCAAAATGCAATGCAGTTTTTGTAGGTCAAGTTGTTTAGTAAGGTCTATTCCCAATGGTCTCCTTCCACACTACAGGGTACGTCCACCTCCTCCACTGATCCATCTGTTCATCCATCCACCTTCCGTCCGTCTATTGTTGTTCCAGACCTCTGTTAGACTGAAGTGTGCCGGCATCTGCTGGTCTTAGTGAGGTACTACATTTTCTCCTCTTGCTCCTGTTTAAAATAAAACAGAGATGCATTTAGATCAAAGGTTGTCAACCTTTGCCAAACCAATATAAAATGCTAGAAGTTTTTTCAGTAACATCACATAATGTATCCTACTAATAACATTAAGAGACATCATTGCATTTTGCTAAACTTGTGGTGACTTCTGCAATTAACTGGTTTCATTGTATGTTGTATGAGAGAGAAAAATATGTTTTATGCATTATATTTAGGGTCAGTATCTTTTCCTCAATGTCACATAGCTTGTTTAATCTGCAAGTGAAGTGAAACGCTTCAACTGAACCACAAAATCCACTGGATATGTGAACTGAACTGTCATGCAAACTGAATATCCAGTTTGATCTGCTTTTTTTGTTGCGTTTTGCTCCTAGAATATATATTTTATATGAATAAAGGGAAAGAAGCAATTATTTAAAGCAAGGATCTCGGTAGATTAAGACATCTTGCAATAGTGTTAATAAATCTCTGTATTTTTATTCAGCTATGATGCATTAAATTGACAGTAAAGACATTTAAATGTTACAAAAATTTCTATTTCAAATAAATAAGTCCTCCAAAAAAAATATGAAGCAGCTCAGATGTTTCCGAGCAGAAATCAGCATATTAGAATGATTTCTGAAGGATCATGTGACATTAAAGACTGGAGTAATGATGCTGAAAATTCAGCTTTGATCATAGGAATAAATTATATTTTAAAATATATTCACTTAGAAAAAAGTTATTTTAAATTGTAATAATAGGTCACAATATTTACAGCATTTTATCAAATAGACGCAGCCTTGGTGAGCATAAGAAAAACATTAAAAATCCCAAACTTTTGAATGGAAGTGTACTTGATCCTTTACATTTTACATACAAACACAATGAGCATGACATTCAAAATCATATCATTAAGCAAAGAGACATTCTTCCACAAAACATAACTCAAAACGAACAACAAACATGACACCAATTTAAATAATGCAGAAAAGAGTAAAAAACACTCAATAATGAAGCAGAATTTAGCATGAATCATTTATAGAGCGATGCACACTGGGAAATAATCCTGTATTCAGGACTGTGTACATCATAAGTACTTAACATTAAAAGTTTGCCTAGACATTACTGAATCATTTAAGAATTACCTCCTACCATGCAGTTAAAATAACACTATTAAACAAATTTTAAAAGATATTTTGTAATGTATAGAATATATTTATGGCACTTTTATCAGGGTTTAACTTTCTTGTATTCTGCACACACAACTCTGCAGGTCTCTTAAGATGCACAAACGTGTGCATGAGTGAAATTGTAAGATGAGGGAGATTGTGTTTGTGTTTGGCTGCGAGTTGATGTTAAAGACAACTGTAGAGCAACGAAATGCTCTCAGACTCCCACACAGCACATTGTTTTTGTGTGTGTGTGTGTGTGTGTGTGTGTGTAGGATGGTAAGTTGAAAGGGAACACAATGCTCTAACACTCATATTAGTGTAGCACAACACATAAGAGACATTATGATAAAAGCTGGAGAGGAGATAATGTCATATCTGCACACATAAGCTTTGTTCAGTGTTCAAAGAAAACAGACACTCTCTTTTTGTCCTTTTATAGTGAGATGAGACTTTACAAGCTCTCGCTACCAGCACATTCTTGTGCATACTGTGATATTCTAATGAAAAATAAATCTCCATACACACAGGCTTGACGTTTTTCCTAGCTAAAATGTACTTATGTCCACTCCCTTGAGCTTTTTTTCATGGTCTGTGTGTGTGTGTGAGAGAGAAATTAATATCCTAGTTGCTTTTGAAGAGCTCTGTCAACTGGGTCATTCCTACAATGCAGTATGTTTTCATGTCTACATCATATAAAATCTTAGAATATAATGCATTAAATATTAAACTCACCATTTCTGCAGATGGAAATCATATTAGTTCATTTTCTTTTATCACAGTATAATAATGAATGCGATATAGAGTGAATTTGAAATAATTCAATGCTTTAATTAGACTGGATATCATTTCTGTCAAGTCTTCGGGTGCTGCGCTGAGGTCTAACGTGAAAACTACCCATTTATTCTAGTATATACCATTTTATTTTATATACCATCTAATCTTTTTTTTCAATGTCACTTTCCCTTCTGTTTCATATACTATCATTCTGTGTTTTTATAAGCTGTACACTTTACTATAAGGTCTCATTTGTTATGTTAATTGTGTTACCATTGTTAAAGATACAACTGTTTGTTATTTATGTTAGTTCACATAGCACACTGCAAAAATGATTTTCTTCCTCAGTATTTTTGTCTTGGTTTCCAATAGAAATATCTTAACATTGTTTAATAAAGATTACATTGAGAAGCAAATATGTGACCCAAGACCACAAAACCAGTAGTACGGGTATTTGTAGCAATAGCCAAAAATACATTGTTCTTTTATGCCAAGTAAAGATCATGTTCCATGAAGATTATTTGTAAATATACCAAAACTTATGTTTTTTTTATTAGTACTGTAATATGCATTGCTAAGAACTTCATTTGGACAACTTTAAAGGCAATTTTCTCAATATTTAGATTTTTTTGCACCAAACCAATTCCTAACCTAACAAACTAAACTTGTTTTCTGAGAAATACAACAACATTTCATCTTGATTAAATAATTTAGTGTTTGTACTGGAAACAAGGCATAAATGCTGATGAAGAACTTCTACAGCATATTAATTTTAGTTAATGCTAACTAATGTAGTTAACTAACTTGAAACCTTAAACCGATCCCTTAAACTAAAAGTCAGTTACTTGACATCATCCTACAGGAAGTAAAATCATTTTGGTGGGAAATCCTCATTTAGGTGAGAAATCAACAGCATGAACATCAGCATGTCTAAGCTGTTTTATTTATATGACTTACAAATATGCATCGCTTTAAGACTATTTGTTTAATGTTAAAGCTTATGTTATTTGTTTACAAATAAAGACTATTTGTTTATGTTACCATCTATTTGTATTTACAATACAAATAGATGGTAATTCTATATGGAATTTCAATGCATCAATCTTTATTAATTTGTTTTGTGTTGCAATTATAGAGCAGTATGTCTCTGTATTTTAATGTTTATCTGTCTTAATCGTTTAAGTATTAGCTTTGTCTCAAATGTTTCTCCTAAAATACCTTTGAAGAAACAAGTATAGATCCAACAGTAAGAATACAGAGGTATAAAATAAATGTGGAGAGCAGTTCAGATCAGAAATAATTGAGTTCATACTGAGATCTCTGACTTTTGATTGCAGATTTTGGTGTCTCGGCACAGTTTGAGACATCATTGAAATTCTTCTGGAACTCTAGAAGAGGCGCGTGTCTTTTCTGTGGACTTTAGCAAAAACCTCCATTGAATGTAATTGCTTTCTAAAGGAAGATATTCAACGTCTCACTTGTGATTTGTCTTTTATGTGGGTCTCTGTCCTGCTCGTTCTCATTATTTCTCAGAGAGAGAACCAGGTTCACAATGTTCTTTCTCATAAAAGTAGATCTAATTTAATGATTTAGAAACATATGGAGTGTTTTTTTTTACTTAATGACTTGAACTCTTTGTTTGCTGTCTTCAGGACCACCTGTCTCTCTGTGAGTTGACTGCAGCTCATTGAGATGCACACTTCTCTGTTGTTGCTAGAAACCATCTCCATAACCGCATGTGAAACTTTAAACAGATTCTGAAATATTGAACATTTCCTTCAGCAATTACTGGTGTGTCAGCTTGGCACATCTGCCTTCTGACTAACCCTCTTCATTTAACACTTTTTCTATATTTATTTTTTGTCTTGTTTTCTTCTTCCTCACAAGCAATTAAAACGTTTACATTTTCTTAAAGTATGAATGTCATTTGCAAAACTCGCTGCTAGGATGTTAAAGTGTTTTGAATGATATTTAGAACGTGGTTGCTAGGGTGTTCTGATTGGTTGCTAGGTGTTTGCTTTTCTGATTCTTTTTAAATTTCATGTTTTTTCCCCATTTGTTTCTACAAAAGCAATGATGCAATTACAATGTTTACATTTTCTGAAGAAAGGGCTGGACTGGGGTTAAAATTCTGCCCATCTGGCTCACACAATTCCCCATAAATGCTTTGCTATGGTTAGAGCAATGGAAAAAATATTTATTGGAAAATTATTTATTAATAAATAAAGGACAAAATCAAATAATAATAGATATTTTTGAATATACTGCAAATGCATTTATCAATATTAATATTCCATTATATTTCAGGCTTTTAATTATTGAAATAATATTTTACTTTTAAATAATATTTTACTAAGAAATTCTTTTTTGTTTTTGCCTTTAAAAGCTGCTGTAATTCTTGAATACAGAGTTAACTGTAGTATTAGTAAGATCATGATTCAGGCAGAAACCATGCACCATTACCGTGGTTTTATGGTTTCTATAACAACAACGAACTATGGTTTATGTAAAAAAAAAAAAAAAAATCTTAAACAAATGAAACTAAAACATCCTCTATAAAAGTGAATTACTGCCTTTATTTTACCCAAAATTTTATTTAATAATAGTGACTTTAATAAGAACTACCATAATGCCATATTTCTACACTGTTAGTGATTGTATGGTAAATAGGGCTGGTGCTGTGTGGATTGAAATGCTTGTATTTTCCGTAGGCTACAGACAGTTCACCTTGACACTTCAGGTTACATAGTCGGAACTATTCAATCTGGTTTCAGCTTGCTTCACCACAGACTCTACTGTTAACATATGTCACTTGTCATGTTTCGAATTCAAATGGAGCGGCAAAAGCATCGGGCTTGCTCGTCAGTGCAGTGCAGTAGACACTGGTCCGGTCCGGTCCGGTCCAGCTGTTTTCACCCGCTCCGCGGTTTAATCAGGTAACGCCGTTTCATCACTTGGCTTTTGTGTTTGTTTCCCATGCGCTCCAGTACAGCCAGTGCGATAACAAGATAGCCAAAAACTCTAGTTTAAACAAGTACAAAGACACTTTTATGGTTCATAACTTTTGGAAAGGAATAGCGCAGACACTGCACAAGGCTGAACCTTTCTAGTGCTCTAACATTGTAGGCTACACGTAAAAAGATCCACTTTTATCCTAGCGAACCTACTGCATTTTAAATTATGGGAGGCACTTCCAGTTTGGGGGCGTTCCACTCAAAAAGACTGAAACAAATCCTTTCAGATCATAAGGTTGAATTACATAATCCTGAATGAGCTGTACATTTCCCTTCATGTTGTATTTTCTGAAGTCAGAAGAATAACGTAACGCTTGGTATTTTAATGTGACATGGTCTAACAAATATCTATGGCAAGAACTCTTTTCATTCTGCTGCATTCTTTTCCTCCTCATTATTATTTAAAATGTTCCTTTGTATTCAGCTGTAACTTTATGAAATAAAGACTATATATAGCCTACTGCGCATTTGTGGTCTGCTCTCCCGAAATCACCTTGAAATATTTTCACTTATTAATGAATATTTTTGACTAAGGCAACATATGTTACATAATATAGACATAGGCTATAGTAGGCTATTACTACAATTATATTTAACACATACATTATTTTGATATTGTTGCAGAAATAATCAAGCTTTTGGCATTGTTCACAGTATGTTGAAAGTAAGTTGTTAATGCGTTTGCACTTTAAAATTTCCTTTTAATGTCTGATGGTTCAAGGTCCTTTCCTCCACAGCCAATCACGGCCCCCTCCATCTTCGGTCCCTGGGGCTTCGGTTTTCTTTTCTGATTCGTTTGAATTTTGTCATGCATCAGGTGAAAACTTTTGAGCACTTAGAGAAGTAATATCACACTTCTCCTCAAAAACTAATTAAAGTGCTGTAAAAAATAAATGCAGTGCAAGCAAACGTTGTCACTTTGATTAGCTGCTTTGAAGTAAATCTCTAATACATTTTTGAAATTGAACTCAGTCTAATGTTTTTATTTTATTTTTAATTATCTTGCTTGTAAACGATGACAGGTGGCGTTTTAGCTGTTATTTTGATGGTTTCATATTTCAGTGCATCTAAGTGGCCGCTCTGCTCCGTTCATTGATTGGCTTGTAAACACATTTGTCAGTCTTCGTCCTCGTTCCTCAGGCTGTCAGGACATCTGTGAGGAATAGAGCCGGCTGTCTTTTGATTGCTTCTGACAAGCATGGTCGTCATGGGTGTTGGGTTGCTAGGAGACCACGTTTTTTTAAATGTTGAGATGATTTGTTTATTATTTCTGAAGTAACTGAAGAGGTATGACGTGAAGGGGACACGTGTTTCATCTTAGGATTCCTTTGACGCTCATAAATAAATAGTCTGCATTGATCTCTCTCAAATCAAACAGATTCACTTCTTTAAACGTCTTTTGCAGAAATCCGGCTCTCACGAGCACAAACGCAGCTGGAAACGCATGACGAGACGCAAAAGCTCAGGCTCAAAAGACATCAGGTCTGATCAGGTCTGTCTAGATCAACGGCTACAAACTTCTAATGAGTCTAAAATGCGGTAAATCTCAGCCAAATCTTAGCAGGGCATTTACTGATTCCTTCAACAACAGTTTCACAAAATTCCCACAACATCTTGATGCATTTACATATATTTTTTTACTCTTGACTTCCTATAAAAATGGATTTATGAGTTATTATAATGCACTGTAAACAGCTGTCATGATTCATCTGTTCAGCAGCAGCATTTTAACATGTTATTCCAGTTTGTATTGTCACATACAAACAATGTTGAGCGTGTAGTTTTAGCGTTTTAATGAGATATTATATGTGAAATGCAGCAGTAGCGTAACTTACCTTGGTCGACCTTCATTCTTCTGTTACTCTTGCCCTTCTGTCTCTCTCTCTTTAGACACACACAACACAACTCAACACTTCTTCAGTCAGCCAATCAGATTGTCAAATGCCCCTCTCTCTCTCACACTCTTCTGCTTTTGTAATGTATAACAGATTGAATGTAAGAGGAATAAACCTTGACTCTGCATGTGTATTGATTCATTTTTAAAAGCTGTGATTTTCTTCATCAACGACAGAAGTGCTATTTACAGACTACAGAAAGCAGATACGCATAATATCTCTTTAATTTCATTGAGGATAAATGTTTTTAAATAAAAATAACACTTACCCTCCCTCTACAAGAAAACTTTAGAATTAAGTATAACATTTAAAATGAAATATGCATTATATTATTATTATTTCTATGTTAAAATACCTTTTAATTGTTTTCCTTTTTAATACACACACACACACACACACACACACACACACACATACACACATACACACACACACACATAACACACACACACACACACACAACACACACACACACACACACACACACACACACACACACACATATATATATATATATATATATATATATATATATATATATATATATATATTCAGCTGGTTGCCAAGGCAAAACTTCTCATTTTCATTTAGTTTAACTTGGAAGTTCTAAAATAATTCAAGCTAAAAAACTAATACTAAAATATTAATTTAAAAAAATTATAGTACTAAAACATTAACTAAAATGAAAGTTAAAAAAACCCAGAAAAGATAAAATAAAATCTAATTAAAAATATTAACCTAAATTACAACAGTATATAAGTAATACTAAAATAATGCTGTTGCAAATCAAATGATATCCCAGATATGAAATGTTGATTTTTCTTTTTCTTTTTTATCTTGTAAATAGTTGTTATCCCTTCTTTAATCTTGACTCTTACAAAATCTTCTGTCACTTAGTTAAAGTAAGTAGAAGTCTGTCAAATGCAGAACATTATGGAAACACTTCCTAATAACTACTCTTCTGAACAATTACTGAGTAAGGCAGCGGATATAACAGTCTGGGTAATTTTGTTTTACAGAGTGTTGATATACTTCTCAAATCTATTAAAAATGCCATCAGACAAAACCAGATTCATAGTCAAATGCAAACACGGCCATGCAGATTTTCAAATAAATTGCACTCTATTGTAAAAATTCCTTTGAAAGGTTTTTAAAAAGCTGCTTGATATTTTCTGAAGGTCAGAGTCTGCTGAAGGATATTCAAATGACTGAACTTCAACAAGACTCTATTGACTTAACTCATCATATGTTCATATGTATGTACAGTATCTCACAGAAGTGAGTACACCCCTCACATTTTTGTAAATATTTTATTATATCTTAGAGCTGATGACATGTAAAATTGTAACTTGAATGCAATGTAAGTCGCTTTGGATAAAAGCGTCTGCTAAATGCATAAATGTAAATGTATATCTTCTCATGTGACAACACTGAAGAAATGACACTTTGTCAAAATGTCCTGCTCCTTTCTTTAGAAAACTTGCTGCAGTTCTAAAAATATAACTTAAGTGCAACAATACTAATAATAAAAACGCAACAATTAGCATATATATATATATATATATATATATATATATATATATATATGCATATACAGTATCTCACAGAAGTGAGTACACCCCTCACATTTTTGTAAATATTTTATTATATCTTTTCATGTGACAACACTGAAGAAATGACACTTTGCTACAATGTAAAGTAGTGAGTGTACAGCTTGTATAACAGTGTAAATTTGCTGCCCCCTCAAAATAACTCAACACACAGCCATTAATGTCTAAACCGCTGGCCACAAAAGTGAGTACACCCCTAAGTGAAAATGTCCAAATTGGGCCCAAAGTGTCAATATTTTGTGTGGCCACCATTATTTTTCAGCACTGCCTTAACCCTCTTGGGCATGGAGTTCACCAGAGCTTCACAGGTTGCCACTGGAGTTACTGGAGGATGTTAGAGACCTTGAGCTCCTCCACCTTCCGTTTGAGGATGCCCCACAGATGCTCAATAGGGTTTAGGTCTGGAGACATGCTTGGCCAGTCCATCACCTTTGCCCTCAGCTTCTTTAGCAAGGCAGTGGTCGTCTTGGAGGTGTGTTTGGGGTCGTTATCATGTTGGAATACTGCCCTGCGACCCAGTCTCCAAAGGGAGGGGATCATGTTCTGCTTCAGTATGTCACAGTACATGTTGGCATTCATGGTTCCCTCAATGAACTGTAGCTCCCTAATGCCGGCAGCACTCATGCAGCCCCAGACCATGACACTCCCACCACCATGCTTGACTGTAGGCAAGACACACTTGTCTTTGTACTCCTCACCTGGTTGCCGCCACACACGCTTGACACCATCTGAACCAAATAAGTTTATCTTGGTCTCATCATACCACATGACATGGTTCCAGTAATCCATGTCCTTAGTCTGCTTGTCTTCAGCAAACTGTTAGCGGGCTTTCTTGTGCATCATCTTTAGAAGAGGATTCCTTCTGGGACGACAGCCATGCAGACCAATTTGATGCAGTGTGCGGCATATGGTCTGAGCACTGACAAGCTGACCCCCCACCCCTTCAACCTCTGCAGCAATGCTGGCAGCACTCACATCTATTTCCCAGACACAACCTCTGAATATGACGCTGAGCACGTGCACTCAACTTCTTTGGTCGACCATGGCGAGGCCTGTTCTGAGTGGAACCTATGAGGAGTTAACGCAGACTCTAGAGTCTTGCAGTTTTGTGGACATTCACACAAAGTCCAGTCATTAGTCAAATTTCACATTATTTCTTATTTACATGCAATGCAGGGATTTGCAAACTTTTTTGTCATCTGTCACCTTTTTCACCTATTTACTTGAAGTACCCCTGAATAATTAGGTATCACATCTGCATGTTCACGATTTTAAGATGCTTTATTTTCATTTTGCATTTTTATGACTTAATGAATTAATTATCAGCTTTTCATTAAAGCTGCAGTCTGTAAGTTTTGCCTCTTTGTCGCCATCTCTGTTTGAAAACCTTGAATTGCAGCTGTTTGCGGAATTATCTTGCTTGCGTGGGCTGTGCTCCGGCACGGCTCCAGCGTGGATGAACCTAATGTTTTGAGGTGAATGTGTAGCTGTCAGTCACCGCACCGGTGTGGATGTTTACTGTACTTCGCAATCACAGATTCTAGCCTACGTCTTGGAATATGATCCAAATAAGAATTTTCACCGTATATTGCCCTCTGAACAAGTAAGTAACAAGTCTGCCACGTTTGTTCTGCCCAACTGAGGAAAAATACATTACCATAAATCGCGCTTCCAATGGTAATTTAATCTAAAGATAGGTTAGCTCATATCACATCAAACCGTGCAAAGTATTATTATTGTTTTACTCTATTCTCAAATCATTAATGTTAACAACATCAGCATTGTGTGTCTATGAGTATAGTGTGTATTAGCGTGTAGATTTCAATTTCTGTACAGTTTAATCTAATTGTCATACCATTCGAATTTCATATTAAGAAATTATTTTAACCCAAAAAGCAAACTATGCTCCCTTTGAACTGGTTTTCTTTAAAAATACAAAAACGTGTGTAATCCCAGGCTATCTGTAATCAGAAGCACATTTAAAACGGGAATATAATTTAATTTCATTCACATGTGTTTCATAGACACATAATCTTTTCTGGATTACAATCCGCCATCAAAATGATAAATTTAATAATTCTAGCTGCTGTGAGAAAAGGCTAAACGATCCTCCACCTGCAGGATCCTCACATGTGATAGCCTAGTAGCCGGGACAACTTCTTTATGTTTACAGATGTGACATAATGATGCAGTGCCATGCTCGAATTTCCCTCGAAAACCTACCCGTACCACTCAAACTAGAAAACATTATTATAAGCTAACCGTTGTGAATCGGGCTAAAGTAAGGTGATCGTTTTGAACACTGGCTGGTAATGTACTTGCTCAAATATTGATTTCGGATCATTTTTAACCAAAAAAAAATGTACAGACTGCAGCTTTAAACTCACAAACCCCCTGCAGTTCCTTAACGAGCCAGTTTGGGAAACCTTCATGTTATGTAATCCACTTAATTTTGTTAATTGCAATGAATGGAATATATTTTCTTTCTTTTTGTATTTTTATATCAATATACAAGATGATCCTAGGTAAATCAATGTGATAAGGTCAAAAGAAATCTAAAAGTAATCTAAAAGTAGTCTGATTATATTACCTAAATTTATATATGACCATTTATTGTTACTCATTGTGCAATTCAGCTGCACATCTTATACTCAAATCAATATTCTTACAACAGACAGACTGTAAAATATACTTTGAAATGTTTATTTGGTGCTTTATAATTAACTATTGATTGTTATCCACACAATTTGGAGCATAGTTGCTGTGACTTTCTCTAATCCTGTTTTTTAATGTCTTGTTCAGGGATGAAATAATGGATTGGACAGTGTTCCTGTAAGCAGCCCAGGGCTTTAACCATCATGCTCCCGGCAGCACTTGACATGCTGGTCAGTATTAAACAACAACTGTCAGAATGACACATTTCAGACTGTTAAACAAACAAAACTTGGTATCTGTGCAAGACATCTATCTATCTATCTATCTATCTATCTATCTATCTATCTATCTATCTATATACATATATATATACAACCCGAATTCCGGAAATGTTGGGACATTTTTTAAATTTGAATAAAATGAAAACTAAAAGACTTTCAAACCACATGAGTCCATATTTTATTCACAATAGAACATAGATAACATAAATGTTTAAACTGAGAAATGTTTAAATTTTATGCACAAAATGAGCTCATTTCAAATTTGATGCCTGCTACAGGTCTCAAAATAGTTGGGACACATCTTTTATTGTGTCCAGCCTAAGGCACACCTGTGCAATAATCATGCTGTCTAATCAGCATCTTGATATGCCACACCTGTGAGGTGGATGGATTATCTCGGCAAAGGAGAAGTGCTCACTAACACAGATTTAGACAGATTTGTGAACAATATTTGAGAGAAATATGCCTTTTGTGTACATAGAAAAAGTCTTAGATCTTTGAGTTCAGCTCATGAAAAATGGGGGCAAAAACAAAAGTGTTGCGTTTATAATTTTGTTCAGTGTATATATATATATGTATATATATTACTGGTGTCAAAATTAGCGCGTTAACGCGGGAGATTATTTTTTTCAGATTAATGCGTTAAAAATATTTAACGCCGTTAACGCAGGGGCGGGACTAGGGTTGGCCACACCATTCACAACTGCTGCCTCTGTCTCTTTTTTCTTGAAAAGGGTTGCGTTTATTTAGATGTAGAACGTCTTTATGACCACATCAAACGGAAGACGTTTCAGACGCACGCTCTAACGTCGCCTCCGCGTCAGGTGCGAGTCAAACGAGTGCGGAAAAGATACTGTGCTCGTAGCGCGCGCTCTTCAAATACACGCACAAAGGTGCCGGCGCGCGCTGTAGCCTGTATCATTTCATATCAAACAGCGAAAGAAACTACGTGCATGCAATGTCCTAGTTATGCCGTCAGTTAAGGCATGAAGTTACCAAAGAGGCGATTAAAGCTGCCTTAAAACTGTGTGTGTGCATGCAATATGTTATATATGCGTAACATTTAAGAACATGTCTCTGAAAAAACTGTCCTGACACACCCGATTCAACTCGTCCGCTCATTAGAAGAGACTAAGACCTGAAGTGGGTCAGAAAGCAGCAGCAGCTTTTAAAGCAATAGCAGGCAAATAATAATAACCAGCTGCTGTGATGTCTATTAATCCAAGAACAAAAGAAAAAAAAAAAAGAGGAAATCAATAACTTTTATAGCTTTAAGGGGTTTATCTATATTTAATTTAGAATTTAGTGTTTGGTAACTATTAATTTTCTGTATATTTCTGCTGAAGGGCACAGGTAGCTAAATATGTCTATGTAAATATGTGAAGATTGTTTTAAGTCCACTTAAATTAGAAGTTAAGTCTAATAAATGTTAAAATTGATAGCTGTCAATTATACTGTAATGCTGAATGGTTACAGTCAATGGTTAAATATTAAGGGGAAAAAGTATTCTATAGAGACATCAGTAGGATTGATATCATTGATGCTGGCCTTCAATCATAAAAAAGATGCCATTAAAGAAACATAAAACATATATTGTCTTTATGTTGTTTGTACATTGAGGACTGAATGTGAAATTATTGCAATATAAAAGTATATTTAAAAACTTTAATGTTAGGTGGGATTAATCGCGATTAATTTGGGGAAAATATGCGATTAATTAGTTATTTTTTTTAATCGATTGACAGCACTAATATATACAGTGCCCACCGCTAATATTGGCACCCTTGATAAATATGAGCAAAGGCAGCTGTGAAAATAAATCGGCATTGTTTATCCTTTTGATCTTTCCCTCAAAAAATTTACAAAATTCTAACCTATCATTGAAGTAAAACAATTGAAAGTGGGGAGAAAATCTCATGATGAAATAAATGTTTTTCTCCAATGGATGTTGGCCACAATTATTGGCACCCCTAGAAATTCTTGTGAGTAAAATATCTCTGAAGTATATTCCATTCATATTTAAAATTTTTAGCACACCAGGGTGACTAGGAGCATGAAATTGTCCAGCCATGACTTCCTGTTCCACAGGATTATAAATATGAGGAACACAAAGACCAAATTCCCTTAATCATCCATCACAATGAGAAAAAACAAAGAATATATTTCTGATGTGCAGCAAAAGATAATTGAGCATCACAAATTAGTAAAGTGGCTTTAAGAAAAGAGCTAGAGCAGTGAAAATATCCATTTCCACCATCAGGGCAATAATTAAGAATTTCCAATCAACAGAAAATGTTACGAAACTGCCTGGAAGAGGACGTGTGTCTATATCGTCCTAATGCATGGTGAGAGGAGAGTTTGAGTGGCCAAAGACTCTCCAAGGATCACAGCTGTAGAATTGCAGAATATAGTTGAGTCTCGGGGTCAGAAAACTTGTCAAACAGTCCCTCACCACATGTTGTTTGGGAGGGTTTCAAGAAAAATTCTCCTAGCTCATCCAAAAACAAACTCCAGCATATTCAGTTATCAGACACCACTGGAACTTCAAATGGGACTGGCTTCTATGGTCAGATGAAACTAAAAAATGAGCTTTTTAGCAGCAAACACTCAAGATGGGTTTGGTGCACACAGGGATAAAAAAGTACCCCATGTGTACAATGAAATATACTGCTGTATTTTTTATGTTGTGGGCCTATATTTCTGCTGGAGGTCCTGAACATCTTGTTTAGACACATGGCATCATGGATTCTATCAAATACCAACATATAAAAAATCAATAAGTGACTGACTCTGTTAGAAATCTTATAATGGGCCATGTTTGGATCTTCCAACCGGACAATAATCCAAACACAAACCTCAAAAGGATAAACAATGCAGATTTATTTTCACAGCCGCCTTTGCTCATATTTACCAAGGGTGCCAATATTAGTGGAGGGCAGCTCGTATGATATGATATATAATATATATATATATATATCTGTGGGGTGAAGATCCATCAACCTTGGAAGGTCGCTGGTCCCCTGAAGGCCGAAGGGGAGAACCCGGTGAGCGCTTCTTTCACCCGGCGGAATGCTTCTTCCTCTGAGGATCCCCAGCGTACCCGCTCTGGCTGTCCCTTTTTGGTCAGGTCTGTCAGGGGCGCCGCTAAGGAGGAGAAGTTGGGGATGAAACATCTATAGTATCCAGCCAACCCTAAAAAGGCACGTACCTGGGTCTTAGTGTTGGGCCGAGGGGCCGAGAGGATTGCTGTCACCTTTTTTTCTTGTGGTCGAACGAGGCCCCGGCCCACCTGGAAGCCCAGGTACTTGGCTTCCGGGAGAGCTAGGTGACACTTCTTAGGGTTGGCGGTGAGCCCTGCCCGACGCAGCTCCAACAGCACCATCCGGAGCCGCTCCAGGTGATCCTCCCAGGTCTCCGAGTGGATCACGACGTCGTCAATGTAGGCCGCTGCGTACTCCTGGTGGGGTCGGAGCAGGACGTCCATCAACCTCTGGAAGGTCGCTGGTGCCCCGTGAAGGCCGAAGGGGAGAACCCGGTACTGCCAGTGGCCACTTGGGGTAGAGAAGGCGGTCTTCGGCTTAGCCTCATCCGTGAGGGGGACTTGCCAATAGCCCTTGGTCAGGTCTAAGGTGGAGATGAACCGGGCTCTCCCCAGGCGCTCCAGCAGTTCATCCACACGGGGCATGGGGTATCCGTCAAATTCGGAGACCTGGTTGAGGCGGCGGAAGTCGTTACAAAACCGGAGGGTGCCGTCCGGTTTCGGGACCATTACGATGGGGCTGGCCCAAGGGCTGCGGGAAGGCTCAATCACGCCCAACTTCAGCATCTCCTGTACCTCCTCCTCGATGGTGTGTCGCCGAGCCTCGGGGATCCGGTAGGGACGCTGCCTGACGATGATTCCAGGTGGGGTGCGGACGTCATGTTGTAACACGTTGGTCCGCCCAGGGCGAGGGGAGAACACATTCGAGAATTGACCGACCAGATGTTGCAGCTCCATCTTCTGGGCGGCCGACAGTTGGGTGCTGATGTCTACAACCACGGGGTCGATGGCGGCCAGAGCGGATAGCTGGGCCCTAGTCCCCTCCCAACGTTTCAGTAGATTGATGTGATATAGTTGTTCTTCTTTTCTCCTTCCGGGTTGTCGGATGCGGTAAGTCACTGGCCCCACTCGCTCTGTGACGGTGTAGGGCCCCTGCCACTGCGCCAGGAACTTGCAGGCGGACGTAGGGACGAGGACTAGGACGTGATCTCCGGGTTGGAACTCCCGTGGTTGGGCCGCCCGGTTATAGTGACGCTGTTGGGCTTCTTGGGCTTTGACCAGATGTTCCCTTACGAGCGGCATGACCCGTTCGATCCTCTGCCTCATGTCCCGGACGTGCTCGATCGTAGACCGATGGGCGGATGGCTGCTGCTCCCAGGCCTCTTTGGCGACATCGAGGAGGCCGCGGGGCTGCCGGCCGAAGAGAAGTTCGAATGGGGTGAAACCCGTGGAGGCCTGGGGAACCTCCCGGATGCCGAACAGGATGTAGGGCAGCATCCTGTCCCAGTCGCGTTTGTCATCAGCAGCCACCCGACGGAGCATTTGCTTCAACGTCTGGTTAAATCGTTCCACCAGCCCATCGGTCTGTGGGTGGTAGACTGTGGTGCGGAGCTGCTTTACTTGGAGAAGGCGGCACAGGTCGGCCATCGTCCGGGACATGAAGGGGGTGCCCTGGTCGGTCAATATCTCCTTGGGAATGCCGACCCGGCTACACAGTAGGAAGAGCTCCTGGGCTATCGCCTTAGAGGTGGCCTTTCGGAGTGGGAGAGCTTCGGGGTAGCGGGTCGCATAATCCTCGATGACCAGGATGTGTTCGTGGCCCCGAGCGGACTTAGGCAGCGGTCCCACCAGATCCATCCCTATCCGCTCGAAGGGCACCTCAATTATAGGCAGCGGAATCAGCGGGGTGGGAGGAGGGGTTCGTGGTGCCGTGCGTTGGCACACCGGGCACGCCTGGCAGAACCTCTTGACGTCTGCGTCTAGTCCGGGCCAATGGAAGCGGTCCCGGATCCGGCTGATGGTATTCTGGGCGCCCAGGTGGCCCGCCATCGGATGGGAGTGAGCCAGCTCCATGATAGCCTCCGTTTTCGTCCGAGGTACCACCAAAAGTTTTGCCTCCTCCCCTCTCCGCTGCGCGACACAGTACAGCAAGCCATTCTGGACAATAAAGTGAGGGGTGGGGTGAGGCGGCGGTTGGTTCTCCTTTCCTTCTATTATCCTCACTTGTGTCCAGCAATGTTTCAGCCGGTCGTCCCCGAGTTGTTCCTTTGCGAACGATCCCCCTCCCTTAACCTGTTGGAATACATCAAAGAAAAGGTTAGAAGATTGGGAGGGGGACTCACCGTCTCGGGCGCTGTCGGTTGCCAGCAGCGCAGGGCGTCGGTGGGGACGACGGCTGGCCCTCCTTTTCCGGCGGTTCCCGGCAGGGCTGGCAGGTTGGCAAGCAGCGGCGTACAGCTGGTCAAACCCCGGCCAGTCTCGTCCGAGCAGTACCGGTACCGGGAGATCCTCGACGATGCCCACTTCAACGGGCCAGGTGCCGGAGATGTTGACTCGCCTCGCTGGAACCTCCCGGGTGTCGCCATGAACGCAGGTGATGGGAAGACGCGACTTGGTTCCGGCGTTCGGGGGAAGGACGGCCGGTTGGACCAGGCTGACAGCGCTGCCTGAGTCGAGGAGGGCCCGGTAAGGACGTCCATTCACCTTGACATCGGCCTGCAGGCCCTCCGGTGGTAGTTCCTGGTGGACGAGGCAACCTGCCAGCCAGGCGCGTGGGGGCGAGCGAGGTGGCTCTGTGGGCATGGGCTCATCGTGGGTGCCGGAAACCGCTGGCCTGCTGACTGTGCGCTGGGCGCCCTCCGGCGTGCGTCGCTCCTGGTACACCCTCCGGGTCATGGGCGGTGGTCGCTCCCCAGCCTCCCGACGCAGCGTCGCCTCCGCCAGCTCGACGGCTTCAACTAACTCCCCGGTGGATTGCGGGTTCCGCATGCCGGCTGCCTGTCGAAGTGGGCGGGGAAGCGCACGGAGAAAACGGTCCACGACGACGCGTTCAGCCACCTGAGCGGCGGTGGGATTCCCCGCAAGGAGCCAATGTTGGGAGAGGCGAACGAGCTCGGCGGCCTGTGCACGAGCCGGCTTCTGGCTGGTAAATTCCCAGTTATGGAATAGTTGGGCGGCGGCGACTGGTGATAGCCCAACCCGGCCCAGAATCTCTCTCTTCAGCTCCTCGTATGCGTCAACCAGATGGGGAGGGAGTGAGAAGTAGGCTCGTTGCGGCTCTCCTGTCAATAGTGGAGCCAGGATCCTTACCCATTCTTCCCGAGGCCAGTCTTCCCGTAGTGCGATGGCCTCAAACATCTTCAGGTAATTTTCTGCGTCGTCGTGGGCCGTCATCTTTGGCAGGAGCTGGGCGGCCTGCGCGCGAGGATCTGGCAGCGGTACCCGCGGGGCAGCGGCTATGCGGAGAGTGGCGACCTCCCGTTCCGTTTCGCTTTGTCGAGCGGCCATATGTTCCATGATCTGCTGCTGGCGAATGCTGACTTCGGTGAGGTGTTTCAACAGGTCTTCCATGGCTGGGGAGGAAGCGCCGCCTGGAAATATAAGGGAAAGGAAAAAAAAACACGGGGGAAAACTTAATTACTTTTTCGTGCTTTGGGGTAGTCAGTGATTCTTCAGTAATCTGCCCGCATTCTCCACCAGTGTGGCGGGCTGAAGAATCACACGACAGGGTCAGGTGCAACAAAGACCCCGGAGGGTGTAATTTATTGAATATAGTGCAGGTTAGTAAGGGAAGTGCCAACGTGTCCCGTGCTCCAGTGCTGTGCTGAGTGATCCGCCTCTTTCCACCGTCTGCTGTGCTCCGTGCTCGGTGCTCCGTGCTTCAAACGGCGGGCTGGTCGGTCACGCGCTGCTGTCTGGGGGAGAGAATAAAACACCGTTAGCTTCTTTCCTGCTGGAGACATCTCTCCCCCTCGCACGCGCTGAAGCTGCTTTTGAAGCCCTTGCTTGATGGGCTTCAGCTGGTGCCGATCAGCCTGCGGTGATTGTGTGCAGGTGTTCCTCCTCCGTTGCCAGGGCGACACTGATAGGTGCTCGGGACATTTGTCACAATATGTGAAGATTGTTTTAAGTTCACTTAAATTAGAAGTTAAGTCTAATAAATGTTAAAATTGATAGCTGTCAATTATACTGTTATGCTGAATGGCTACAGTCAATGGTTAAATATTTAGGGGAAAAAAGTATTTTATAGAGACATCAGTAGGATTGATATCAGTGATGCTGGCCTTCAATCATAAAAAAGATGCCATTAAAGAAATATTAAAAATATACTGTCTTTATGTTGTTTGTACATTGTACATTTGAGGACTGAATGTGAAATTATTGCAATATAAAAGTATATTTAAAAACCTTAATGTTAGGTGGGATTAATCGCGATTAATTTTAGAAAAATGTGCGATTAATTAGTTATTTTTTTTAATCGATTGACAGCACTAAATATATATATATATATATATATATATATATATATATATAATCAATCTATTTGTAACAATCATTTAAATTTGTTAAAATCTGTATATATATTTTTCATTCCCAGTACTGATGTGGTGAAGTAAGACTTTATGTGGTCTGATCAAAATTAAAACCCCTCACATTATCCTCTTGAAGAAACCAGCTGAGTTGTTTGGACCTCTTTAAATCAAAACGAATGATGCATTATGGGCCGTATCAAGAGGTGCTTTGTGCTTCAACAAAAGGCTGTGTTTATTTCTGTGGGAAACTGTCCTGTTTTTCTGCATGGATCACAGTAAGAAAACATAATGCGGAGCGTTTAACGGCCTCCAGCTGTTTTTTAGCATTGAACCTGAAGCGTTCGCATATAAATGCTGGTATTCTTTGATGATTCGCCATATGAGCGGTTGCTAGGGTGTTCTGGATGGTTTCTAGGTGATTGCTTTCTGGTCCAAGTGAAAAGAATCCACCCTCAAGTCTCTTTAATATTCTTTTGTTTAAATCTAACTCCTTCAGTGTACATCTACGGGATTTTTCACCTGTTTTAGGTCCAATTCATAAGCATGATCATGTCTACTCAATACGCTGCATGATTAAGACGTATCCTCTGTAAGTGAGTGTTTGTGGTGCCCTCTATTGTTTGCAGTAGGTATTGAGCCTGAAGATTGACATTATTTTGGTGGTTTATGACTATAAAACAGCTTGTTTGTGTGTTTGTATAAACCTGCTCGTATTAAGTCTCTCAGAAGCATAAATCAAACATCTTCAGGGAATCTCTGCTTTGTCTCGTCCCACACCAGATGTTTCCTCCAGCATTACAGATTCATAAATGATGATTTACGTGCACCATCACACACCCAAATAGATCAGAGCGGAGTGTGAGACCCGAAACATACATGATCTCAAGATGTTGATCAATAAAAGCCATTGAAACACGCTTTAGTCATCGTGCTGAAGTTCTGCTGTCAGCCGGTTAAATGTGGAGGCCAAAAGAGGAAGAGGAAGAAGCAGACAGTCAGACAGGAGGAGGAGCGCTTATTTCTCTGGTTATTTCTCACACCCTCACCCAAAAACAGTCAGTGTAGGTCATAAGAAAGTAACTGAGATACTCCGAAAGAGAAAATACAGACAGAGAGAGCCATAGTAGAGTGTTTTATAGTCCAACCAATGGCTCCTTGGACAAAAACTATCTCTGAAAGATATGGAGTTGGTGAGTTTTGCTGTTTTTTGTGTGTGTGCAAGTGATTCACCTGTGCATTTTGAACATTCTCTGCAAAGTTGTGTGTGTGTTTGTGTGTTTGTATTCCTAGCGGCCTTCGCAGCGGGCGTATAAAGTTGTTTGATTCAGTTCCTATATCTCAGGAAGTGGGCAGAGACAGATCAGTCAAGCGGCCCAACAGTCACTGGACTAAACAGATTGCAGCATTTTATCATTTTGCACTTATTTTGCTTTGAAAATCTGCAGATTTTAGTTTTATGACACTATGACGGTGCAGTTAATGCAATACTGATATAGTGCAACAACAAACTGTGACCTGAACCCTATGACAGCTTCTTACGTAGAGCTTGAAATGCATTGTAAAAATGTACTTCTTTTGGTTTATTAAAGTCAAAAGTATAATTTAATTAAACTAAATCAAACTGAAATAACTTCATACGGGAACTTCTGCACATTTTCACTTTTTACTGCACAGAGGATTCGCTTCTTTAGCCTGTTTGCTGAATGAATGTGCTTCAAGCAACATTTATATATTTAACAACATTTAATAACACAAGAGCAGCACTGAATTTTTAGAGAAGACCTACGTGAAATAAATGCACAAGCAAGATATCTTTATTTTCTTGATTGTTTCTTTTAGACAGTAGTGAGAAGTCAAATGTTTCTCATGAGAAAAGAGACCAGGAATCTCCTCTAGAGCTCTAAATGAGCTCATATCTGCTCAGGATATCAAAATTTGCAAGCAAAAGTCAGAGATCTCCATATGAACTAAATATTTCTAATCAAATGATCTGAGCTGCTATTCTCAATCATTTTATAGCTCTATACTCTTACTGTAGGGCAACTATGAATTTATGTCAGGTTTATTATAGTTAGCTAAAACATAAAATAAACATTAACTGAAATAAAACCTTAAAATCTTAAGCTTATTTTATTTCAGTAAGCAACAATTCTCATTTTCTTTTAGTTTAAGTTTGTGTACAAAACCAAAACAACAACAAAAAAACTAAAACTGAAATAAAAATGAAAAGAAACTAAAACCATAATAAACATTGTGAAAAAAAAATTAAAAACAAACAAAAAAAATTTGAAAAAAAACTTAAACTTTTATTTTATTATATTTTAGATATATTTTTATTTTATTATATTTTAGATATACTTTTATTTTGTTTTATTTTAGATACAAAGCCATCTATCTATTTTTTTTTAAGTTGATGATTGTTAATAAAAACATATAGATATGTTTTAAAAAAATAACAAATAAAAATAACGACAAAAAATACAAAAATATAAACGAATTCAAAATACTCTATAATAGTTTCTCAGTGATCCTAAAATAACACTGATTTGTGTTATTAATAAGGGAAACATCTGAGACAAAGTTGATGAAATACTTAAATGAAATACTTGTGAGAACACCATTTAGTTATTTTTGTATATTCAGTTTTGAAATGAATGCAAAAATGGTTTGACTTCTGTTTGTAGGCGGCGTAGTCAGCAGGTTTGTAGCTCACAGCATGTTTGTTGAAAGAAATAAAAATAATGCACATGCTAAAACTTATTATGAACTTGAAATAAAAGCTGTCTGATCATGTAAATGCATGTATATTGCTTTTGAATTATTTAAATTGTAAACATGCTGATGGCGGTGTGTATCTGTGTGTGTGGTGTTGCACAGGAAGCTGCTCTGAGAGGAAGTAGGCCAACGAACTCGTACTTGCAGAAATGAATTGTGTCTGCGTGTGTGTGTGTGTGTGTGTGTGCGTGTGCGCGTATATAATATGATGTTCTCCATCTCTGCCTATGCAGTTTAACTTTTTAAGTTTAAAGTATTAAAGTGCAGCGTGTGCATCATCCTGCAGTATTTGTGCTCTAGACATGAATCACAGGACTCTTTTCAAGTAGTTGAGGATAGAGGTCGTTTGATGTCTCTTGGAAGCATTAAATGATCTCATTCTGCTGTTTTGCTAAACATCACTTAAAAATTTTATCCAAACTGTGACTTCTCTTTGTGCATTTTTAAATGCATTGGCTGAATTTCATGCAATTGATATTTTCTCTCTTTTCTATGAAGTTAAGTGGAATTTCGTCGCCAAAGCGGAGAAGCAGTTGTCCCTGGCAATCGGGGACATGGTGCACATACAAGAGTCATGTGAAGGTGAGGGATTCTGGGATATTGCACTTACTTTTGCAATTATGCATGAGGTAAAGGCTTTTATACACAGCGATGTACGTTGCATTCAAAGTATGCATTTGATCAGTTCATGCATCCCCTGGGAATCAAACCTGTGACCTTGGAGTTGTTTGTGCAATGTTCCACACTGAAAAAAAAAGATTTTCTTACTCAGTATCCTGGTCTTGTTTTCCAGTGCAAACATCTAAGCTTTTTCAACCCCCCTGTTGTGTTCAAAAACTGGCTACAGCTTCTGTTTTTGGGGTCAAATTGAGCCATGTTGGTTTCCATGCAATTTGCCAAAAATCGACACTATGAAAAACACTAAAGATTCATGTAAAAACAGAAAAACTGTATTGTACCTTGTCGGAGACTAAAAAAATATATGAGATATGTGAGAACTTTAATAATTCCTATCTTATTTTTTGTGTTAGGAGTAGGGTTGGGTATCGTTTTTTTTTTTTCGATACCGGTGCCAAATCAATACTTTTAAAACGGTGCCAGTGCCTAAACGGTGCCTGAACCGATACTTGTTCCGATATATATATACATACATACATACACACACACACACACATACTGTATATGGAACTAATGAAGCTCCAGGAAATCCCAATATGGACAAAGGCATTGCTATTCCTGTAACTGAGTAAACAAGATATAAACGTCTTGAATGATAAAACAAATACATTAAACACTCGACTACGACAATATATAGTTTGTCTGTGTTATTCAAGCCATTTCTGGTATTTTCATAATAATTAGGTATATTTAAAATCCATTGCTAATCAATGCATTAGTAGCCTATGGAACATATTTTCTGCCTCATTCTGTGACAAGAAGCTATCAGATCACAAAAGGAAGCATTTAACTGGTGTTGTGGACTAAAAAGGTTATAATGTTCTATTTTGTTGGTTTAAACAGGTTTAAAAACGCGAATACAATTAAATATATTTTAATTAAAGCTAGGGCTGGGCGGTATATAGAGTTTGTACGATATATCGATGTATTCTTTATAATCGATACGTTATTATGAAGCAATACAGTTAATATTGATATACAGTAGTTTGATACGAGCGCATCTGATAAAATATCTAGGCAGGACACAGACTGAACTGCTGTGGAGAAAGTGCATAATACAATTTGTTCTAAACATGTGACAAGCTTTATATGAAGGGCTATAAAAAAAACTCATAAGATACAGTAGCCTATAGTTTATAGTTTCAGTTTAAAGCAGCTCGCGCTCGCCCCGTCAGATGCTCTGACAGAAAGGCTGCGTGTGCCGCTGACAGAGATGCTTCTCGCGCTGTTTAATGTGTTTGCTGTTTTCCGTAATGTATAACTTACAATTCACAGGTATATTCTCCATCTGTAAATGTTAGAAAGCCATGGAAATATTTCCATTTTGCTGTCAGAAGTGCGTGAGCTTTTGCTTTGCGATTCTCTGCTAAACTTCACACTTTGTTTAGAATGAGCTCCGCCTTGCGCATGCGCGCCAAACAGACGGCGCGCAATGAAATAGGAGCACAATAACTCTGACTAAAATATACATTTTGTTGAAATATTTGTAGTTGTAGCCTGTGATGCTTCTTACGTGCGTTTCGGAGAAACAAAGGACAAATATTTTAATTGATCGCTCAGGCATGGCACCGAAATGAGGCACCAAAATCTGCGTTCTGATTCGGTTCTAGTACATACCGGTTACAAAGGTACCAGTGCCATATTTGTACAGGGTTTCGGTACCCAACCCTAGTTAGTGGTCAGTTTGATCCATTTACATGGTTTTAATGGGGCAGTCGATATGACCTTAGCATAAAAGTTGTGCTAGTCAAATTGGTCTCAGCACAACAGGAGGGTTAAATCAAGATATATTTACTTGAGAAGCAAAATTGTGACAAAATTAACCCAGCAAACACAGAACGTCCCCCTAACTTTAGTATTTAGTTCCCGTTTGCTTGTTTTTTTGAGAATCAAATAATAACATTTTAGGTCCAGTTCAAAAAGCTTAATCTGGATCAGAATGATCTGGATTTGGAAATCCCATATTTTGCTATCCAGGATCAATTAATCCATCTTATTTTTCTGCTGGTTTTTCAAAGCAAAATTGGATTGGATCACGAAGATCCAGATACACACTTTTTCAGATTACCAATTACTAGTACTCTATGGGGCCCCTAAAGGGACATGGTGATGGAAAAAAATGAGTTGGAAAAAAATGTCAATGCTTTTGCATTCTCTCAGAAAAGTTTTGCACTGCATTCACACAAGACACTTTGCATTCGCTCACAAATTACTACTTTTAACTGGTTTATCTGAATGATTGTGCCAATGTAGTTTACAGACAGTGATTTTAAAAACACTTTTAATTTAATATAATCCACCCTTCTGCTGGGATCAGTGTAATCCTGATTTTTTTTAAACAAAAGTATCCCAATCTCACTAAAAAGTTAGACGATTTGAGATTGGATTTTCTGATCCAATTTGATTCCAGAATCCAGTTTTTCTTTTGAACAACCCAATTTCAAGATTTGATCCAATCCAATAGCAGAAATCTGTTCTGAACAACTGTCCCTTAGGAACGTTCCGTTTAGGTTTTACTTTTGCAACCATAAAATAACGTTCCAAGAACATTGCAGGGAGGTTATTTTTTAAATAACCTAAAAAATAACTTAAACAAAACGTTCCCTAATGGCTATTTTTAGGTTATTGTTTTGCAGCCATGAAATCTTCAGATATTGAATTTATGCTTGAAATAAGAAAAGTATCTGCCAGTGGGGTGGGGTCAGAAAATAAACTTAATTCAAAGGGAAAACAAGATTGTTTCTGGCCCCATTGACAGATATTTGTTCTTGTTTTAAGCATAAACTCACAGAATTCTGATCAGTTTCTTCAGAACAAGACTTGATATCTTAAAGTCATTTATAAGTAAATGTATCTTGATTTAATTTTTTTTTTTGATATTTGTACTGTAAAACGAGACAAAAACACTAAGAAAATAATTTTGCATATTGTTTGAGCAGCAGAAATATTATCATAGTCTAAACCAGTCTGTTATTGTTTCAGGATGGTATAAAGGTTACGTGGTCAAGAACAAAGAGAGAAAAGTAAGTAAACGGTTGTTTAGTTTATGGTGCTTCTACAAGAGCATAATGTTTTATTCCTGAATATCTGACCTGAAGTTCCTCTACTTGTGTCATCTGACATTTGCTGATTTACTTTGTTCCATATTTAAGGGAGCATTTCCTGCAAGCTTTGTAGTGTTAAAGGAAGTCATCGTTGAAAAGAGAGGGTGAGTATGTCCTTCTGTCCATCAGTGCATCCATCTGTCCATCCTCTGACCCTCTGTCTGTCTGCTCCTGTAGAGATGAGGAGATCATAACATCTGCTGAGATGCCACTGGTGAAGGAGGTGACCACCACACTGAGAGAATGGGGCAGCATCTGGAAACAGCTCTATGTGGTGAGATGTTTAGATGCGGGTGGGGTACTGTACTACACTCAGTGTGATCTGAGGTGACAACAGCCATGACTTTTAAAGTCAAAATGAAATCAGAAGTAACAAAGTTTACTTCCTGCTCTTTTTTTTTTTTGAAAACTTGCTGCAGTTCTAAAAATATAACTTAAGTGTAACAATACTACTAATAAAAATGCAACAATTAGCATATATATATATATATATTAGGGGTGTAACGGTTCACAAAATTTACGGTTCGGTTCGATACGACACAGTGGTGTCACGGTTCGGTACGTTTTTGATACGGGTCGGGGTACTTGTTTACGTCACATTGTTGGAAATATTTCTGTTTTAAACCATGAAGGCGAGCCAATGGATATCACACAAGCATGCGTTTGCACCAGGGTTTACACACGTGCAAACTTTGCGCAATATTTATGCCGGTGAACATCTTAATCTCAGTCAATTCACTATAAGCAGAAAGTGAAAGTAAAAACGGAATGATGGAGTAATGACGGAGCTTATGGCATCTGACGCCGCGTATTCTCTCAGAGACAAAGAGAGACGAATCTACTTCAACATATGCTGATAACGATATATGCTATAGCTGTTTTCATTTATTCCCTTAATATTTCTCTTGTGGCCCGTACATAGTGAACAAAAAATGAGAGGAAACATTTCGCTATTTCGTGTTTTTGAAAGTCGGTGCTTGAAATAAAAGCTTTTTATTTCATTGATTTTTAATGATGACTGCAGTGTTAATATTTTAATTATAGGATTATAATTTATTGTATAGCCTAATAGACCTGTTTTAAAAGACATTTTAATTAAAAAACATTTTAATTGAGGAGTAAATAGCCTAATCTTATCCTCGCAGCGTGTCAGTTATGTGGTAATTATTGCGTGGCAAATTAATTGTAATTTTAATTTAATAATAAAAGTAAATTCATAATAATAGGTCTAATAAAAATAAGAATGTAACAGGTCTACATTAATTGGAAATGCCAAACACTCTTAATATTGGCAATAATTGATGTTTTTGACATTATCTCTGGCTATCGTTGATACAAGATCATGGTCTTTCGATGCACCCCAGCAAGGAGAGGTTATCACGGGGCAGACAGCACGTTCCCTGTTACGTCGTTTGGGCTGCCTTGTTGAGCACAGTGGCACTGAGAACATTAAATTTCACACTTTAAGATCTTTTATTTTCCAAACGTAATAGGATTAGTCCAAAGAATCGTTCGGTTTGTAATGCGTACCGAACCGAAAGCCTCTTACCAAACGGTTCATAAGCATATATATATATCATGTTTTCATGTAATTTTAAGTCATATTTTGACGTAACAAAGTGGTTATATCCAAGTATGTGAGTTGATGACTTGCTTTTTAAAATTAGTCTTCGCATTAACGGCATTATATTGTTCATTCAGACTGATTCGCAAAAGCGGAGCACACACGAACACAAGAGGCGGGATTTATAGACCGATCACAGCTGAACATTACCAGTCATATCAATCATATCACGATGGAGGCATTGCCTCCTCTCATGTGACCTTCCCCCATTCATTCTCAATTACACCCCACCAAACTCACAGCACGCTTTAGGGGGTCTGTTAAAACTCAACGGGCTCAGGGGAGCCGAGAGAGACGTGAACTCCCGCTGTAACTTTACCTGCTGACGTTGCTGTTGGACAATGTTTCTTTAGAAAAACTGGAGGCACTGCCTCCCTTGCCTTCTTGGAGGAAACACCCCTGATATATATATATTACATCCCTTATATATAAATATATCTTATATAATATATAATATATCTTTTGTTTTGTTTTTTTACTGTTTAGTATTACTTTATGTTCTGTAATATCTGTCACTAAATAAGTTTTTATATAATTTGTTGCAAAAAAGAATAAAATTTCCTCTTTATCTGACCTCAAAATTGGAAAAACGTAATACATCCAACTGCATTATAAAAGTAAATGGGCTGTGAATGCCTTTTCATTTGATCACTGACAGACATTAAAACATTTTTAAACAAAATTAAATTACAAATTAAATTAAATAATTTAATGATATAATTAAAATATAATGTATTTATTTCAGACATGATACCTGGACGTCATGTAGAATTATACAAACTGTGGTATGAAGTCATGGGATGATATCACATACTGCTGGATGTGTCGATTAAGTCAAACATGCAAAATAATAAGTCCATTGCTAAATTTGCACAACCTGAACTTCTGACCAATCAGTGATTGTCTTTGTTTCCATCAGTCCAGTAAGAAGGAGCGTTTCAGTCAGGTGCAGCGGCTCATGTGGGATCTGATGGAGTGGCGTTCACAGCTCCTGTCCGGGACACTGCCGAGTGATGAGTTTAAGGAGCTCAAACAGAAAGTCACCTCAAAGACCGACTATGGAAATAAGTACGTATTTCAAGTGTCTATTCCACTTGTGTTCCTGTCTGTGTGCATTTTTGACCATGGTAATATAAACCATGCATACATTCATATCATATATGATAATATATGAATGTAATCATACAGTACTATGGTATTATCATCTGATACCATCATTGTACCATTGTACAAACACACAACTGATAAAGCATAGCATAATATGATGCAGTCGGCTGGTGTAATTCCTCTTCAGAGCTTCAGTGATTCGCTCTAGGCTGTTGTTAATGTATTAGTTAATTGGCATTTGTACATTATCATTAAGGAATTAATTAACAGACCTGAAGGGGATAAAAATGTCTTTCTGCCACCTGAATGTTAATGAATTAATGTGAGGGAAAAAAACTCCCTCACTACTTGTCATGGATTCACATTTCTTGCTCTGTTTTCACATGATTACACATTAATCATTGTTTTCTCAAGATAATGTTATATATCTAATATTGGTGTCCTCAGTGCAAACAGCTGGGAAAGAAAATATGCGTCAGTATATTGACTTTTTATTTTTGAATAGATAGACCTGCCTAACTTAAAGCACTTTTGATTTAATTTTTGTTTTTATACAGTAGTTGTATTTTCTTGTGCTATTTCTTGTAATTAGTTTCTTTTTTTATTTTATTACTGCTCATTTAATTGTATTAAGCTTGAGAACTTAAATTAGTTAGGCTAGCATAAATTTTTGCTGTGATATCAAATTAAAAATTAATTAAGCAAGAATTGTGAAATTTCTAAAATTATCTAACATTTTTGACATCATAACGTAATTTATAGCAAAAATGACTTAAAGTGTGATCTCACACACACTCACACACACACACACACACACACACACACACACACACACACACACACACACACACACACACACACACACACACACACACATATATATATATATATATAGTTTGTCATTAAATAAAATTCCTTACATCGTAATGTAAGATTTTGCATAATGACATTATACAAACATTTGATACAAATACAAACATTTGAATATTTTGAATATAATATGTCAGGGTTATGATTGTTAACTAAAACATTTTGTTAATTGAAATAAAACTGAAATACTATACAGACGAAGAACATAAAACTAAGTGAAATATGGATGAAAAACTAAAATGAAAATAAAAAATTTTAAAAATAAAAATTTTAAAACTGAAAATAAATCCAAACTATAATTTAACTAAAACTGGAATAAAAATATATAAGTAATATAAAAAACTAATTAAAATGAAAAATGAAAATATAAAATAAAAGCCAAATAAATACTCAACAAAAACTATACAAAAATAACAGAATAATGAGTAGTAATTCATTATACTGACAGATTACTTCTTGATCATGCGAAAACAGCAAAAAATATGTGTGAATCCGTGTCAGCTGTGGGCTTTTGCTGGGATGTTGCTTTCTGTGACGTGCAAGAAAGAGTTTTAATGAAATGTAGGAAGTCACGCCGGAGGTGCATCATGGGACTCGCGCTTCTCCAGCAGAGCTCCGGGCAAGAGCACATCTGTCAGATCGTTTCAAGGATCTGTGTGTGTGCACTGAATTCTCATGTGAATCATGTGTGTGTGCGAGTACAAACACTCAAACTGCAGTTAAATTAAAGCGTTATTCTGCCTCCAGGATCTTGGAGCTGGATGTGGTGGTGCGGGACACCGATGGGAATATCCTGGACCCCGAGCATGCGAGCGTTATCAGCCTCTTCAGAGCACACGAGGACGCTACGGCCAAGATCACAGAACGCATTAAAGAGGAACAGGTTTTCATTTCACTTTCATTTAAAGGTTTGCAGATGAAACCACAAGGAGCTTCTCGAATGTTCAGGAATCAGAGAGTTTGTAGTTTTAATGAGACACTTTTAGATGTTCAGGATGACTGAACAAATGAAATCAATGAACTCCCACTGCTTTACCTTCATTCGGTCCGGTTCTGCTGGGAATTCACACTGAATATCCTCCTGTAACCCAACTGCAGTAACTTAATGACCTCACCTGAGGTGGCTCAAACTAAACTGAACTTCATTTAAATAATTCATTAGTCAGAACCCCCTCGGAACTGCATAATAATGCCATGGCAACCACCCAGACACCCTAGCAACCACTCAGCAATGCCTTCACAAACACCCTAGCAACTGCATAATAATTATCTAGCAACTACTTAGCAACACCTTTGCAACCACCAAGACACCATAGCAGCTGCATATTAATGTCCTATCAACCACACAGACATCCTAGCAACCACTCGGCAATGCCTTCACAACCACCCAGAAACCCTACCAACTGCATAATAATGTCTTAGCAACCATCCAGAACACCCTAGCAATCATCCAGACACTCTTGCAACCACATAATAATTCCTTAGCAACCACCCAGACTCCCTACCAACTTCATAACATGCCCTAGAAACTACTTAGCAACACCTTCACAATTACCTAGAGACCCTAGCGACCTCCCAAAAGACCCTAGCAGCCTCATAGCAACACAGCCCAGACACCCAACAGCTGCATAAGCCAGACCATCCTAGTGATTACCATGACATCCTAGCTACCGCATATAAATTCCCTAGCAACCACCCAGAAATGATGCACACTCCCCAGCAACCACCTAGACATCCTATAAACCACTTGGCAACACCTTGGCAACCACCCAGAACATCCTAGCAATCAACCAGACTCCCTAGCAACTGCATATTATTCCACAGCAACCACCCAGACACCGTAGAAACCACTTGGCAACACCTTAACAACCATCTAGAACCTCTTAACAATTACCCACACTCCTCAGCAACCACATAGACATCCTAGAAACCACTTGACAACACCTTGGCAACCACCCAGAACACCCTAGCAATCACCCAGACTCCCTAGCAACTGCATAAAATACCACAACAACCACCCAGACACCGTAGAAACCACTTGGCAACACTTTGGCACCTAGTAATATGTACCACCATAATGTACCACAGCAAGCACTCAGAATAGCCTAGCAACTGCATAATAATGCCATAGGAACCACCCTGATCCCCTCTCAACCACTAAGAAATGCCTTAGCAACACATTAGCAACCCAGCAAGTGCTAAATAAGACTCTAGTATGGTGGTAGTGAGTTTTTCACAGGTTTATTTCAGTGAATTTAAACTCTGTTTAACATCAGCTCCTGTCTCTTCTGCTCTGTGTAGTCCAACGTTCATCTGGATCATTCCGGCGTATCCGCACGGATCCAGTCTTCTCCCACACACAGCCTGTATGTCTTTGTGCGTAACTTTGTGTGTCGTATCGGCGAGGATTCGGAACTCTTCATGTCTCTGTACGACCCCATCAAGCAGACCAACATCAGGTGCGCCTCACTGACACACTCTTTAATGATCAGTCTAGAGGAGTTTGTCATTATTACACACACTCTGTCTCTGTCTCTCTGCAGTGAGAACTATTTGGTCCGATGGGGAGATAAAGGTTTGCCGAAAGACATTGAGATGCTCAACAGTCTGAAGGTGGTCTTTACAGTAAGTCACTTTCAGATTTCACTTGGGAGTATGTCTTGGGTTGCAACTTTGGAAGCCTATTTCTGCTACATAAGAAAAAAAATTGGTGAATCATATTTGTGAGATTGAAAAACTGTGATTATGAGATAAAAGTCAAAATTATGAAATAAAAAGTCAAATGACATAAAAATGACTTATCTCATAATCGACTTTGTCATAATTTAGTTTTTTTCCCTCATAATTGTAACTTACATAAATTTAACTTTATCATAAAAAGTACAAATTACACATTTGACTTTGTCTCATAACTATGGCTTTGTAATCTCAATTTTGACATTTTTTCTCATAATTAACTATCATAAATTAGTCATAAGTTTGACTTGCTGTACATCATAAAACTTTTAAAATATAATAATTTTTCACTTTTTCTTGTAAAAATGATTTTTAATCTCATAATTATGACCTTTTATGTCATAAATTTAACTTGCCATATTTTTTACATTTTATCTCATAATTATGACATTGTTCTAATTTTATTTGTTGTCATATTGTTTTGTTAACAATTCTCATAATTATGACATATCATAAATTAGACTTTATTTCATAACACAATTTGGACTTTTTCTCTCATAATTATGACTGGCATAAATTTGACTATTTTGTGATAAGTCATAGAAATAAAATTAAAAATGATCTTATAATTGATGTTTTGTCTCATAACTTTTTTCTTATAACTATGACTGTCATAAATTAGACATTAGCTTGACTTATTTATAATTAAGAATTTTTAATATCACAATGTCCACTTTTCTCATAATTATGTGAAATTACAAATGACTTTTTTCATACTGTAATTTGACTACTATCTCATAATTGCAACTTTTTTAATCTCATAATTATGATTTACCAAAGCATGATTTTTTTTTTTTTGGTGACTTTTTGTGGTGATAGAGATTTTTTGATGCCCTAAGGATTGAAAGACTCTTTTTCTCTCTCTCTCTCTCTCTCTCTCTCTCTCTCTCTCTCTCTCTCTCTCTTCTATCGTTCTCTCTCTTTCTTTCTCTCTAAAGGATCTGGGGAATAAAGACCTTGCCAGAGAGAAGATCTATCTGATCTGTCAGATTGTGCGTGTAGGCCGTATGGATCTGAAAGATGCTATTCATAAGAAATGGACGACGGGCCTGCGGAGGCCGTTTGGTGTCGCTGGTAAATATCAGGGTGAATGTTCTCATTTGATCTGCATGTAGCATACAGACACAGCTGATATATCTGTGCCTATTGGCAGTGATGGACATCAGCGACATCATCAAAGGAAAGACAGAATGTGACGAAGAGAAGCAATATTTCATTCCATTTCATCCGTAAGTCTTTCCTCTCCATGTGTTTTTTTCATCCATGTATCTTAAAGAAATAGTTCAACTATATATATTAGGGCTGTGTATCACCAGCAAAGTCATGATATGATACGTATCACGATACAGAGGCCACGGTACGATACGTATCACGATACTGGACTGCTCTAAATTTCACCTCAGAAGAATTTAGTAAAGCAGCTGTTTATTAAACACTGCATACTATAGGGCCATTGCTAACTATTGGCAGAGCAGGCAGTTGACCTCTGCATTATGAAGGGCCTCCATAACTGTACCACAGTACAATATAGATAATGACATATGTTTCATGTTTACATTGAGCACTCCCCACCAGGTAAACTAATCTGATTGCTTGCATCTTGTTTTTAAGCCCATAAATAATAATGTACTTGTTCTAATAAATTTATATTGTAATGTACTCATATTAATATATATTAAAAAATCATCTTATCATTGCTGGTAGGTTATCATTGCACAAATTAACACACTCTCTACATTTAAAAAATAAATATTAGAAGCATTCTAAACTAATGTGCTGTCTTCACTGAATCACACGCACACACACACACACACACACACACACACACACACACACACACACACACGCTCAGTCACTCACACAGATCACGTTGCGGCCACACTCAGACATTCAGGAACAAACTTTTTAGCGCTGCCCCGCAATTTTATCAATAAAATAGATTAATCGCACAAGAGCTACATTATCTTTCTCAACAAGGAGCTGGTAACATCATGGTTTCTAAAGCAATTAAATTAAAGCCACAGCTTCACTGTTAATACGGTGGTAATTCATACATACACAGCATCTCTCTTTCTCTTTCTCTTTCTCTTTCTCTTTCTCTTTCTCTTTCTCTTTCTCTTTCTCTTTCTCTTTCTCTCTCTCTCTCTCTCTATATATATATATATATACAGTATATATATAAATCATAAATAGGGCATTAAAAATGTAAAAAAAAAGTATATATAGTATATCATATTTTTGTTCATATTATTATTGAAAGTAATTATTTTATTTATTATTATATTTATAATTATTATATTTTATTTGTTTTTGTGTGTGTGTGTGTTTAGGGTTATAGCTGAGAATGACTTTCTTCACACTCTCCTTAACAAAGTGACGACGTCGCGAGGTGACAGCGGAGGTCAAGGTATGTCTCAGTGCTGTTCTCTCTGCTCAAATGAGAGCACAGCATCACCGCTCCCTCTGCTAATGCTTTAATACTCACTGGACCCATAATCCCATCTCCCCACACTCACACACAGCAGAACAGAGAGATGATGAGAGACAGAGCTTTACGACTGTCATTAAAACAGACATTAGAGAATGAGACAAGGGGGAAAGGACGAACAAAAACAGTTAAACCTTAATTTGTTATTTTACCTCATTCGCCCACCATAAGCACCTGCTATAAATCATACGCTTTCTCTAAAGAATATTTTGAAATCACTGTAGCAGTAGAAAGGTTCCACGTATTTCTGTCATGATCCTGATAGTGAAACTAATATAAAACATTAAACACCATGTCAGGTCTGTGGGTCACCATGAAAGCTCTAGTGGGCGACATCGTCCAGATCCGAAAAGAATATCCCCACCTGGTGGACCGGAGCACCGTGGTTGCGCGAAAACTGGGTTTTCCTGAGATCATCATGCCGGGTGACATCCGTAATGACATCTACCTCACGCTGCACTCCGGAGACTTCGACAAGTACAACAAAACCACACAGAAGAATGTGGAGGTCATTATGCTGGTGTGTGACGAGGAGGGGAAGGTCATGCCGGTGAGTGTGACCTCTGACCGTGAGGTCAAAGTTCAGCCTGTTCTGATGGGGGCGGGGTTTTCTGTGTTGATTGACAGCTGTCTTGTATTATTGTGCAGAACTCAATCTGTCTGGGAGCTGGGGATCGGCCTGTAAACGAATATAAATCAGTCATTTACTACCAGATCAAACAACCTCGCTGGATGGAGACTTTTAAGGTAAGAAGTGAGTGAGACATTGAGCTTAATACCAATCAGCCATCTTTGCATTGCAGGTCTGGTACAAAAGCATTTATATATGTATATATATGAAACTAAAACTGCTAGTAGGTGGCAGCAAGTGTTATTAAATGCAAGTGACTGATTAATTCATGAACAAATCAAGTGACCACTGTCTTTATGAATCACTGAATCATTCATTGAATCATTAACTCACCCGATTCATTTTAAAAAGAATTAATCATTCAAAAATGAATCTTTACTCTGTGTTGTAGCAGTTTTCGGGCAAATGCTTTAAGAGCTGATGTAATGGGCCAAACTAAAATATAAAAAGAGAAAATAAATGTCTTGGAAAAAGGGCACTTATGTAGTCAGAGGCCAAGTATAAAAGCTGCTTGAGCACCACTTCTCTGCGTGTGCATGTCAAACAGCATTGACAGCTCATTTGTCTTCCAACATATTACATGTTTTTAGGTGAAACGTGGTGTTTAACAAAATACACTTTTATCCATCTATTATACATTTATGGAGTCAGGTGATTTGGAGGGGAACAATTAGACCAGGAACATGCATTTTGAAAGCTG
This sequence comes from Aspiorhynchus laticeps, assembly GCA_023376895.1. Taxonomy (NCBI): domain Eukaryota; kingdom Metazoa; phylum Chordata; class Actinopteri; order Cypriniformes; family Cyprinidae; genus Aspiorhynchus; species Aspiorhynchus laticeps. The sequence goes on from CM041813.1 coordinate 24,661,064, forward strand.
ATCAATTTGATGCTGAGGTCAAAATTAATTTCTCAAGTATAAATCCTCCTGTATTCGGCCCGGTTTTCTGTCTGTATGTAGTAATGTTTTTCTCTGGCCTGTAGGTGGCGATCCCTCTGGAGGAGATGCCCAGAATCCATCTGCGCTTCATGTTCCGTCATCGATCCTCACAGGAGTGTAAGTTTAGCAGCTTTAATGTCTCCTGCAGTGATGAACTACAGTTTTTTTTAAATATCTGAAGACGAATACCAGTGAAAATAATGTGACATCAAGACATAATTACAAAATGGCATAATTCGTTAGCATGTCAGAATACCTCTGAACTGTCTTGCCACATATTCACAAGTATATACTTAACGATCAGCAGTTTTGCAGTGCATACTAAAGTATATGTATGCAAACTGGGATTCTGGCCTATAGTCTCAAAAACAACTGAAATCAGATCCAGAGTTTAGTGGATTGAAAAACACATTTGTTTCTAAATCCTCATTCGAGAAATGAGGTTTGAATCATCAGTGTTTGTATTTTGTGTTAGCTATTGATTTATAGCATGCTTTAAAAGCCACAGGACTCTAATTTAGATTCTGAATATCCAATCTGTCATATTCTATGATGCTGAATGGTACTGGAAATGAATTTAGATATGAATAAAGGTGTAATTTGTGTTATGCAGCGAAGGACAAGAGTGAAAGGAACTTTGCGATGGCGTTTGTGCGTCTGATGAAGGAAGACGGGACCGTTCTGAGAGATGGCATACATGAGCTCACCGTCTTTAAGGTCAGAAACACATACTGTACATACACAATAAAGCCAAAAATGGGTGGAAATTGATTTAGTAATATTTGTACATGGGTTTTTTAAGTGGATTGTGACATTGCAAAACATTTTAATCTACCATTTATTTTTAAAACAATAATTTTATTCAAAAAGATGCAGTAAGGAGATAAAAAAATTTAATATCTGCGAGTCAGAATTAAATCACTTAAAAGAGAGAAGCCTCATTTAGTATTTACAACTGCTAAATGTAGATGTTTGCGTATCATAAGTCATTGTATAGGTTTTACACTCTTTATGATTTTGCATGACTTGTTAGTCTTCTAAGACCTTGGGAACCCTGATTATTCAATAAAAATGACAGTTGTCAAGAAAACAAATTAAAATAAGACAATGTCAGTCATCTTGATTTTTAGCTCGAGCTATTTTTAAGCTTATTTTGTAGCGCTGTAAATTTTAATATAATTTGCCCAAGTACTTCAATGTTTAATGTTGCTAGAATTATTATTATATTTTTTTTAATTTTAGGTCTAGAACATTCATAGTTATTAACATTCATTTCTGGAAAGCAGAAATTTATCTCAGAGCCAATGTTGATGTCCTTATTAATGTTATGCATGTTAATTTAGGAAAGAATATCTTTAAGTGTCCCAACAACAAAATGGGTTGCACATTATTTTACAGTCCTGTTACTCATGTACATACTATAGTAATTACAATAACTAGTTAATAACTAGGTACTAACCCTGAACCTACCCCTTAACCTAAACCTACCCCATGTAGTTACCTTATATTACCAGTACTTTCTTAGGTACATTATAAGTGCACTGTAAGTACATGTAAGTTCACGTACTGTAAAATAAAGTGCAACCACAAAATGTATTGCCCTGTATTTAGTAATATCTGTCAAAATTAAGTTACAAACTACCCAAATACAAAGGTCTCCATACAATGCAAAATGGTTTTATTAGTATTTTTATTTGTTTTTCCCCCATACAAATATCTAAACATTTTTTAAATCAAGATACATTTACTGTGAAGGAATGACACATAGGGCTGTGACGGTGGCAGATTTTTACCATCGCGGTGGTAATGGACCAACAACCGCCGGTGGTGCGGTGTTGTGTATATTTATATATATATATAATTCTGAAACACAAACATAAATAAATGAGGCTCAATCATCTATTAAAAAACGTACGTGTTTATTTGAGCACTTCTGTCAGTGAACAATCAGCCTGCAAAACACTAAAATAAATATCAAAGAAATAATACAGTTAAATAGGAAAGTAGCCTTAAATAACGCGAGCGGCGCGGCGAGAACTCATTCTAATCAGTGATGCTGTCTACACTAGATGCGGCGCGATACAACACGACAAACCCCTCACAGTAAACTGCCTTGTTCTATTTATGACATACTGACACGAAGTTCAAATGTCCTGTAGACAGACTCAACCTGTTGTGTTGCGACACGGCGTCCGGTTTAGACACGGCTCCAGTGTTGCCAGATTGGATGGACGAATTCCAGCCCAAAAGCTCACAAAAACCGCCCAAAACTTTAACTGTCAAAATAATGTGATATAATGTAAATCAAGGTTGATAAGAGCCATTTTTAACTCATTATAATGACGACAAAATAATATAAATATAATGCTAGATAAATTTCCCATGGATCAAATCGGGGCAAATACATTAAAGAGAACTACCAAATATGATTAAAATATGCAAGCAGACACTGTCAAAACGGCAATCAATGTCAACCGTCATAATTTAAATGCAAACAAGTGCCCAATATAAGTGATCGTAATTATAGGTATTTCACACTCGTTCATGCACACATGACAGTCAAAGCTGTCATTCTGTATGATAATCCGACAATAAAAAAAAAATAACAACAATACCTTCGTGTCGCTCTATAATTTCACACACACGTCTTTCATGAAGTTCATATGTAGAACTTTGCACAGTCAAAACTAAGTCCAGCATCTTTAAAGGATACCAATCTGGACCGTTTAAAAGATAAAAGACAGGATCGTATAGATATAAATAGATTTTGATTAAATAATTTAACTGTGCTCTGATTTCAGAGTTGCAGTGATACAGCCTTCATGTCATCTCCGCAACAGGTGTAATGTTAATTCACGTGAAACACTCTCCACTCTTTACCATCAAACTTATATTTAGGCATTATGATCACTTACAGTTATACATTCAAAATCAGATCCGTTATTGCGCTAAAAACCCGTCGCTCATGCATCATCACGTCTGTCTGCGATTGGCTAAAACATCGCACCAGTCTCTTTGCATGTGTTGTGTTTAGTAACTTTGTGATGACTGATTGGATGCATGCAGTAGGCTATATATGCACACTTGGGCTTGTTTGTTAACCAATTATCCTATAGAATTTATATGTTTGAAAACGCAAACTGACCAAAAACCAGTCCAAATTTTGTCACCCGCCCAAGCCAATATTTACCGCACAATCAAATTCAAAACTGCGGAACCCAATCTGGCAACACTGCACGTTCACTGTTCCGCTACTAAGCAAGCCGTTAACTCTGTCTGCACGCGCTCTGTGGAATAGGAATCGGGCGTATGTTGCCACATTTCTTGTTGGCATCTTCCATTTACGCTGTCTCGCTCGTATTGGCCAGTTTGGAGAAGCCTCACCAACACAAACCTGACTCCGTTTGCGATCACGTGAACTTGAAGACACTTGTAGAAACGCGATGGTGACACGAATGGAAATGATTCCAGATCGCGATGTAGTATTGGTTCCAACAAGGTCCATCGCTCATCACGAAATACATTTGCTGAATGCAGAATAAACTGTATTTTCAGCTCTCAAACCTGCCAATCTGAAGGAAATGCCGTGTATGCGTTTGAGGTAATTTGTGAATTAGCATAGATTTATAGTCTAAATAAAACTATTTGCAACCGTTACTATATTACACTTGTATACAAAACTTTGTGTTATGCTTGTTATAAATGTGACTCACTGCACTACGGTGCAACAGACAACGTGACCACAGACAGTGACTTGTAAGACGTCACAGCCTAATGACACATAATAAGTAAACCTTTATGTCTGATAATATGGTGGACGACAGGTAAACTAATCAGTTAATTCACACATTCTCAAACAGATATGGACTGCATGTGTTTTCCTTCTTTCTGTAGGGTGACAGTAAGCGCATGGAGGACGTCAGCTCGTATCTGTCCCTGCCGTCCGAGCGCAGTCACTCTGACAGCCACAAGGGGACGACGCTGATGCGCAGCTCCAGCAGTGTGAGCGGCCTGTCCGTCAGCTCCAGAGACACGTTAACCATCGCAACGCTCGTCTGCTCCACCAAACTCACGCAGAACGGTGTGTGTGCCGGGTGGACGGGGAAAAGAGTCTCGTAGCTTTTATAGTCAAATGAAATGACATTCACTGTCCATTTCACTTCTGTAATGCGATGAATTTCCAAGTGAGAAAGGGTATTCAGAGAGGAACAACATGTAGGCTGACATTTTATACATCAGGTGGAGAAAAGTGTTTCTTCGTGACAGGAGGTTGAAAAATAAGAGGTCTTGATGACATCAGCTGAAAAGGAAAGTCATTTCAGAGGGAAAGCAGGTTATTACATTCTGATGAAAGATTGCATAACAAACATTTTTTAGCATAACGTGCGCAGACTCACAATGAGAACAGCAATGTGCTGTTGTTAGTAAAGTAAATGTAGTCAGTTTAAATATTAATATATTAACCCTCGATAACGCCTAGCATGAAATATCTTGAAAAATAAAATAAAAAAGTTTTTTTTGAGTATCATATTTGATAAATCAGGCTTTTATGGCTCAAATAGTCTGATAGTGAGAATATGGAGGAAAAAAACACCTCAGTTTTATTCAGAGACCTAAACTGAGAAAAATATGCAATTTGCTGCAGATGCTGATATTTAAATTCTGATTGTAATGTATATCAATGAGATCTTTATAACAGTGTAGCAGATACTTGCATAAAATTATATAATTAATTATCAGTATATCACCAATAGTATGTCTTAGTAAGATTAAATTTAAATGCTTAGTTTAATAGTCAAAACATATAATGCGATGCAATACAATGACGTTTGAGAGATGAACAAATAAATGTTCCTCAAAAGCCTGATGATCATATTTGATACTCACTGATTTTTCAAAAAAATCATGTCTGATAATCGCTCCAAACCAGTAAGTGTTCATCTTGAAATATCAGAGTTATTCTTATGTTTACTTTATAAAATTCAGTAAAGTGAAGCACGAGCTAAAGGAGGACGTTTCTACAATTATACTAATAGGAATTTAACTTGCTAAAAAAGTCTAAAGTATCAATCAGACGACAGAAAGCATGGAGTAGATTGTGTGCAACAGGTTTTATAGAAAGGTTTTGATCATGATGATCATTTAGAGGTATTAGAAATGTATGTATCAAACATATACAGTGCAGTAAAGATACAGTAGGGTTAAATCTAAATATTTAAATTGTTTATGTATTTGCGTGTGTGTTTGCTATTGTTAAATGACTTTTATCTTAAGCTCCTTTAAGGACACACACAGACGCAGGTGTGGTGTAACAGCTGTTCTTGAGAAAGCCCGTTAATCACGCTAATGAATCTTCCGGAAACATCCATCACAATGCAACCCTAACGAACCCCCCCCCCCCCCCCATACACCCGGACATGTTCACTGCTGAACGTGAAATAAACAGATTTATGAATGCTTGGTAATTAAGAGTCAGCTGAGGATGCACTGTCTCTGTCTCTCTGTCTCTCAGTGGGTTTATTGGGTTTGCTGAAGTGGAGAACTCGTCCTGAGATGCTGAAACAAAACCTACAGGAGCTCAAACTCATTGACGGAGAGGAGGTCGTGAAGGTGTGTTGCACTGAAATTACACATGAGCATCTGTAGTTCAGTATGCACTTTTGTTTATGTGTGTGTGTGTGTAGTTCCTGCAGGACACCTTGGATGCCCTTTTCAACATTATGATGGAACATTCTCAGACTGATGACTATGATATTTTGGTTTTTGACGCTTTGGTAAGCAACATCCAAACATACACACATTTCTACAGTCTTAAAAATAACGGTTCCAAAGGGTTGTAATTGCAGAAATGCCTCAGGTGAACCATTTTTGGTTCCTTAAAGAACCTTTAGTGTGAAGAACATTTAAAAAATCTAAAGACCTTTTGTGGAATGGAAAGATTCGATGCTAAATGTTCTTTATAGAACCATTGATGGCAGTATCTACAGTAATTGGGGCAATTTCAAAGACTTGTCTTGTGTTTATATGAAGCTAATTAAAATTATGACTAACCCAAACCCTGAAAGAAACCTTAAAAAACATTATTTACTCTTTTATGAATAATTTTTCCAAATAAGCACTTCTCCACTAGTCCCCATGGGGAGATTTTGTCCTATTTAGCTCACTTTTGGTGTCAAATTCTAGTCCCAAAATTATAAACCAGGAGAATAAAAAATTATAGATATCAGGAAGATGCAATAGTTGTTTATCATATTCAGTTTTAAACACAAAATTGTGCATTATGCAAATTATAATTCAGTGATTCTCAACCTTTTTGACAAGACCCCACGCAGTCCAAGACAATATTTAATACTTCTAATACATCTGCTGTGATGACAAAAATGCTTGTTCAATGTTTTTTTTTTAAAACCAACTAGTAGTGGCAATATATTCAAATACATCTATATAATTAAATATAATAAAGAAAAAGCAATATCATAGTATTATAATTACATCTAAATAAATTCTATTATATAACTAAATTCCATTATATAATCCTATATATATATATATATATATATATATATATATATATATATATATATAATTTTTTTAAAAAAATAAATAAATAATAATTATATAAAAAATGCAATTACCTAATTCTAAAAGTTTCAAGAAATTAATGTTTGTCTTGCACTTAATTTACATCACTTTTCCAGTAATTTGTGATTGCAGGATAATTTTGCAATTCATCAGCATATTTATCCCATGCTCCTGGTTGAGAACCAATGTTATAAGTAATTTCTCTTTTTCAGATCTATATTATCGGTCTGATTGCCGACAGAAAGTTTCAGCATTTCAACACTGTGTTGGAGGCCTATATCAAACAACACTTCAGTGCCACCCTGGCCTACAAGTAGGTCAAATGCTTTTCATTGTGCTTCTCAACACTAGATGGCAGTATGTTTGTGTGTGTGAGTCTCAGATACTCAAATCAACAGAAACGGGAGCGAATTAAAGGACCCAGGTTACATCATAGTGACATAATTTGGCCTGTTGCTAGTTGTTCTAGTTGATTTGTGTGTGCAGTCTTTTCTCTGTCTAGATATTGTAGTTTAAGTTATTTAGAGAAGTACACACACAAACTCTCTTTCTTTCTGTTGGCTGTAGGAAGCTGATGTCCGTGCTGAAGACGTATCTAGACGTGTCCAGTCGAGGGGAGGCTTGTGAACCCATCCTGAGGACGCTCAAAGCCCTCGAGTACATCTTCAAATTCATTGTCCGCTCCCGAATGCTCTACTCTCAGTAAGTTTGTGTGATTGATTCTGAAATCAAGAAATTATGAACATTCACAGCTGAATCAGAAACACCAAATGGAGCACACAGACCCCCTGAAAAACAAAAATACGAAAACCTGCCTGAAGTAAAACACAGTCAAGACCATAGGAAAGAGATGTGACCTTTGCATCAATAATTTGATTGGTCAGTTTTCTTATGGACTGCTCGTTGCATGTTGGTTGTGTTTAGAATAGAATACTGCAGTATGCAGTATATACATATACAGGTGCATCTCAATAAATTAGAATGTCGTGGAAAAGTTCATTTATTTCAGTAATTCAACTCAAATTGTGAAACTTGTGTATTAAATAAATTAAATGCACACAGACTGAAGTAATTTAATTTTAATTGTGATGATTTAGGCTCACATTTAACAAAAACCCACCAATTCAATATCTCAACAAATTAGAATACTTCATAAGACCAATGAAAAAATGTTTTTTAGTGAATTGTTGGCCTTCTGGAAAGTATGTTCACTCACTGTATATGTACTCAATACTTGGTAGGGGCTCCTTTTGCTTTAATTACTGCCTCAATTCGGCGTGGCATGGAGGTGATCAGTTTGTGGCACTGCTGAGGTGGTATGGAAGCCCAGGTTTCTTTGACAGTGGCCTTCAGCTCATCTGCATTGTTGGGTCTGGTGTCTCTCATCTTCCTCTTGACAATACCCCATAGATTCTCTATGGGGTTCAGGTCAGGAGAGTTTGCTGGCCAATCTAAAGCAGTAACACCATGGTCATTGAACCAGCTTTTGGTACCTTTGGCAGTGTGGGCAGGTGCCAAGTCCTGCTGGAAAATGAAATCAGCATCTCCATAAAGCTTGTCAGCAGAAGGAAGCATGAAGTGCTCTAAAAATTTCCTGGTAGATGGCTGCATTGACTGTGGACTTCAGAAAACACAGTGGACCAACACCAGCAGATGACATGGCAGCCCAAATCATCACTGACTGTGGAAACTTAACACTGGACTTCAAGCAACATGGAATCTGTGCCTCTCCACTCTTCCTCCAGACTCTGGGACCTTGATTTCCAAATGAAATGCAAAATTTACTTTCATCTGAAAAGAGGACTTTGGACCACTGAGCAACAGTCCAGTTCTTTTTCTCCACAGCCCAGGTAAGATGCTTCTGACGTTGTCTCTGGTTCAGAAGTGGCTTGGTAGCCCTTTTCCTGAAGATGTCTGAACATGGTGACTCTTGATGCACTGACTCCAGCTTCAGTCCAGTCCTTGTGAAGCTCTCCCAAGTGTTTGAATCAGCTTTGCTTGACTGTATTCTCAAGCTTGCGGTCATCCCTGTTGCTTGTGCACCTTTTCCTAACCAAATTCTTCCTTCCAGTCAACTTTGCATTTAATATGCTTTGATACAGCACTCTGTAAACAGTCACACCTTTCAGTAATGACACTCTGTGACTTACCCTCTTTATGGAGGGCGTCAATGTTCATCTTCTGGATCATTGCCAAGTCAGCAGTCTTCTCCATTATTGTGGTTTCAAAGAACAAGAGATACCCAGAATTTATACTGTATGGATGGTCATTTACTGAAACTCAAATGTAAATATTCTAATATTTTGAGATACTGATTTTTGACTTTCATGAGCTGTAAGCTCTAATCATCAAAATTAAAACAAAACAAACTTTTGAAATGTTTTACTTTACATGTAATCAGTGGTGGACAAAGTACACAGATCAAGTACTTGAGTAAAAGTACAGATACGTATAATAAAATATTACTCCAGTAAAAGTAAAAGTACTGCTTTTTCAATTTTACTCGAGTGAAAGTACAAAAGTACTATATTTTTCATGTACTTAAGTAAAAAAGTACTGATAGATAGAATTTTATATTTTCCAATTTTATATAGACTATTTACGTTAATTTTATATTAGCACATATTTTTATAATCCTACTGCCCAAAATACCTGGGATTTTCCCAAAATAACCACTATATGGAGTCAAGATATATATTTTGTTGTAATGTTCACTGTGAAGCTTACACTGCGATGTACCTGAGAGAAAACAGATTTGATCATCTATTTTTCACCAATAAGAAAAAAGTGTTTTAAAACTTCTTGTCAGTTATATATGACATGATAATTAGGCCTGAAGTTAGGAAGAACATTTTAAGGAAAATATAATTATATTTTCATAATGATTTTTTTCTTCTCAAACCTTGTCTGTGGTGTAAAAACACCCCTGGCTAAATGCCCCCAGAGGGCATCACTACCCACTTTGATAATTACTGTAGTTACCATGTTCTGAACATCACATCCTTTCTTTTTACTACTTCTTTGGAATCTATCTAGTTGGTTGAATAAAAATATTTGGACTTTATATCTAAAAATTTCCCCAATTTAGCACCAGCAAGCTTGTTAGCTAGACAGTTAGCATCAGCTAACAATATTTACTTATTTTCAGTATGGTTATGAATAAACATTCACATCTGTCTACTGGGCTAGATGATCTAAACAATATAAAAAATTATACTGTTGATAAACAATATAAAAACATACATCACATAGGGCTAAATGCGTAGCATTTTAATAAAACTGCTAACGTTACAGCAGCGGGGAATATGAACGTGCATGAGTTATTTTATTTAATTTGTGTTATTTTAATGTTTCGTTTTTTTTTACCTAAAACTTAGAGACACTGCCATTGATCTGTCTGCATTCAAGCATTTCAGAGGGCTTAAATAGATCACCCTTTACAGCAGATTTAGTTCACAAACAACTGACAGTTTTGACCTAAATATGATTTTCAGTTACAATAATTAATCCTAAAATTCGACATTAGTAACTTACTTTTCGCAGCATTAGTTGCGCACGTGCGCCCGGTTCTTTACTTGTGAGTTCAGTTCACTGGAGACTCGCTCTAAACGGTTCATTTGAATCAGTGAGTTGTCGACTCGAGAACAGCTGCAATCGGATCATTCCAATTCGTGAATGAATCATTTGTTGCGATTTGCGAACCGATTTAACAGGTTCATTGAAAAGAATCAGTTTGTTCATGAATCGCACACCGCTTCTGCGTCTCGGAGCACGTGATGTATTATAAGGAGTAACGATATGTTTTATGAAATGTAGTGAAGTAAAAAGTACGATCTTATGCTTTGGAATGTAGTGAAGTAAAAGTAAAAGTTGCTCAAAATAAAACTACTCCAGTAAAGTACAGATACTTGAAAAATTTACTTAAGTACAGTAACGAATTACTTTTACTTTGTTACTGACCACCACTGCATGTAATGAATCTAAAATATGACAACATACCTGACAACATACCTGGCTGTGTACTGAAAGACTGTGCTGCACAGCTGACGGATGTCCTAACAGATATCTTCAACACCTCGCTGAGCCAGGCGGTCATCCCCACATGTCTAAAATCCACAACAATCATACCGGTACCAAAGAAATCACCTGTGTCCTGTTTAAACGACTACCGTCCCATAGCACTGACTCCAATCATGATGAAGTGCTTTGAGAGGTTAGTCATGCAAAAATTCAAAAACAGCCTCCCCAACACACTCGATCCGCTCCAGTTTGCATACCGTCCAAACCGCTCTACGGACGATGCAATTTCCTCCACCCTCCACCTGGCTCTTACCCACCTAGAAAACAAAGACTCCTATGTTAGAATGCTGTTCATTGACTTCAGCTCGGCATTCAACACAATAATCCCACAACAGCTCATAAATAAACTAAACCTGCTGGGCCTTGACTGCACTGCCAAGTTCAGCTCCAACCACATCATCAAGTTTGCTGATGACACAACAGTGGTAGGTCTCATCAGCAACAATGATGAAACGCACTACAGAGAGGAAGTGGCACAGCTGGCTGAATGGTGTGGCGCTAACAATCTGTCCCTCAATGTGGAGAAGACAAAGGAGGTTGTGATGGACTTCAGGAGGAGGAACTCCACTGACCACCCCCCACTGACCATCGACAGCTCGACTGTGGAGAGAGTCAGCAGCACTAAATTCCTGGGGGTGCACATCACGGAGGATCTCACCTGGACCACCAACACTATGTCACTCTCCAAGAAGGCACAACAGCGCCTACACTTTCTCCGCCGGCTGAAAAGAGCAAGTCTCCCACCACCCATCCTCACCACATTCTACAGGGGCACCATTGAGAGTGTGCTGACCAGCTGTATCACTGTCTGGTACGGGAACTGCAGTGCTGCTGACCACAAGACCCTCCAGCGGACAGTGAACACGGCTGCAAAGATCATCGGTGCCCCTCTCCCATCCATCCTGGACATTTTCCTTGCACGATGCTCCAGCAAAACCAACAGCATCGTGAAGGACCCCACCCACCCATCCCACAGTCTCTTCCAGCTCCTACCATCAGGAAGACGGTACCGGAGCATCAGAGCCCGCTCCGCCAGACTGCTCAACAGCTTTTTCCCCCAGGCTGTGAGAGCCCTTAACTCAGATCACCCCGCCCCCTCTGAAACCCCATGCAAACCCCTACCTCCTGAAACATGGACCAAACCCCCCTCCAAATCCCCCACAACCTTACCACACCAAAGAAAAAACTGTGAACTTTTTTTGTGCAATTCAAGTGTGCTACACACAGGTGAGTGGGCCTGTACAAACCACCTGTAGTAACACACTCTCCTCTATGCACTAGACACTTTTCCTAACACTGCTATGTGTACACAATCCCACAAAAGACTCAGCAATATATGTATGTTTACATGCTCATGCACTACTACAAATCTCTTGTACTGTTCCCCAGCTAGCTGCTTGACTCACAATGTTTCATCACAATGTACAGTATTTATGTGAAGCATTCGCATAGTTTGTGTAGTTTGTATTTTTTTATCTTTATCTTTAGTTGTATAGGGTAAACATTTATATATAGTATACTTAGTCAAAATCTGTCAGTAGGTTAGTTGTGGATAGGTTTATAGTGTTCTACTTCATTGTTGCATGTCTGTACTTATGTAGCACCGTGGACCCGTGAGGCACGACATTTCGTTCCACTGTATGTCCCCACATGTAGCGGAATGACAATAAAGCTCAACTTGACTTGAACTTGACTTGATATATGAAAGTTTCACTTTTTGAAATAAGTTACAAGAAAAAAAATACTTTTTCACGACTTTTTATTGAGATGCACCTGTAGTGCCTACTATATATTTTTAAATAATGTGCAGTATGTAGCAATGAACATTTCAAACAGTAGTATACCACCAAAAGTTTGGGGTCGTAAGATGTTTACGTTTATGTATTTTTAACTTGCAAAAGAGTAACAACAAAGTGTCTTTTGCTCATCAAGGCTGTGTTTATTTGATCAAAAATACAGTAAAATTGTGAAATATTATTACAATTCAAAATAATTGTTTTCTATTTATATATATTTTAAAACGTAATTTATTTCTGTAATGCAATGCTGAATTTTCAGCTCCAGTCTTCAGTCTCACATGATCCTTCAGAAATCATTCTAATATGCTAAAGAAACATTTCTTATTACAAACCCGATTCCAAAAAAGTTGGGACACTGTACAAATTGTGAATAAAAAAGGAATGCAATAATTTACAAATCTCATAAACTTATATTTTATTCACAATAGAATATAGATAACATATCAAATGTTGAAAGTGAGACATTTTGAAATGTCATGCCAAATATTGGCTCATTTTGGATTTCATGAGAGCTACACATTCCAAAAAAGTTGGGACAGGTAGCAATAAGAGGCCGGAAAAGTTAAATGTGCATATAAGGAACAGCTGGAGGACCAATTTGCAACTTATTAGGTCAATTGGCAACATGATTGGGTATAAAAAGAGCCTCTCAGAGTGGCAGTGTCTCTCAGAAGTCAAGATGGGAAGAGGATCACCAATTCCCCCAATGCTGCGGCGAAAAATAGTGGAGCAATATCAGAAAGGAGTTTCTCAGAGAAAAATTGCAAAGAGTTTGAAGTTATCATCATCTACAGTGCATAATATCATCCAAAGATTCAGAGAATCTGGAACAATCTCTGTGCATAAGGGTCAAGGCCGGAAAACCATACTGGATGCCCGTGATCTTCGGGCCCTTAGACGGCACTGCATCACATACAGCAATGCTACTGTAATGGAAATCACAACATGGGCTCAGGAATACTTCCAGAAAACATTGTCGGTGAACACAATCCACCGTGCCATTCGCCGTTGCCGGCTAAATCTCTATAGGTCAAAAAAGAAGCCATATCTAAACATGATCCAGAAGCGCAGGCGTTTTCTCTGGGCCAAGGCTCATTTAAAATGGACTGTGGCAAAGTGGAAAACTGTTCTGTGGTCAGACGAATCAAAATTTGAAGTTCTTTTTGGAAAACTGGGACGCCATGTCATCCGGACTAAAGAGGACAAGGACAACCCAAGTTGTTATCAGCGCTCAGTTCAGAAACCTGCATCTCTGATGGTATGGGGTTGCATGAGTGCGTGTGGCATGAGCAGCTTACACATCTGGAAAGGCACCATCAATGCTGAAAGGTATATCCAAGTTCTAGAACAACATATGCTCCCATCCAGACGTTGTCTCTTTCAGGGAAGACCTTGCATTTTCCAACATGACAATGCCAGACCACATACTGCATCAATTACAACATCATGGCTGCGTAGAAGAAGGATCCAGGTACTGAAATGGCCAGCCTGCAGTCCAGATCTTTCACCCATAGAAAACATTTGGCGCATCATAAAGAGGAAGATGCGACAAAGAAGAACTAAGACAGTTGAGCAACTAGAAGCCTGTATTAGACAAGAATGGGACAACATTCCTATTCCTAAACTTGAGCAACTTGTCTCCTCAGTCCCCAGACGTTTACAGACTGTTATAAAAAGAAGAGGGGATGCCACACAGTGGTAAACATGGCCTTGTCCCAACTTTTTTGAGATGTGTTGATGCCATGAAATTTAAAATCAACTTATTTTTCCCTTAAAATTATACATTTTCTCAGTTTAAACATTTGATATGTCATCTATGTTGTATTCTGAATAAAATATTGAAATTTGAAACTTCCACATCATTGCATTCTGTTTTATTCACAATTTGTACAGTGTCCCAACTTTTTTGGAATCGGGTTTGTATTATCAATGCTGAAAACCATTCTATCATGACAACTCTCGAAGATTTTAGCATGGTAATGGATATGACAGTGTTAAAGTATTTGGTCTTGGTGGAATAGATCTGCTACGCTGCTGCTGCTGTTGGTTATTGCTGTAGTTGTAGACTATTGCTGCTGCTGCTGCAAGCAAGTACAGGAACTTGCTACTGCCAATACATATGGTGATATGGTGCTGTGAGTATTTAAAGGGTCATCGGATGCCCATTTTCCACAAGTTGATATGATTCTTTAGGGTCTTAATGAAAAGTCTATAACATACTTTGGTTAAAATTTCTTGGTTAAAAATTGGTAAAAAAATGTTTACCCTATCAAAATCAGCTCTGTTTTCAGCAAGCCATTCTATTCCATGTTGCTTTAAATGCTAATGAGCTCTGCTCACCCCGCCCCTCTCTTCTGTGGAGTGACGAGCAGACAGTAAACTCGAGCCGTGAAACTGGGTAACTAGTACATTATTAGGAAAGGCGATTTGCAAAGATTTATAAAACCCCCTTATACTCACTTCTTCTGTAGATGAAGCTGGATCACGAATGATTCGTGTGAACATAGATGCATTTAGGCAGATTGGGATCGGCGCATTCCCTTCAAAACGAATGTAACGTTAATCCTCTGCGTATTCAGCGTCTCAGATGTTGGGAGTAAATGACGACTGCTATATTCATTATTACATCTAACAACATAACGCCTCAATCGCTTAATCGGAGACATCTTGTCTTCCCCTGCACCGGAGGCAGACAGCTCTCAGCTCACTCAGGGCGGGTCTAAGGTAAGACGGTCTTGTCAATCAACTCTCGTGGGAGCGGACTGTACAGAACTAAGTCATTCTGACAGGAATCTCAGAACAGCCTGATTTGAGAAAGGGGCTTTAAAAAAAAAACACTGGGTGGATTTTTATCATTATAGGATGGATGTGTACACACACTTCCAACACACATTTATGTTCAAACAACTTGTAAAGTGAATTTTGCATCCGATGACCCCTTTAAGACATACTGCTGCTGTACAAATAGCATATAAAATAACATGTTCTATACAGGTGGAGCTGGGGAAGGTGGAGGGTTTCAAAGGAACTCTAAAAGTGTGCTGCAAAATGCTCAAGTGGATGCTAACCAGCCATTTAAATGTAAAGCAGCAAGCTCATTGGCTGCATATGAACCAATCAGCTTGTGCCAAGTCGTTTAACGTTGTGAATATCATCAGTTACGTTAAGAACCCATCAGCCTGCGTCATCTAGAGTTTCATGAAAGAACTAGGTATTTATGCTGCTTCATATTTTTTGTGGAAACAATCGTACAAGAAAGGAAATCTTTAAAAAAACAACAACAACAAAAACTTACTGACCCCAAAATTTTGAATGGTAGTGTATACTCACTACATTGTCACATGAGAGTGGCTTTCACTTATTATCTCAGAAATTAATATGCATTTTTTTGCATTGTTGTTTTGCATTTTTAATTCATTTTATTATTGATTATGCATTTTTATTTGCATTTTTACTTCTATTATGTGTAACATTTTCTGACTGTTCAATCAAAAGAGCCAATTACAATTGATATTTTAATTGTTGATACTCTGGAAGGCTGAATCTAATGCATTGAATTGTGGGATACACTTTATTTTAATGCAAAATATTTTTATTTTTTTTCTCTTGAATTTGGCTTAAAATATGAACTGGACATGTTCTCAAAACCACAAAAAAAAAAAACAATATGAAAGAGTTGTTCTGAGTAGTAAGCTAGTCCTCTATTCTGAGCACTGCCGGAGTCTGTGACGGTTCATTCATCTGAACGTGGGCTGAAAACAAAACAAAACACAAGGAAATAAATGCCCAGCTGCTTTGGGCTTAGATTCAAGCGGACGTTTTTAAGGCGGCACAGTCATTTTTTAGGGTTTTTGACAGGGTCACATGTCCTCCGGCCGCCTGCAGCACGTTCTGTCTGCGGCGTTTTGTCTAGGAGTGTAACAGCGCTGCCTGACGGTCATTAAGGGCCTGTGTCTGTCTGTGATTTATGACTCTGCCTGTGGGGCCCCGGATGCCGTCATCGAGCGGCACTGCAGAAACACAGACTGTAGCTGATGCTCATTCACACTGCCAGTGCTGTTCCTCTGATAGTTTCATACTCAAGTATGCAAACACACACAACATTGCTTGGCCAAGTGTGCATCCCCTTATTTACTTAAATTAAAATGTACTGAGAATGTCCTCACCCTCAGGCTAAACAAGATGTAGATGAGTTTTTTCTTCAACAGATTTGGAGAAATGTAGTATTACATCACTTGCTCACCAATGGATCCTCTGCAGTGAATGGGTGCTGTCAGAATGAGAGTCCAAACAGCTGATAAAACATCACAATAATCCACAAGGAATCTACACCACTCCAGTCCATCAATTAACAACTTGTGAAGTGAAAAACTGTTTGTTTGTATGTTTGTAAGAAACAAATTCATCATTAAGATGTTTTTAACTTAAATCATTATTGTTTCTGGCTAAAATGGGTCTTCTTATTATAGAAATATTCTATAATATTTATTTTTCCAAAGAAAAAGTTGTCTGGTCTGAATCAGGTGAGAAATATGCACATTTAAAAACACTATTGACAGGTGAAAAATGGTTCTAAACAAATATGTGGGTGAATTTTGATGTGAGACGACAACAGGGATGGACTTTTTCACTGGAGAAAGCATTATGGATTATGGACTGGATTTCGCCCAAAATTGATGGTTTGAAATTAAAAATGTCTTAATGATAGATTTGTTTCTTACAAACACATAGCATTTCTCTTTACAAGACATTAACTGATGAACTGGAGTCGTGTGTAGATTATTGGGGATTATTGTGATGTTTTTATCAGCTGTTGGACTCTCATTCTGGCGGCACCCATTCACTGCAGAGGATCCACTGGTGAGCAAAAAATATGACGCTAGATGCATCTTCCGTTCCCAAACTGTGTGTGTGTGTGTGTGTGTGTGTGTTGTACAGTGTGTTCAGTCATCAAGTTTGTGTAGCAGCTGATTGCATCGTTAATTTGCCTAATAGTCATTGATGCCAAAACAGCTGCTAAACGAATCTTAATGAGAGAGAGTGTGTGTGTGTGTGTGTGTGTGTGTGTGGTTGCACTAATGACCAACAAGAGAGAGAGACAGATCAGTCTTACTGCAAACAGCATACGATCACTATAAATGCTTTAATTACACACCACAATTAACTTCAGATCATTTTATTTATACAAAGTATTTATTTGCATATTTATGTTTAGATTTTATATTGTGCACATTTTTATAGATTATTTTTTATAATTTATATAATTATAAGAATACATTTAAGTAATTTAATTTAAATATTATTTTATTTATATTTAAAATTTGGCTTAAAATATGATCTTTCTTACTTTCTTTCTTTCTTTCTTTCTTTCTTTCTTTCTTTCTTTCTTTCTTTCTTTCTCATATAAATCATATTAACTATCATATTAACTAATCTTTTATTGCAGCATGCCAATGCATACTAACATCTCTAGAAATGCAGAGAGTTTAGTATGCAGTATGTAACATTTAAAACAGTTGTATACTAACTAAATTGTCAAATGTACTTATTGCATTTAATTCAGCAAGTGGTGATAATATCAGAAATAAACTGTTATTTTGTGTTTTTTTAATTTTCAATTTTGTGTAAAGAGTCTAAACTTCTGTCAGTCTGATCAAATTAATGAGTTGTGTAAGAAATTGTATTGTATAAGACAAATCTAGCACATTGCACATTGCAAATAATTTTTTTGGCATATTTGTTTTTATATTAAAATGTTTAAATTTATATTTAAATAATTCAAATATAAAAATAAAATGTATTTATTTACATTTTTTCTTTTAAATTTGGCTTTGACTTCTTTCTTTCTCTCGCTCTCGCTCTTATTAACCAGTCTGTTTACTGCAGTACGCTGATGCATACTAACATCTGTAGAAATGCAGCCCCATCACGGCCGGATCATTTTTCAGTGTTTATTAGTCCGAAGGCTCTCAGCAGGAGTGTTTTTGCTCTGGATTCAGTCCCGGCAGGAGGCGCTTCGCTTTGATAATGGAGTTTGATGGAAAGCATCACTGCTCTGCGCTTTTAAAATAACTCTCTAAAACATCCAGATTAAACCGCAGACGTTATATTCCCAGAGAGCAGAGACCATGTGGGTGTGAAAACGCCGGTTCGGTGCACGCTCTGGAAATTTAATAAATCCTTCATATTAAATAGCTGAAAAGAAGAAATGAATGGGAAAATTATCTCGAATTGTTCATGAAATATTTAATATTTAGCTTCAATTTGGGGAGATTTTCTGTCCTCTAGGATGATTTTACATTTACATTTACATTTAGTCATTTGGCAGACACTTTTATCCAAAGCGACTTACAATTGGGGAGTACATAAAGCGATTCATCTTGAAGAGGCAATCAGACAGAGGAAGTGCTCGTAACACCAAGTCTCAGTCATTGTTCAAATAAGTACAAGCTAGCAAGGGAAGGAGAGAAAGATAAAGGAATTTTTTTTTTTTTTTTTTTTTTTTTAATGAACAAGTTTAGGATGAAGTCACGTAGTGCCGAAAGAGATGAGTTTTCAGTTGTTGCTTGAAGATTGACAGGGATCCAGCATTCCGGATAGGGGTGGGAAGATTATTCCACCATCCAGGAATGGTGAATGAGAATGTTCTGGAGAGTGATTTTGAGCCTCTCTGTGATGGTACCACAAGGCGTCGCTCACTAGCAGATCTCAGACTTCTGGAGGGGATGTAGATTCGTAATAGTGAGTTTAAGTAGGATGGTGCTGAGCCTGTGGTCGGTCTGTATGCAAGCATCAGTGTCTTGAACTTGATGCGAGCTGCCACTGGTAGCCAGTGCAATGAGATGAAGAGAGGTGTAACATGGGTTCTTTTGGGCTCATTGAAGACCAGTCGTGCCGCTGCATTCTGAATCATTTGTAGAGGTTTGATTGTGTTTGATGGAAGACCAGCCAGAAGAGCATTGCAGTAGTCCAGCATAGAACCGACAAGGGCCTGGACAAGAAGTTGCGCAGCATGCTCTGTCAGGAAGGGCCTGATTTTTCTGATGTTGTGTAGCGCAAACCTGCAAGATCGAGCAGTCTTTGCAATGTGCTCTTTGAAGGTCAGCTGGTCATCAAAGATTACACCAAGATTTCTGACCGAAGTTGATGGGGTAATTATTGATGTGCCTAATTGAATCGAGAAGTCATGCTGTAGATTCGGAGTGGCAGGGACGACAAGAAGCTCAGTCTTTGCCAGGTTGAGCTGTAGGTGATGTTCTTTCATCCATGCCGAGATGTCCGCCAGGCAGCCTGAGATCCGTGCAGCTACCGTTGGATCGTCTGGTTGAAAAGAGAGATAGAGCTGTGTGTCATCGGCGTAGCAATGGTAGGAGAATCCATGTGCCTGTATGATGGGTCCCAGTGATGTAGTGTATGTGGAGAAGAGGAGGGGTCCAAGAACCGATCCCTGAGGAACCCCAGTGACCAGTTGATGTGCTTTGGATACCTCCCCACCCCAGGCCACCCTGAAGGACCTACCGGTGAGATAGGATTCGAACCAGCAAAGTGGAATCCCAGTGATGCCCAGCGATGAGAGGGTGGAC
This sequence comes from Aspiorhynchus laticeps, assembly GCA_023376895.1. Lineage (NCBI taxonomy): Eukaryota > Metazoa > Chordata > Actinopteri > Cypriniformes > Cyprinidae > Aspiorhynchus > Aspiorhynchus laticeps. The sequence continues at coordinate 24,681,168 of CM041813.1, forward strand.
AGGAGGATCTGATGATTGACAGTGTCAAAAGCAGCAGAAAGATCGAGCAGAATGAGGACTGATGATTTGGAATCGGCCTTTGCGACTCGCAGGGCTTCAGTGACTGAGAGTAGCGCAGTCTCTGTTGAATGGCCACTCCTGAAACCTGACTGTTTAGCATCCAGTTTGTTGTACTGTGAAAGAAACAGTGAGAGCTGGTTGAAGACAATTCGTTCGAGTGTTTTCGCTACGAATGGAAGGAGAGAGACAGGTCTGTAGTTTTCTAAAAGAGAAGTGATTAATGTAGGTTTTTTGAGCAGTGGGGTTACCCGGGCCTGCTTGAACGCTGTGGGGAAGATGCCAGTGCGGAGAGATGTGTTGATAATGTGTGTGAGTGCCGGTAAGAGTGTGGGAGAGATTGCTTGGAGAAGGTGAGAGGGGATTGGGTCAAGAGGACATGTTGTAGGATGGCTGGAGAGGAGAAGTTTGGATACTTCCGCCTCGGTGAGGGGACAGAAGGAGAAGATGGGAGTTTGAGCAGTGGATGTGGTTGGTTGGAGGTCCTGTGTGTGTGGAGTTGAGAACTGGTTACCGATTGTTCTAGTTTTGTCTGTGAAAAAAGTGGCAAAGTCGTCAGCTGTTATAGAAGTGGTGGGCGGCGGTGGAGGGGGACAGAGGAGAGAATTAAATGTTTTGAAGAGATCACGCATGTCTGGAGCGCTGTTGATCTTGTTGTGGAAGTGTGAGGATTTTAAATGATTAAAAATCAGATGCATCATAACAGTCATTCTAGTTCTGAAGCATTGATTATCGTATCTTTTTTTTGCTCTTCCGCTTTAATGATTCTTTTAATACATGTTGAAAGGTTAAGTCAGCTAGATAATTCCTGTTTTAGGAATTAAAATGTTCATTAAAAACATTTTCTAAATCAAATTGATTCATATCGTCATTCCACAGGGTTTCTCAAACTGGGGTTTGTGAGTTGAGTAAAAGCTAACAATTAAATCAACAAATTTAAATCAATAAATAAAATGAAATGTCAGATTTGTTTACCTGCATGCCATGTGACAATTAACCGACATCAGAGCAGTGTAATTTTAGTAATATTTAAAGCCTATTATAGTATTTAATAAGATTTTGAATAAGATTTTACTTTTATATTTTCAGTTTTCATTTTAATTTTAAATTTTTATGGGCTTTTGTTATTCTTATTAGTTTTTAAATATTACTATTTAGGTTTAATTTATTATTATTTTATTTTTTTAGTTGTAGTGTTTTTTTTAGTTCTGTTTTGTAATTTTAGTGCTTCAACTTAAAATTATTTCAGTTAATTGCCAAGTCAACATTTCTCATTTTTATTTAGTTTGTTTATCATCTAATATTTATATTGTAATTGCTGTCAGTTTTATTTCAATTAACAAAACTTAAAAAATAGTTGGAGTTCTAGTTAATGATAATAACCCTACATCAATGAACTGAACATGCAAATGTGTTGTTAAATTATTTAAATATTAACTTTATAATATTTACTATAACTTAATATTTTAGGTTACAGGGGTTTGGCTTGCAAAAACGTTTGAGAAGCCCTGCAGAAGTAGATCTAGTGATGACGAGGGTTAATAGTTGGCTGAGGTTAATTATGTGTTTCACACTGCTGGAATGTTGTGTTGACCAATCAGCATTTAGAAGCAGAACTGTGCATATTATAAATAGAATTTTGTTGTGTGTGCATGTTTGCTGGTTTCTTCAAGGTTTTTCATGTTATTTGTGTGTTTTATCTCTTTGAGTGGTTGTTCTTATGCTCTAATGCCTCTCATTTCATACCCATCATCAGGATTAACACACTGTGTGTGTTGTGTGTGTGTGTGTGTGTGTGTGTGTGTGTGTGTGTGTGTGTGTGTGTGTGTGTGTGCGCAAGTGTGAGTGTGTGTTTAGCTTTAGCAACATCAAAACCCTTACAGCAGTTTTCTGATGTGTGTGTGTGTGTTGTGTTTTATGAATATATAATGTTTTCTTGTTGTTTATTTGTGTTCACAACTGATATTTAAGTTATTTTGTTAAGGTTGAAGGGTAGGTTTACTAATTCTAGGAAATGCACATCTCAGAGTCAGTATATGCATCATATATGCTGTGTGTGTGTTTATGTTATTATGCATCATATCAGAAAATATATGAATGATTATTAATGCATGACTCAAATGCCTTTTCTGTGATGTTTCTTCAGACATTATCGTGTGTGAACGCTAGTTGTATTTTTTTGACAAACATATCGAAATTTAAAAGCCTTTTTGAATTTGATTAATAACATTTTTATTTATTATATTTTCAAATAACTTTTGTCTGTTAAATCAAAGCACATTGTTCTCAAAACTAAAACAATACTTTTTATATATATTTTCAAATATGTACATGCTTTAAAAAAATGCTATATATTTTCAGTTCTAACTTTATTTATTTATGTTTGTTTTAATATTACTATTTGGGTTTAATTTATTTTTATTTCAGTGTAAGTTTTAGTTCAGGTTTAGTGTTTATTTATTTCCAATTAATTTAAGTGAACATGCAAATGTGTTGTTAAATTGATTAAATATACAAATCAACTTCTGTACTCAAAACTAAAACAATACTATTTATATTTTATTAATATTTATACACACACACACACACACAGTTTTTATATTTTCAGTTCTAATTTTACTTTTATGTGCTTCTGTCATTTTTATCAGTTTTTTTAAATGTTACTATTTGGGTTTAATGTTTATTTCAGTTTTAATGTTTATTTCCACTTAAATTTACTGTACATGCAAAAATCAATAAAATATACAAAGCAGCTTGTGATCTCAAAACTAAAATAACACCGCAACCTAACCAGCATTTCACAACCAATCAGATTTGATGTTTATATTGCATTCCGACCTGACTTTTAAGTGATTTTGTTGAGGTTGAAGTGTGTCGGTTTGTATGCGTATGCGTTTATGGGTCGTTTATTGATTTTAGGAAATGTACATCTATTTGTCTTGATGACAGTATATATGCGTCTTTGTTTTGTGAGTGTGTGTGTGTGTTTATTGTAGTGTGTGTGTTATTGTGTGAGGTCAGAGGTGGCGTATTAACTGTGGCTCTCATGTGGATTAGAGGAACAATGCTTCAGTAATCACGTCTCTTCTTCAGCAGTACCGCGGTAAATACTGTCGTGTGTTACAGCATAATCTCCACCCTCAGAAACCCCACCGACTATAACATCTGTGCCGAGTTACTCCTGACAGACAGACAGAGATAAACCAGAGAGAGACACAACTGACCTGATGGACAGAGATGGGAGAAAACACCATTAAAGAAGTGCAGAGAGACTGAGAGAGATGAATCTTTAGACTGTGTCTAAAACGTGATTGAAGTTTCAGTCAAAGTCACTATCATGATCATCAGCGTCTGTCACCTGAAAGCCTTTCCACTGACTTTTGAGTCGAACAACGTCATAAATGACCCACAAACTAACTAGACTCATCACCGTCTTTATTGTCCTGACCAGATGCATAGCAATAAAGCCTCAAGCAGTTAAATCTGTCTTCCATGTCATGTGCCGTTCATACATTTAATCACTGTAGGGTGTAGTGACTTTTGTGTTGCCTTTGCTAAAAATGGTCACAAGTGGCATGTGTTGGCATTAAAAATATTCAAATTGGACCCAAAGTGAACACTAAAATAAACTAACCACTATAAATGAAGTGTTTGAATATAAATTATAGCCGTGCTTTATGCATCCTATCAGGAATGTCAGATAATTAATGCATGAATCAAATGCATTTTCTGACATGTTTCTTCATGCATTTAGCTAAAAGACTAAATATCAATGTAAATGCATTATTGTATGTGAATGTCATTTTTTTATAGTATTAATAATAAAATAAAATAAAAATAAAAACTATTTGAATTAATGCCATTTTTATTTTTAAAGAAAACCTTTTACTTTTTTTCAGGTAGTTGCCAAAGAAACTTTTTTATTTAGTTAATAACTAAAACTAAAACTGAAAAAATAATGAATTAAAAAAAGCAAAAACTGATAAAAATGTCTAAGCACACACGACTAAATAACCAAATCTTTTACTAAAATTAAAATGAAAAAATAAAAATAAAAACTGATTAAAAATATTAATAAAAGCTATAATAGCATCTCATTGATACTGAAATGACATTGTTGAGAACACAATCTGTTTTGATGTAATGGCCGGAAGTTATTTAAATACATAACAATACATCAAAAAAGGTTATAAAAACATAAAGAGAGGAAATTGAAGTGGCTAGAAATTGAAGCATCAGTGTAGTTTATATGCTAAAATGATATATATATTTAAGATATAAGTCTAGTTTAAATTATTTAAACATGCATTTGTGTTTTTTGCAACTCCTGTACTTGTATACTAGTGTCCTCTTGGGAAATATTTTGACTGTATGAAACAATGTATACATCACTTACATGCTTTTATGGTGAAACCGCATCTTTTTCATGTCACCTCATTTATTTTGACCATAAACAACCTGTTACCTGTTAACATGGGCACCGAGAAAATGCTTACACGTCTTATGTGAAACGGACCTGAATTCCTGGTGGAAAAGGGGTATAACAGTGTATAAGCGAATGTGTGATGATGGATATGTGAAATGTATTGCACTGGTCACAAGTGTTCTTTCTTTCTCTCTCATCAGACTGTATGAAGAGAAGGAACAGGCCGAGTTTGAGGAATCTCTCAAAAGTTTATTTGAGTCGATCAATAACCTGATGAAAAGTGACTACACCACTACAGTACTGCTGCAGGTAGGAATAGTTTAATTCATTTTTTTAAAATGTAATAGCTGTAGCTATATATGTATATATACTGTAGCTGTGTAGCCTGTGTATATACAACAGTATGTAGCAACAGTGGGGAAAAAAATATTTGATCCCCTGCTGATTTTGTACGTTTGCCCACTGACAAAGAAATGATCAGTCTATAATTTTAATGGTAGGTTTATTTGAACAGTGAGAGACAGAATAACAACAAAAAAATCAAGAAAAACGCATTTCAAAACAGTTATAAATTGATTTGCATTTTAATGAGTGAAATAAGTATTTGATCCCCTATCAATCAGCATGATTTCTGGCTCCCAGGTGTCTTTTATACAGGTAAGGAGCTGAGATTAGGAGCACTCTCTTAAAGGGAGTTCTCCTAATCTTAGTTTGTTACCTGTATAAAAGACACCTGTCCACAGAAGCAATCAATCAATCAGATTCCAAACTCTCCACCATGGCCAAGACCAAAGAGCTGTCCGAGGATGTCAGGGACAAGATTGTAGACCTACGCAAGGCTGGAATGGGCTACAAGACCATCGCCAAGCAGCTTGGTGAGAAGGTGACAACAGTTGGTGCGATTATTCGCAAATGGAAGAAACAAAAAATAACTGTCAATCTCCCTCGGACTGGGGCTCCATGCAAGATCTCACCTCGTGGAGTTTCGATGATCATGAGAACGGTGAGGAATCAGCCCAGAACTACACGGGAGGATCTTGTCAATGATCTCAAGGCAGCTGGGACCATAGTCACCAAGAAAACAATTGGTAACACACTACGCCGCGAAGGACTGAAATCCTGCAGCGCCTGCAAGGTCCCCCTGCTCAAGAAAGCACATGTACAGGCCCGTCTGAAGTTTGTCAATGATTCAGAGGAGAACTGGGTGAAAGTGTTGTGGTCAAATGAGACCAAAATCCAGCTCTTTGGCATCAACTCAACTCGCCATGTTTGGAGGAGGAAGAATGCTGCCCATGACCCCAAGAACACCATCCCCACCGTCTAACATGGAGGTGGAAACATTATGCTTTGGGGGTGTTTTTCTGCTAAGGAGACAGGACAACTGCACCGCATCAAAGGGACGATGGACGGGGCCATGTACCGTCAGGGCATTGAAGCCAGCCAGGGCATTGAAAATGGGTCGTGGATGGGATATATATATATATATATATATATATATATATATATATATATATATTTTTTTTATATATGATTTTTAAAAATGCTTTATTTATATTACTATATTTTAAAGCATATAAAATTTGATATAAATGTGTGTGTATAGGTGGCCGCTCTGAAGTACTTGCCCACGGTCCTGCAAGATGTGGAAACTGTGTTCGATGCTAAACTCCTCAGGTGAGTCTCATAACAGCCTAAAATCTCTAAAACACACCTGATCGGTCTGGGCTGAACTGATGTACTGATGTACTTACAGCAACAGTTTCTACAAGTGCTTGAAGACACTTTAATGACCAACATCAGTTTGTGACGTCAGGAATCAATCACCACAAACATACAGACTCTCCTTCACTCTGAAGCTGATGGTCTTTAATGCACTTGTCCTCTTACATTTACCTGATCTACTCGAACGCTAATGCTATTATAACCATAATGTGACTTTAACTAGTTTAGCTGCTCATGCACTTAACTGATGCAGATGTCTGATGTCTCGACTTGAGTTTTTAATGAGTTTGAGAAACAGTGGAGCGAGTTTCTCTCATATGGATAGTTTAATTTGAATGTTTTTATCTAGTTAGAGCCGGAGTGTGTGTTTGTTTAGCTTCAAGTGGCATCTAATTCATCACTGCACACAAAACACAGGCGATTGTTGTGGCTCCGAGAGGGTCGATATGATACAGTAGTTTCTCACAGACCCCGGCAGCATTCAGACTCGATCAATAAAACACAGGTCACTTTCTCTGCCCACAGCAGCCTCAGCATTTATTTATGATTCATTTCTGCCATTTTTATCTTTTATTCAAGATTATGGATAAAAATCTACTACAGAAATACAGTACAAACTGACACTTACTGTTGTGCAAAAACTGATTAGATGACTTAATGACATTAAGTGCATGAACTGCTTTGAATTAAAGCTCTTTTAAATTTTTTGTCAATCCATTTACTTTTTTCAATACCATGTACTTTTCTGTCTGTCTGTTTGCAGTAAGCTGTTGTATGATTTCTACATCTGTATTCCTCCGGATAAACTACAGAAACATAAAGTGTTGTCCATGACTGAGATTGTGGGCAGCAAACTCTTCCACAGACAAGGTAAAACACATGCTCATGCAAGTCTGAGATGTCATTAAAAATCTAGTTTATACTAAGATTTGTGAAAACTAGGGATGCCAATAATCGGTATCGGCCAATAAAAGCAATTACCTGCACTATTGGCCATCGGCCAATTGTTTAAAAACAGCTGATGGGCCGATTATTTCCTGTCAATCAAAAAAAAAGCATGTCAGACACCAACTTGCATGACAAAAAATCTTTCTTGTTTTGAATTTAGGGCTGTCCAGGTTAAACCGATAATAATGCATTAATGCTGCACTGTTTACGTAGGTTCTATTTGACCCTATGCATCACCCGTAGTTTAAGCCAGGGTTGCCAGGTCTGCAGTTTTCCCTTCACAAAACGTTATTCGTAATGTGCCTCCAATCCAATTATCACAAAAAGCTTTGTTCTTTGTTACTTCTGATAAGAAACAAAGCCTCATCTTTCAAATCCTGTATATTTTATCACAAAATCCAAACAATAAATGCCATTTTGACGCTCTTAAATGTGATGTGACAGATCGTTGTAGCAGCTTCAGTTTTATGCGGCAGAGCGTGAGTCTCTTCCACTTTAGTACGTGAAATAAACATGAAAGAACATCAGAAAGAACATTGAAATATGCATTACAACTTACCGAAATGTTTATGTAATCACTCAATCAGCATTTCAATCAAAAGAAAGCCATCAAATAAAACAGTTTATGAACAATGTCACTTAACATTGCATTTCATGAAAGTTACCCAGTGTTCACAGTTCGTTAGTTAGATATAGGAAACACTAGAAAGAGCATATTTACTGTTAATTATATATGTATGTTTGAATAAATCTGTCAGGAATTTTTCTGAAAACGAATTGTTGTATACACCCAGATAGCACAAGTACGTCTGCAAGATGTTTGTTAAAGATTGTTTAATCTGGAAAGCATCTGCTGTGTAAAAACATCTGATAGACAAGGGCTGCTCGATTATGACAAAAATCATAATCACAATTATTTTGTTCTATATTGTAATCACAATTATTTAACGATGTTTAAATGTTTAAAAACATGAATACATCTAATCAACTTAAATAAATCAAGCACATCCCATTTTGCAAAAGTCCCGTTACATGATTTTACTGATTTGCATTTAAAATTGGGCTTTTATGGAGGAACGAAAGCGCACCGCTAGAAAAGGGGCGTAATGGGGCGCAATAATCGTTTTATCTCGATTATTGTATTTTCATTATAAACTGTATTTCGATTAATTGCACAGCCCTATGATATACGTCTTTAAGATGTCAGTTTTACATACATTCTAAATCATAAACATCTTAAAGACATTTTCTAAACGTCTATACAGTACATCTGATAGGAAACGTCCTATAGACATATTGCAGATGAGCAAACACTCTAAAAAAAAATGTCTTGCAGATGTAAATGTAGACGTCAAATAGACGTCTCCATGATGTACGTGTGCTTTCAGGGCAGACGTTTTTATTATTATATCTGAAAATAAATAGCATTTAATATAATAGTGTTGTTGTTCATTTTAACCTCTAATGTACCAGTATATATATATTGTTTAGAGCAGGGGTCACCACACTTGGTCCTTGAGGGCCGGTGTCCTGCAGAGTTTAGCTACAACCTGCCTCAACACACCTGCATGGAAGTTTCAAGTATACTAAGCAAGACCTGATTAGCTGGTTCAGGTGTGTTTGATTAGGGTTGGAGCTAAACTCTGCAGGACACCGGCCCTCCAGGAACAAGCTTGGTGACCCCTTGTTTAGAGCATCGGCAGATATCGTTCTGAGTAATCTGCCATGAAATTTCATATTGGTGCATCTCTACTTTAAAATGCATTAAAACCCATGTTAGCATATTGTAATGCCCCCAAATATTGTCCCAAATTAGTCAAACACAGTTATCCGAACAAAGATGTTAAAATAATATTGCTGAAACATTAAGGATTTGTGAGTTCCCAGCATGCACTGCAGCATGAATAAATTAGGCATTTACTCTGAAAGTATTATTTTTCTTTTCTTTTCTTTTCACAGCATCTTTGATATGTTATTTTACACTATCTTTTCCTCCGCTCTTTCTCTCTCTGGGTTTATATGATAGCCTCTGGCCTGCTCCTGCCAAACGGCCTGTTAACTAGATGCTATAAAGTGATGAATGGTGTGTGTGTGTGTATGTGTGTGCATTGGTGCATGTGTTTGTGTACACTCTTTAACTTGGATAAGATGCAGACGGGTGATGAATGTGTTTGTATGTGTGTGTTTAACTAAAGAGTCTGATGGTTTTGCTCATGAGAGTGTGATGGATTGTGTTGAGTGTGTGTGTTTGATGATGGGTAATGATAGACAGATTCATCATCCAGCCTCATTTAACCTAAAGTTTTAACCTTCGCTTGTATTCATTGTAAAATCTACCAACACTCTTGTCAGTGCATGACCAGGGTTATTATAGCTAACTAAAACTAGAAGAAAAACTACTTTTTTTTAGAAAAACATTTTACGTTGATTGAAATAAAATATAAAAAGTAAACTTGTGATATATAAATATATAGTGATATAAAAATCTATGTATCAGCACATTTATGTACATCTTATTCACTGTAATTAAATTGTGGCAGGCTATTTTATTACTGTATATATATCAACATCATATTAGTCACCGTCCGCCCAGCTCTCGAGTTATTGATATCAGCGTCGCTTGTTCAGTCGACAATCGATGACTAATGATGGACACACATATGATGAAGTGCGTATTAGCCTATCTGACCTGACGAGTTTCATCTGCGCTATTTTATTAAATGCTGATGTTATTACACATTGTTGTAATAGACAGATAGATGTTTTTGGCTGTGGCATTTTGTCTTATTGTTTTCTAGAATTAACTTGACAGGCCTGAGTTTTAGAGAGACTTTATATACTAGCAACTCTGGTGTGAAATGAAATTCAGAGCATTTTAAACACCAAAACTGCAGGGTATTGATCAGTTTTTTTGTGCCTGTCTCTGCTTGGCTTGCCACAAAATCAGATCCGCTCTACAGATTTCACCACAAATTATCATTTTTCTGTTCCAGTTGCATTCGACATCCTCTTAGTTTGCATGAGACATCATGTTTCATGCATTTTATTGAGCACAATCACAAGCTGTCCGCTCCATATGCGTCCGGTGCGTTCGTTCATAAATATTCATGAGCGCTGCTCTTTCGCCTCTAGCGATTGGTCCAGGCCTGCTTGACATCACAATGCGAGGATTCCTCTTTTTTCCCGCATGATGCGGCCAGCTGTTTACTTATTCATATATTCATGTGTCATTTTATTTATTTTTGAATTATCGTGTTCCCCGTAAGCCGTCCTGACAGGCATTTTAATTGAAATTTATCCGGCCGGCCGCTGGAAAACGAGGCCCTATTTTGTGAAATGTCAGTCTGAAATGAGCGCGAGAGGAATGGGACATTTATACGCTGTACAATTACCTCCACCGTATTAGCCTCATCTAGTGTGTCCGGCACTCACCTGGAGGAGAAACAAGGCATGATGGGAACAGTGACAGGTGGCTGTAGTTTCCATACTAATTGTGCATTATTAACATTAGTGCATTTAGAGCAGTATGCTAAAAGTGTCTAGTAATGTAATGTTTTTGAAGCATGCAAAAGATTTGGGTCAGGATGATTTTTTATTGCATCTTTGTGAATACATTAATGTCAAAGATGAAACAAAGATGCATTAAATTGATCAAACATTACAGTAAAGATATTTATAATGTAATATGCTATTGAACTTTCTATTTTACAAAGATCCTGAAAAAAAATCTATCACATTTTCCACAAAAATATGAAGCAGCACAACTGATTTCAACATTGATAATAATTAAGAAATGTCTTAAATGACACTGCTTTACATCACAGGAATAAATTACATTTTCAAATATTTTCAAATAGAAAACATTATTTTACATTGCAGTAATTTTTTCACAATAATAACGTTTTTACTGTATTTTTTATCAAATAAATGTAGCCTTGGTGAGCATAAAATATTTCTTTTAAAAAGATTCAAAAATCTTACCAACCCCAAACTGAATGGTTGTGTATTTTTATTGCTTTATTTAGTTCAGATTCAGCCAGGCTCCAAAGTACTTTCTATTATTTCTGTCTGTGTTAGATTTTAAATTTTATTTTAATTTTTAAGATGCTTGTTGTATTCCTTTCCATTGTAAGTCGCTTTGGATAAAAGCATCTGATAAATCAGGGGTTCCCAAACTTTTCCATTCCACGACCCACCTAGACAAGTATAATCTATTTCACGACCCACCAAAATATTTGAGATAAAAAACTATTGAGATTACTTTAAGCTTAATCTTAATTAAAAGTTTAATATAAAATAAATTACATATTTAAGAAAAATAACCATTTTATTTTATAGTACAACTGTAAAATTTCACTACTAATATTTAAGTTTTAATTTCTTTGTTTACAGATGTTAAAATATGAAACGTGTCCATAAAAACTCGAAACACGTGAACTGTAATCCGCGCTGCGAGTGTTGTTAAACTCAGTGCAGAAAATGCAGTCATGATCCTTCCGTGTGTGCAAGGATAGCGGAGCACAACCCAACACTTTTTATCAAAGCATAAGAAGCGAAGCAGAACTATCTAAAACTGTTTGGAGATTAAAATAATTGTGAAATAGGTAAAAATATTAAACAGATGTGTCTCATTTAAAATAAACACTAAAACCCAAGATACTTCAGTCAGAAATGTACTCTTGCAACTCTGCAATTTTGTTCCTCATAATTTTGCTGGTTTAGTACGAGTTGTTGGTTTAATAGTTCACATTTGTTGAGGGGAAAAACTTTTAGAAAAAATTTAAATCAATTGAGTGCAATTTTAGCCATTAATTATTTCTTAATAAAAGCCAACGGACCAGGAACTCTTTTAATTCACTCTTAAGGTCGTTTTAACTGGTATTCAGCTTTTGGTGAGTGTTTGTTTTGGACCCTGGATGCATTATGGATCAGAAACAGAATGAAAGGTGAAAAAGATGGATTTTGGATGAAGGTTAAAACATCTTTGATATTAGAAACCTTTAAAACTCTCATTGCAGTGTTCAGTTTCATCACAGAGCGAGAATGATCAAATTTACTGTCAACTTTGACACTTAATTCTGGACTGAAATGAACTCCACGAAGCATGAAAGTAAGTTTTTTAGTGGTTTCTAAATCAACTTTATCAATCAAAAATAATCCAAGTGTAAAACTCATCTTATACAGTAGGTTGCCAGATACAGTAGATTGAAAGGCTCATACTTGTGCTTACAAACCAATATTTGGTGTTAATTTACTCTCAGGCCATCCAAGATATCAGGCTTCCTCTTTTTTCTTTAGTATAACAGTACATGAGATTACAACACTATTTTTGTCTGATATGCTTATTTTCACTCTCAAAGTGCCAGTAGCCATTGACTTGCATTTTATGAATCACCAAGAACCACGGTTTCAGCTAAAAATCTCATTTACTGTTACACTAAAGAAAAAAGAGGACGCCTACATCTTGGATGGCCTGAGGGTGAGTAAATTAACAACTAATTTCGATTTTTGAGTGAACTATCCCTTTAAGTACATATGCTATTATCACGAAGATGTGCAACTTTAGTCCTTGGAATGGAAAACACACACACACACTCAAATGTGAATCTGCATTTGACACATTTAATTTCCACTTGATGTGAAATTAGATTCATGAATAATAATATGAGAGCAGTTAGCTCAAATTATTCTGCTGTCACACTCGCAAACCTGACAGACGGGAATTAAATCATTTAAAGAAAGAAATAACGAGCGAATTCCCCAGAAACTCTCATCTGCCTCCGATCTGCTGCATTCTTTTAACTCAAAAGAGATCTTTAAATCACAGCTGCTTTTGAAGAGCCGTCGGCTGATGTTAGAGCAGTTGGATTCTCTGAGATCAGAACAAACACACAGACCACATCTGATCCCAGACCAGCGCTCCTGGATCCCACGTGTGTTTGATACGTACGGATGATCGCCATGCATAAAAGCCAGAGATGGAGATTAGTTTTAATAAAAGAGTTTCATAAACTCATCTGTCCTGTGACTCAGAACTTTATCTGAATGTCTGACTTTTTATTTCACTCTTCAGTGCAAAAAGTTATCATTTTTATGATAATACAATCTAATGTAATATGCACAGAGAGTCGCTTGATATAATAATGTCTATTTATCCACCGATCAGTCCTAGTTTTTGTGCTTTTTACTTTCTTTTGGCTTTGTGAATTGAAATCCATCTGAGCGATAAACCACTATGAAGCTCACTACAGTCTTGCACGTTTTCTTCTGTAATGCTTTCATTTTTTTTCCTGTGTGTCAGTGTTATTCTAGTATTCCTTATATGCTATTATTATTTTGAATTAGCATTTATTTTTTATATTTTGTTTTATTATAATTTTAGTTTAGTAATTTTTTGTTGTTGTAAATTTTAACATTAACATTTAGTTTTAGTAGTTTTATTCAACTTATTTCTGTTTTTACATAAATGCACTTATGTACATTTTAAAACATTTCTATGTAGCTTTAATTTATTTTTTACTTCAGTTGTAGTTTTATTAATTTGAATACTTCACCTTATATTATATATCCATTATATTTTCAGTTTCATTTTAATTTTAGTTTGTTTTAGTAATTTTGTTGTGATTTTTGTCACTTTCATTTCTTGTAAATTGTAGATTTAATTAAATTTAATTAAATTTTTTTGCTTTAGTTTTAGTCATTTTATAGAAATAAGGACTTATTTCCATTTCTTTAGAATTATTTTCATTAGAATATTTTTCATTTTAAATATTTTTTAAATAAAATTTTTACATTTTGTTTTATTACCGAAAACAATTACAGCGTTTTAAATATTTATTTTAGCTTTATTTTTATTTCAGTATTAGTTTAGTAAAAAAAAAAAAACATTTAAATCAAATATTTACATTTTATTTTAGCTTTATTTCAGTTACCAAAAAAAACTGTTTTTAATAGGTTTAGTTAACAATAGCTACACTGTTGTGTGGGTGCATTTGTTCAGGCTTTATGCTTTTTAGGCCTTCACAGGTATCCTGGCATTTGTATGTGTGTTTTAAAGCAGGACAGTGAGTTTGTGTGGCCCTAATGAAGATTTCATTTCTAGGCTTGATGATTCTAATGGGAAATGGTTCAATGAAATGTGCATTACATAACCAGAGTAATATAGAAATAAAACACACACACACACACACACACACACACTCACACACACACACACACACACACACACACACACACAGTAATACACAAATTTGCCGTTATTCACTCTCTCAGTGGTGATGCATTAAAATGATTAAGTGTGTCAAACACACACACACACACACACACACACACACCTCATCTGACTAATTCAAATGCAGTGAAAGTGAATTAAAGTTTTTTCCACTCAGGCCTTAATGTGGCTGTTGTTATGGTTACGGTTGCCAAGGGCTTTTCCGACTGTTTATCCTGCTGGGTTAAAAGGCATTACAGCAGGGAAAATGCATTTCACTCTTATTTGTTAATTTTTTATTATTCTATCAGCTTTCCCCCTGTTTTTCCATGTCACCATCTGTTGATGGAAGTGTTGCACTCGTTTCAGGATCTGTGGGCAGAGTTTGCCACGGTTTTTAACTGGGAATTTAAATGAGAATATTTATTGGAATTGATATTGATATTCAAGACTTTAAGGGGCTTTCAGAAGTAATTCCACTGGCCTTGATTATAACAGCGTTTGCCAACTAGAGTAGCTTGTTTGTGCTATTCATCACTATGATGCTAGGACGGTTTCCAGGGCATTGCTATGCGGTTGCTAGGGTGTTTTGTGTGGTTGCTATGGTGGTTAAGATAATATTCTGGTCTCAAAAACTTTGAAACCTGGATTTTAGTGGAAGTTTTTGTTTTCTGAGTGGAAATGCAAAGATTGATGCAGAGAAACTTCTATTTCAAAATCACCACAATAATAAATAAAGGCTAAAGGCATGTAAAACATCCAGGTTTATTTATCTATCTATCCATCTATCCATCCATCCATCCATCCTTCCATCCTTCCTTCCATCCATCCTTCCTTCAATATTGCATTTTTCCATGTTTGTTTATTTATTTATCTGAGCTGTTTAACAATGCAAACAAGGCATTATCTACTTAAATATGCATTAATTTTGCATACATTTTCTGGACAGAAATCTAAACATTGAATAAAACCAAGTTCAGAGTTCTTGTTTCATTTTGTTGACATAAGAGTTTGGTTTTTTAATAAAACTACTGTCAACAGGCAGAAAAAAATACATTTTCAACATGTTTTTAGGAATACAATTATGCAAATAATATATAAACAAACTCCTCTGTAAAAACCTTCAGAGTATAGACAGGAATAAATCTGTAAAGTTTGGTGCAAGTGCTGCTGAAGTGGAGATTGTGGGCTCATTTTAAAAAAAGGGCTCTTAAGATGTGTATTATAATGGAAATCTACAAGCACAAATAAACAAAGTGCAATAAAATAAACACTTTATGTGTATATTGAATGTTTTCTTTCCTCTAGTCTGAAAGGAGATGTTATGGAAGAAAAATAACCCAAAAATGACCAGTGTCTTTAAAAGTCTGACATCTATGGCTGTTTTTCAGTGCAGTCAGATGTTTAGAGCAGCTGTTGTTGTTTTTGCTCTGAAAGTCCCACCTAATTAGGAGGCATGGAAATGATGCACTTTAAAGTTTGTGATTGTCCGATGCAGCTGTCATCAGTATGTTAACAGCTGAGGATCCAATTTACAGCTGCGCTCTCGTTCTGCCCCGCAGGAGAGAATTACAGGTGAATTTGATGCTCAACACCTTTCATCAAGGAGAAATATATATATATTAACAGCATAGCGAAACACAGCGGGTATTATTGTGCACGAACATCTAAAATCTCAGTAATAGAAATAGGATTGAATTAGGCCTTTGAGTGCTGCATGAAGAGCCCGAGTTAAAGCTTATTCTGATTTCAATCTTCAGTGTCGATGAAGGAGCTTTCGGTTTTCACACACTTTTGTCTGTGGCACGGTGCGGTGGGTCTGTCTGGTTTAATTGAAATGGCGTCTTATTACCATGTGAAATAGTTTATTGTGAACTCTCAGGATAGAATGACAGATGAAAATGAAGGAGGGTTTTTTTGGTGAAGAGAAAAGGGCTGAGTTATGATTCTTTTGGGACCAGTTGTCAAGATATTTTCCTCCTGAGAGAAAGACTGACACATCAGTGAGATTACATACATCTTTTGAATACTCAACCAGCTCTGTGATTTAGTCTTCACTTCAGTCCTTGTTGAAGAAGAAAGGTAGAACGATGATCAATCTAAGTGATCAGGGATCTGATCAAGTGGTCACATTGATTAACACATTGACTAAAGCGTCATTCAGAAACACGTGTGACAACAATACATTTTTAGAGTGAATGCTGATCTCTCCTAACAAAAGCTAAGGACCACATACTCACCTGTCAATTATCTATTCAACTAAGACTCACTGATTCAAATGATCTGTTCAGATTGAGTCTCCAGTTAACAACTCACTGATTCAAATGATTCAGTCAGAGTGAGTCTCTAGTTACTGTAACAACTCACTGATTCAAATTTTTCTGTCAGAGCGAGTCTACAGTTACTGCAACAACTCACTGATTCAAATGATTCGGTCAGAGCGAATCTCCAGTTACTGTAACAACTCACTGATTCAAATGATCCGGTCAGAGCGAGTCTACAGTTACTGCAACAACTCACTGATTCAAATGATTCGGTCAGAGCGAATCTCCAGTTACTGTAACAACTCACTGATTCAAATGATCCGTTCAGAGTGAGTCTACAGTTAACAACTCACTGATTCAAATGATTTGGTCAGAGCGAGTCTCCAGTTAACAACTCACTGATTCAAATGATTCGGTCAGAGCGAATCTCCAGTTACTGTAACAACTCACTGATTCAAATGATCCGTTCAGAGTGAGTCTACAGTTAACAACTCACTGATTCAAATGATTTGGTCAGAGCGAGTCTCCAGTTAACAACTCACTGATTCAAATGATTCGGTCAGAGCGAGTCTCCAGTTAACAACTCACTGATTCAAATGATTTGGTCAGCGCGAGTCTCCAGTTAACAACTTACTGATTCAAATGATTCGGTCGGAGCGAGTCTCCAGTTAACAACTCACTGATTCAAATGATTTGGTCAGAGCGAGTCTCCAGTTAACAACTTACTGATTCAAATGATTCGGTCGGAGCGAGTCTCCAGTTAACAACTCACTGATTCAAATGATTTGGTCGAGCGAGTCTCCAGTTACACAACTCACTGATTCAAATGATTCGGTCAGAGCGAGTCTCCAGTACTAACAACTCACTGATTCAAATGATTCGGTCAGAGCGAGTCTCCAGTTAACAACTCACTGATTCAAATGATTCGGTCAGAGCGAGTCTCCAGTTACTGAACAACTCACTGATTCAAATGATTCGGTCAGAGCGAGTCTCCAGTTACTGAACAACTCACTGATTCAAATGATTCGGTCAGAGCGAGTCTCCAGTTTAACAACTCACTGATTCAAATGATCGGTCAGAGCGAGTCTACAGTTACTGCAACAACTCACTGATTCAAATGATTCGGTCAGAGCGAATCTCCAGTTACTGTAACAACTCACTGATTCAAATGATCCGTTCAGAGTGAGTCTACAGTTAACAACTCACTGATTCAAATGATTTGGTCAGAGCGAGTCTCCAGTTAACAACTACTGATTCAAATGATTCGGTCGGAGCGAGTCTCCAGTTAACAACTCACTGATTCAAATGATTTGGTCAGCGCGAGTCTCCAGTTAACAACTTACTGATTCAAATGATTCGGTCGGAGCGAGTCTCCAGTTAACAACTTACTGATTCAAATGATTTGGTCAGAGCGAGTCTCCAGTTAACAACTTACTGATTCAAATGATTCGGTCAGAGCGAGTCTCCAGTTAACAACTTACTGATTCAAATGATTCGGTCGGAGCGAGTCGCCAGTTAACAACTCACTGATTCAAATGATCTGGTCAGAGCGAGTCTCCAGTTAACAACTTACTGATTCAAATGATTCGGTCGGAGCGAGTCTCCAGTTAACAACTTACTGATTCAAATGATTCGGTCAGAGCGAGTCTCCAGTTAACAACTCACTGATTCAAATGATTCGGTCGGAGCGAGTCTCCAGTTAACAACTCACTGATTCAAATGATTCGGTCAGAGCGAGTCTCCAGTTAACAACTCACTGATTCAAATGATTCGGTCAGAGCGAGTCTCCAGTTAACAACTTACTGATTCAAATGATTCGGTCGGAGCGAGTCTCCAGTTAACAACTCACTGATTCAAATGATTCGGTCGGAGCGAATCTCCAGTTAACAACTTACTGATTCAAATGATTTGGTCAGAGCGAATCTCCAGTTAACAACTTACTGATTCAAATGATTCGGTCGGAGCGAATCTCCAGTTAACAACTTACTGATTCAAATGATTCGGTCGGAGCGAATCTCCAGTTAACAACTAACTGATTCAAATGATTCGGTCGGAGCGAATCTCCAGTTAACAACTCACTGATTCAAATGATTCGGTCGGAGCGAGTCTCCAGTTAACAACTTACTGATTCAAATGATTCGGTCGGAGCGAATCTCCAGTTAACAACTCACTGATTCAAATGATTCGGTCGGAGCGAATCTCCAGTTAACAACTCACTGATTCAAATGATTTGGTCTGAGCGAGTCACCAGTTAACAACTCACTGATTCAAATGATTCGGTCAGAGCGAGTCGTCCAGTTAACAACTTACTGATTCAAATGATTCGGTCAGAGCGAGTCTCCAGTTAACAACTCACTGATTCAAATGATTCGGTCGGAGCGAATCTCCAGTTAACAACTTACTGATTTAAATGATTTGGTCAGAGCGAATCTCCAGTTAACTATTATGTGGATTCACAATTCCGACTCAAAAGGCACAAGAAATGGGAGATCCTTGGAGCTCAAATAGTAAGTAACTAATGGTGAATTTTAGGATTTATTATTGTAAATGAAAATCATAGATCAGGACTGTCAGTTGTTTGTGAACTAGTTCTGCTTTAAAAGGGTGGGCTGTTTAAGCCCACTGTATGAAATGCTTGAATGTGGATATATCCACATTATCGAATCACCTCTCAATGGGGTAGGTTTTAGGTAAAAACTAAACATTAAAATATTAAAACATTAAAATAATGCAAATTACTGCCCATGCATCTAATCCGACTGCTGAAGCAATGAGTTTTAAACTAGTATGTTTGCGTACACATTAAAATAAAAATCGTAAAATAAACATTAATCGATCAGTACTTTTTACAGTTAATACATTAGATTAAAATTCAAATACCTTTGTACTTTTGCTTGAGTAAAATTGAAAAGGAGCACTTAATATTTTACTGGAGAAATGTTTTATTAGGGTATCTGTACTTTTACTCAAGTGCTTGTTTTGTGTATTTTGTCCACCACTGCTGGCGACACCACTGCTGGCGACACATGGGAGTACCATGAAGACTGTGACATGTCTCAATTGATCACCCAAGATATGTCACTCAAAATATCTCAATATCATATAAACAAGTCTTTCCAGTCCTCGCAGGAAACAGATTAGATGTTAAAGTGATGTGATTAAGACAAACAATAGACTATTCTAAGAAGCGTAACTGATATGCAGCATTTTCATTATTCATTTCCAGTCAAAATGCATTATTTGTAGAAGTCATCTAAGTGATAGATGAAGCACTTTTGGCCATCGCTAGCGTGGCTCTCGGCCAGGATCAGTCCACAGTAATATAGAGTCTGTCGAGTAAGTGTTTTTTACTGTTAGGTAAAAGCATTTCTGCTCAGCCGAAAAACGCTGCGAGCGTGAACTCTGGATGTGTAGGTCACTGTAATGTTATGGTATGCGCATGTACACATGATGCTGTGTGTGTTTGTCATGTTTCAATGCTTAATTTGGATTATGAACATGATAAACACACACTCGCCAAGTGCCGCTTCGGTCCAGGAGGTGAAAGGGTCAGTTTGACCTTGAGAAAATGCTCGACGGGACATTTTCTTGTTGTTCTTGGCTGGGATTTTGATGATGAAACAGGACACTCTATAAAAAGCGACACTAGCGAAGCCTTCATGAGCTCAGATCACTCAATATTCACTCTTTCTCCCTGAGGGCTGCATTTATCTCTCCTCTGAGGAGTCGCGCTTTCATCGCTCTTTATCTCACAGGGACATTAAGAATGACAAATCCAATTACCGTTCGCCTCGGTAATTAGCATTAGTGCCAACGTTTATGATTGTCATTTATTTACCAGACTGAAGGTGCAACAATACTGTAAGCATACGGTAAACTGGCCTTTCACTGTGATGAGCCGCTCTAAATGTTTCTCTGTGAACCGTGGTGATATACGGCGCTCGAGATTCATCACATTCATGATATCTGCCTTTTCTTGATGCATTGCACTCTTGTGAGAGAGAAACTCACCTGCTGAGACTCATTTGAGCTCTGAGAGAGAGAGAAAATGAGAGGGAGATGTTGAGAGGAATGCTTGTGTGGGAAGATCAGGTCAATGGCAAACGCTGATGCATTTGTACATGAAGTGCTGCATTCTGGATAGACTTTGGCTCTAGCTTAAGTTCTTCCACACTGACTGAATCAATAATTTCTTCTTGAACCTTGCCTTATACACGGAGGCATTGTCACGTTAGGATAGAAAAGGGTCCTGTCCAAACTGTTGCTATAAAATTAGAAGCACACAATTCCCTAGAATATCATTATATGCTTAAACATTAAACATTGTACTCATGGAAATTACTAAAGTAGTCAAACCTGTTCATTAGAAGGGGGTGACCCAATACTTTTGGCAATATAGTGTATATCAAAACTTAACTTAATTTTTGATTAGTAATATGCATTGCTAAAGACTTCATTTGGACAGCTTTAAAGGGCTATTTTCTCAATATTTAGATTTTTTTTGCACCCTCAGATTCCAGATTTTCAAATAGTTGTATCTCGGACCAAATATTGTCCAATCCTAACAAACCATATATCAATGGAAAGCTTATTTATTCAGCTTTCAGATGATGTATAAATGTAAATTTCGAAAAATTTACCATTATAACTGGTTTTGTGGTCCAGGGTCTCTCTCACACACACACACACACGCACGCACGCACGCACGCACGCACGCACACGCACGCACCACGCACACACGCACACACACACGCACACACGCACACACACAGAGACACACACACACACACACACACACACACACACACACACACACACACACACTGACTGTAGATCATTCCTGGGATTTGGTAACATTTCAGCTTGGAAGATACTACTCATGTGTCCCTCAAATATATTAATGTGAAAATATGAATAATAGTGAATATGAATTATTATTATTATTTTTATCCCAAAGAACCATAGTATTAAAATAGTAAAACAATATTACATCAAAGAACCAATGTACACACACATACACAAACACACACATATGGTATTAAAATTTGAAAAATTCATTTTCTTTGTCTTTTGAAAGGTACATTTGTGTTCTGCTTTAGTTCATCTTTCTCTCTGACTTTGACTTTCTCAGCAGAATCAGATTGTTCATCATTGATAATAAGCTGGTAACGAGCCAGAGTTTAAATGAGCTTTTAATATGCTGATTTTAAGAGGCAGGAGAAAAGATGCTTTAGTCAGAGTCAGTCACACTGAACTCACTGCTAGAGGTCTTCACGGAGGACCCGAGACCCGAGGACCCGGGACCTGACCCGGGACCCGTATGGGTTCGGGTCTATATTTTAAACGGTCAGCCGGGTCCGGGTCCGGGTCGGGTCCCAATCTATTACTTCGGGTCCCGGGTCTTTTTTAACATTGTGTGTAATACCCGAGTCGATCGGAGAACACCGCACCCGCGAGTGATCAGTGTCAGTCAGCATGCGTGTGTGTAACTTGAAGTTTGTAAAATTAGGATGAGAAAAGTGTGAGCGGGAAATAAGGTGGAGGAAAAAAAACACGCGTTACCGCAGCCGCCAGAAGCAGAGTGCGGGCGAAGTTAATGTTAGTACTGCAAGCGGACGGTGATCATGAGTGATGTTAAAAAAAAGCTGAAACAAAACTGAAGAAGAGACGCACCTGTTATTGAACACGCACGCAGTAAAGTGTAACGCACTTCTAATTCTGTGAGTTTTTTTGCAAAAAAAAAAATTGCTCCGAGTCTTTATTACAATTAACAAAAAGTATCGTTATTGTAGTTCAAACGTAACAGTCGAAGTTGACTCGAGATGAAAAAAAAAAACTGCGAAGTTGCATTAGTCATCCGTCTCCGTGACAGCAAGTAGACTTTTGAAGCTGGAATAATGAGTGGATTAAGAAGGCTGTTTCAGACGGCAAGAGAGAGGAACAGCCTAACATGGATGGAAATGTATTGGCAAGGAGGATTGTATACATCGCAGTTAGGGAGAGGGCTACTAACAGTAGTTAAGGCAAAAAGGTTTTTTTTTCGCAACATGTTTATTGACTTAATAGCATTTGCTGTGTAATATGTGCCGATCGGGATGGGTACAGTCGGGTCTGTGTCTAACCAGCCGGGTTCGGGTCCAACTTTCGAATAATGGTCGGGTCCGCATCGGGTCCGGGTAGTACATTCAAGGTATTTCTCGGGTCTGCACGGGTTCGGGTCCCACTTTCAAATAAAATACGGGTCCGGGTCGGTTCCGTGCAGCATATTTACGGGTCTCTTCGGGTTCGGGTACGAATTTTTGGACCCGTGAAGACCTCTACTCACTGCATCAAACAGACCTCAAGACACTCACCTGCTCTTATATTTGCACCTAAAATAAGTTATTTTGATTTATGATCATTTCTTCCTATAAATTTACACATTTGATATGTTAATTTATTTTCGTAGTTTTTTGAGTGGATAAAGTCTTTGCATGTGCCAAAAAGCTGCTTTCTCCACAATGTCCTCCACAATGTCCTGATGTCCATCCTGATTCTTATTCATAAGTCTTATTCATGAGTTTTATTTATTTACTTATTTCTTTATTTTGATATTATTTACTTTACGTTATGTTTTCATCTCCAGACTGCCGTGACATCCTGTTACCCATGATGCTCCGGGAGCTGAGCGGGGCGTTGGCCGTGGTGGGAGAGGGGCATCAGGATGAGAAGCGCAACAGCGTTGAACTTCTGAACAACATTCTGGAGGTGCTGAGCAGAAACGACGTGGTAAGAGCCAATCAGAGAGCAGCACACTAATACACCAGCCAATCACAGCACAGTCAGTGGATTTCTGGAGAAATTTCATTCCATTTTCAAAAATAGATCAGTCCTATTAAAAATAGATTCACTAAAATTGCTATAAAATATAAAGCAATACTGATTAGAGTATTGTGTTATCATGCATCATGAGTTTAATAATTTGACATTAAATATAATTTTTTTACTTTTTAATTGGGAATTTAGAAGTTTTTGAGATTTTGAGGATTTAGATCTTCCACTCTTTTGAGGATTATGATTATGATTTGAAAATTGCATCTAATCAAGCACACACACACACACACACTCACCTAGATGTAAAATCTGAGCAGGTTTTTAATTACTAAAATGACAGCGGTTTACACTCGGTTCTTTGAAGTCTGATGCTCTAATCTCACTTTCCGAACGCTGATGCGCTTAGACACTGAACTTCCTGAACTTCCACTTCCAAAGAAAGCGGTAAAACGGAGACAGAGGGAGATAATGAAGGAGGTCAGGACGCTGCCGTGTGTTTATCAGCGCTGCCTGTTTAACCCAAATTGTTGCTCTGACACAAAAACAGTCTTCGGTGTTTGTGTGTGTTTAAATCAGCACTAGTTCTGCTTCCTCTTAAAGAAAACTTCTGGGTTCAAAACAAGTGAAGATCTATTCATAGCATCTGTGGCATAATGTCCATTACTACAGAAAATAATTTCATACTTTTAAAACAAATATGTATACTAATATGCTTCCAGTAGAAGCCTATGGGGTTATAAATATTTCATATAATTTATTTTTAAGAACATTTGTAATATGTTTTGATATATATATATTTTTATATCCATTTAAAATGATAAATACTTTTAAATATGTGTGTGCGTTTCTTTTAATATATTATATATAATATATAAAAATATAATATATTAATATAAATTTTTATATAACTGTAAAAATTATATAAATACACGTTAATAATTATAAATTAAGAATATTCTTAATGTTTTAATATTTTTTATTTAATAATTAATATTTCTGATTTTTTTATTTTTATATTAATGGTACTGTGTGTGTGTGTATGTAATGTATAATATATAATATTTAATTATATAATGTATAATTTTCTTAGAGTATTCTTAGTTTGTCATTTAAATTTTATTATACAGTTGTATTTTAAATATTACTATTAATATCACTATTTATAAAATATGTATATTGAGGGAGTAATACAGTGTATATTATATAGTATATTATATAGTGTGTGTGTATATGTACAGTATATATATATAAATAATATATACATGTAATATATCATTTTAAATGCTATGACATTTTAAGAACAATAATAGTATGTATTTATTTATTAATTATGAAAAATGTTCATGTTTTTAATCACATAATTTTGACAGTGGGACTGCTTTTATAGATGGACTCTTAGTTATTCATCATTGGTTTGATTTGTCTCTGTATGTCGTCCTTCATCTTCAGTGGTAATCAATCAGTCATGCAACAAATGCTAATGAAACCGAGCAATGTTCAGTGTCAGCTCATGAATGTCTTAAATATTGTTGACTCTGAATATTATACGCGTCGGGTTTTAACATCACACTTCATCTTTAACTTGTATAGAAGCCGTGCATGTCCTTCAAGAGCTGTTTGTGTTTTAGCAGAGAGGCGAGGTGACCGGGTCAGACCCGTCTGATTATATGATGATGAGCGACTGATGAGAATGATGGAGTGCAGAGGAGAGAGCAGAATGAAGATGTGACGGGGTCGTGACCTCTCGTCTGCTCCTTTAACAGGATTCAGAGAGTGTTTCACAGTTCAAACAAACAGTGAGGGAGAGAGACGTGTGAGGAGGACGCTTGCTCTCGTTCTCTCTCTCAGGGCATGTTTCATGCTGCGGTTTGAATTAAACTCTCGGAGAGCCTTCAAAACATTATTCACCTCAAACGATTCTTCTAAAAATACAGACGAGAGAACATCTGTGAGAGCGAGTATTTGTAGAGCAGCACACAAACATTATGGGATGGGAAATAAGCTGTCTAGGTATTCCTGAGTGTGTTGTTTTGACTTTTGAGCCGCGTTTAGAGCCATTGTGAAATGCGGATAAACACACCTATTTGAAGATAAGAGCAACCATAAAAATCCTGCTAATATATAATGAACTAATATACATACTGGTATATACATCATATTCCAACCCAAAATCACAAGACGTTAGAAGTTTGGGGTCAGTAAGATTTTGTGATATTTTTGAAAGCAATCTCTTCTGCTCATCAAGGCTACATTTATTTGATTAAAAACACAGTAAAATCAGTAATATTGTGAAATGTTATTAACATTTAAAATAATGGTAGAAGGACATTATAAATGTCTTTGTCACTTTTGATCAATTTATTGCATCCTTGCTGAATAAAAAATATTATTTTCTTTAAACCACAAACTTTTTAATGGTAGTATATTATGAATATATGAAATGTAAACAATCCCAACAATAATTAAATATATATAAATATACAGTGCTGCGTGAAAGTTTGTGAACCCTTTAGAATTTTCTATATTTCTGCAAAAATAGATCATCAGATTTTCGCACAAGTCCTGAAAGTTGACAAAGAAAACCCAATTAAACAAATGAATGAAAATAAATACTTTGTCATTTATTTATTCAGGGGAAATTATCCAAATATTACATTTCTGTGAGTGGCAAAAGTATGTGAATCTCTAGGATTAGCTGTTAATTTGAAGGTGAAATTAGAATCCATCTGTTCAGAGATGTTTTCAGTCAGTGGAATGTCTGTTTTATTTAAAGAACAGGGTTCTATCAAAGTCTGATCATGTTTGTGGAAGTGAATCATGGCACGAACAAAGGAGATCTCCGAGGACCTCAGAAAAAGAGTTGTTGTTGCTCATCAGGCTGGAAAATGTTACAAAACCATCTCTAAAGAGTTTAGACTTTAGACAGATTGTGTACAAATGGAGGAAATTCAAGACCACTGTTACCCTCCCCAGGAGTGGTCCACCAACAAAAATCACTCTAAAAGCAAGACGTGTAATTGTCCACGAGGTCGCAAAGGACCTCAGGGTAACCTCTAAGCAACTAAAGGCCTTTCTCACATTGGCTGATGTTAATATTCATGAGTCCACCATCAGGAGAACACTGGAGAAAGAATCAAGGAGAAAGCCACTGCTCATGTAGACAAGCCAGAGGGCTATTGGAGAAATGTTTTGTGAATGGATGAGACCAAAATAAAACTTTTTGTTTTAAATGAGAAGCGTTATGTTTGGAGAAAAGAACACACCTCATTCCAGCATAATAATCTTATCCCATCTGTGAAACACAGTGGTGGTAGTATCATGGTTTGGCCCTGTTTTGCTGAATCTGGGCCAGGACGACTAGCTATCATTGATGGAACAATGAATTCTGAATTATACCAGCAAATTGTAAAGGAAAACGTCAAGACATCTGTCCGAGAACTGAGTCTCAAGAGAAAGCAGGTCATGGAGTAAGCTAACGACCCCAAGCATACAAATAATTTTACCAAAGAATGGTTTAAGAAAAACCAAGTTAATGTTTTGGAATGGCTAAGTCAAAGTCCAGACCTTAATCCAACTGAAATGTTGTGGTAGGACCTGTAAGGACACCCACCAACATCACAGAGTTGAAGTGGTTCTGTACTGAGGGGATGTTGTGCAGGACTGATCAGCAGTTACAAGAAACGTTACCTGCAGTAATAGCTGCAAAATAGAGTCACACCAGATACTGAATGCAAAGATTCACATACTTTTGCAACGTACAGATATGTAACAATGGATATTTTTTTCACAGTAAATAAATGAAAAATAAACTATTTTTGTCTCATTTGTTCGATTGGGTTCTCTTTGACTACTTTCAGGACTTGTGTGAAAGTCTAATTATGTTTTGGGTCATATTAATGCAGAAATATAGATAAAAACTTTCAAGCAGCACTGTATATTTCATTACATTAATGTAACATTTTACTTTTGAGTTTGTTTGCAATTTTAATTCATTTCTGTGTTGATTTTCTTTAGATTCTCATTACTTTAATTACTTTTTATTTAAATCTGCATAACTTAAAGATAACATATCAAATACTACCATGATGATTAATTCTTCAGAATTTAAATGTTTTTACACATTATTTTAATTAGTTGGGGCAAAAGATGTCATGAAAATAATGATTTAGTGCAAAAACTTTAAAATATTTATTTATTTATTGCTTTATTCTTTAATTATTGCTGATTGCTTAAATAAAATGAAGCCTAATTTTTGCATTAAATCATGGCAACATTTGCCCCTAATACTGAGGTAGAATGAAGTACGAGCTGGTCATGCTCTCGTCAGGTGTCGTAGGATTCACGAGTGTGATGTGAGACCGATGAGGGAGCAGTTTTGTGGATAGAGAGAAAGAGGAATGGAAACTGTACCGTCTGACAGGCCACAGGTGCCACAGATATCTGCGTTCACACACACACATACACACACACACACACTCTACAGGGATTATAGGTGTACCTGATTAAGCCGTTATCCACTGACCACTGAGAAAGAAAGAGACAGATGACGATAAAGGAGAAGAGACAGAAACCCATAGAGAGAGAGAGTGTTTGTGGCAGCAGCTGAAGTGAAGAGCTGTTGACGTTGAGAAACACAATATGAAATGAAATAATCCATGTAGAGATGAACAGATGTTTCTCTCTCTCTCAATCCCTCACTTTATCCGCCTCTGCGTCATGAAATTAGTGAGGGGGTGGTTAAACACACACACACACGGGTCATTTTCCTGTAGGCTCTCACACACAGACAGAAGATGTTGTGATGAAGGGTTTTCATCATTCATGCCTGCACATCAGTGATGTCGGTTATTCAGAAACTTAACCTGCTCGCTCATGAGGAGGAAGTAGGAGAGACTAATACCACCAGTCAGCCAGTGTGCTTTTAGTATTATTTATATACTATTATAGTATTTATTAATATTTTAATTAGCTTTTAGTTTTATATTTTCAGTTTACATTTTAATTTAAGTTTTAGTTATTTTCTTATGTGCTTATGTGATTTTTTATATTTTATAAATATGCTTTACATGTTTTATAAATCATTTTTTTATATTTATTATATATTTATTCTTATTTCACTTTTAGTTTTAGTTGCCAATGCAGTATTTTGTTATTTTAAACTATTTTAAGTTCAAGTTAGTTATTTTGTTATGCGTTTATGTGATATTTTTTTATTCATTTGTAAATACTTTATTTTCAGATTTAAGTTTAGCAATTTTAGTACTGTTTTTAATCTGATGTTTATATTTTATTTCATGTTAATATCACTTACTAAAAACAATTTGCATTAATTATTTTTACTTGCTGTGATGTCATTTGGTGTGCCAGTGTATTTAGCAAAATATTACAATTAAATTCAAGGTTAGGTAGAGATACTTTTTTCTGTCTTTGGAGTAAAATCCTGAATTGTATGGGATAAGGCCAGGAACATGTATTAAGATTTAAGCTGACTTTAAAGACTCCACATTTTTATAAATTGGCCATTTTTGGGTCCAGATGG
The DNA here is from genome assembly GCA_023376895.1 of Aspiorhynchus laticeps. Taxonomy (NCBI): domain Eukaryota; kingdom Metazoa; phylum Chordata; class Actinopteri; order Cypriniformes; family Cyprinidae; genus Aspiorhynchus; species Aspiorhynchus laticeps. Next base: position 24,710,147 of record CM041813.1, read on the forward strand.
GTTTTCTCAGAATTGATTTAAAAAAAATTAAATTAAAGGCCTTTAGTTGACATCACACACACACACACACACACACACACACACACACACACACACATCATCTGGCCTGTTCCAGATCTCTTCAGTCTAATCAATACATTTAAACAATAAATTAATGTGGTGGAACCAGAGAGACCAGACCTGCAACTAAAACAAAATCACACATTTCACTCTTCATTTGCACGATTTAAGGAATGGTTAACTAAAAAATGTAAATTCTAAAAGCATTAACTCATCATATCACGCTGCTCTTTTCTATGCATATTAAAGTGAATTGTGACCAAGAGCTGTAAAGCTCCACAAATGACAAAAGGCAGCATAAAAATATCATAACAGTATGACTTAATCAACATCTTCTTTTATATTTATTTAAGAAACCATCTCAAATTGAAATAGCTATTTACTGAAAATCTAAAAATATTGCCTAACAGCCATGGTTCACTTTCATTTTTATGAAAATATCTAGTTATGATGATAGAATTCATGTCTGGTATTCATCTAAGATTTGTAGCTTATAAATGGGGAACGCTGAGGTGAGAAACTCAAGAGTCATTCTGTGTGTTTGTGTTTTAATTGGGCGACTTAATGAGAAAATCTTTGACCATTTGGATGCAGCGGGTTCAGCGCTAGAATACAAATAACAAGCATTTTGTCTCTTTCTCTTCCAGGGAGACACATTTCAGCACATTCAGGACATTGTGTCGTCTCTGCTGAGGACGATAAACCGCACAGTCATCACAATGGGCCGAGAACACACTCTCATCGTGAGTTGAAACCACTAGATCATCTCCTTTCATTGTCCTTTTCTCTCTTTTAAGTCAAATATCACTGTTATTATTGCTCATACTTAGTTAATAATGTAGACAAAGGCCAGACCAGACCAGACCAGACCAGAAACATTTACTGCATTAAAATACACAATTTTATTGACGTCATCTTAAATATCTCAATTACAAACAAGTGGAGTGAGGAAGAAGAAGTGCACTGCGGGAAATGTAGTCTTAGACTATCAGAATATTGGCGTATAAAAATACATTGATTATAATATTTGTTATTTTATATATTTATATATATATATACTGTATATTTTCAAGTCTGGACATGAATACAGGACAGATACGGAGTGGAAGACATGCGTTTGAACCAGCATGTGTGTTCTTACTCTAGGAAGCAAAAAGTGTTGAGCTGTATGTGAGAATTTATGAATGATAGAGAAACATTTATCAGTGTTTGTGAATTAATTGATCATAATGAATCTAAACATTAAAGCTACAATGTCTGTGAGAACATCAAACATTTACACTTTAAATTCAGTCTTACGTATTTGTGAGGAAATTAGCGGTTGCATCCATGTTGCATTAATAGGACTTTCATGTCATGGTGAAATTACCATAATTACCAGTTTCCAAGTAGTAAAACCTGCCCATGTTTTTGTCGAACTTGCAAATTACAAGTCAGAAACTCACAATTTAATGAAAACTCTGGCTAAAACTGGCAGCAGCTTCAATTACAGGCAAACAACAGCTGTTGTAACTCTAGACTTAAATTATCTTTACTATTGTTTTGTTAAGTTTCCTGATGCACATTCACTGAGCATATGGAGGTAAATTAATGTAGTGATTAAATATTTGACTTTCATCATGAGTAAAGCTGGACATGCTGCCATTTTGGTGTTATGTGGCAATTTTGGCATTGAGTGTTGCCATAGAAATGAATAATTTCTGATTCTGAGAAACTGAATAATTCTGAGTAGAGTCTCATTTAGTAATTATGGTAATTTTGATGAGACACAGATGTAGCAATAGGGGCCATTCACATACATCTGAAAATGGCCCAAGGGAACCAAATGTGATATGGTTTTTGAAAAATGTAACTTCTTTTAATTTGACAAAGCGTCTTAAAAATACATGTTTATGTACATGTACATATGTACAACTGAAAATGGCACAGATGTAATACAAGAATGTTTGTTATGAACAGCCACTTTAGTCACACTTTCTCTCTTGTTTTTGCTTCTAGAACCACATTGAAACTTGAGAATTTTTGAACTTTAAAGTTTAGAATTCTGTATTTCAATCTTCAATACATTTAAACTCTGTTCTGAAATCTAGTAGGCTGCTTACTGTCTAAATAGACAGCATCCTTACTGAAATAGAGTGACTGATTGCTTCCAACTGATTGATTTCAATGAAAGGAATAGTTCACACTAAAAATGAAAATTTGCAGAAAATGTACTCACCCTCAGGCCGTCCAAGATGTAGATGAGTTTGTTTCTTCATCATTACAAATTTGGAGAAATGTAGCATTACATCACTTGCTCACCAATCTGCAGTGAATGGGTGCCATCAGAATGAGAGTCCAAACAGCTGATATAAACATCACAATAATTCACAAGTAATCCACACAACTCCAGTCCATAAATTAATGTCTTGTCAAGTGAAAATCTGCATGTTTGTAAGAAATGAATCCATTGTTAAGAAGTTTTTAACTTCAAACTGTTGCTTCCAGCTAAAATATGAGTCTATAATCCATAATAACGCTTTCTCCAGTAAAAAAGTAGTCTCGTCTGAATGAGGAGAGAAATATGCACTGATCAAGCACCGTTTACAAGTGAAAATTGTCCAAAACAGTTAAACAAATATGTGTGTAGATTTTGACGTGAGAGAACATTTGGAAGGACTATTTCACTGGAGGAAGCGTTATGGATTCTGGACTCGTATTTTGGCCAAAAGCAACAGTTTGTAGTAAAAACATCTTAATCACTTCACAAGACATTACCCAGCAGGCACAGGACGTCAATATAACGTCAGGTTGACGTTGGACATGACGTCGGACAGACGTTGCATTTTGGTTGAGAATGAAAATCGGGTTGATGTCAGTATTTGATGCCAATTTGACGTTGACTTAATGTTGGATTTTGGTTACACAACCTAAAAACAACAAATATCAACATCAGCTGATGGTGTATTGGACATCAAATTAACAATGACATTAGACGTTGAATTGACATTGAATTTTGGTCACCCGATGTCGCAACAAAAATTTAACCAAATATCAACGTCTTATGACGTTGTGTGCCTGCTGGGTAATTGATGGACTGGAGTGGTGTGGATTAATTGTGTATTATTGTGATGTTTTTATCAGCTGAGTGTTTGGACTCTCATTCTGACGGCACACATTCACTGCAGAGGATCCATTAGTGAGCAAGTCATGTAATGCTACATATCTCCAAATGTGTTCTAATGAAGAAACAAACTAATCTACATCTTGAATGGCCTGAGGGTGAGTTCATTTTAATAAAATTTCCATTTTTGGGTGAACTATTTGTTTAAGCAGCAAGTGTAAGAACTTGGATTTTTCCATTAATGACAATGCTGTGTGGTTGCATCTTAAAAGACGGCCTAATTTGAAGCTGCCTCTGCATGGGGAACTACCGGTTACTTAAAATGCTGTGTAGGTAGGCAGATCGCTAGGTTTGGGAACAGAGCGCTAGACATTCATTAGTCGGGGACGAAAGCCATCCACACACAAAGGTCAGAGAACGTTGACGATGAGATGAGACAGAGAATCTCCATCAGGATAACACTCCGTCCATCAGCGTAAAGAGGGATATCGACTGCGTTCTGCCTCTGTCAGACACTATGAAGGGGATTTATTGACTGGTTAGATGCGAGGTCTTGTGGGTCTCCTTGGGTTTTAAATTGTCCTCAAGTTTTCAGGATGTCAGATGAGCTTTTGGTTCAGCCGTGGCTTTGAGAAGTTTGTCACAATGTAACAATTATTTCAAAGCATAATCCGTTCAGTAAGAGTAACATTTTTAACAAATCCTTTAACCTGGACTGTGTTACGAAGCATATACAGTACGTCCATAAGTTTGTTTTTTCGACATCATAACCACAGCGGTGATGCTGGTGGCATTTTCCATGAATGCAAACAAACTTAATTATGAATTTCTGTGGCAATCTAAGGTGCAGTAGAGCTCCATGGTGGTGGTTCTCTACAGCCACCAGAAACACTTTTTTCGCAGTTTCTTGACGCGGCTCTTGGTTCGAGGGCGTATGTGGACGGGCTTTGGGATGGGGGCAGGAACATCATACTCTGCTTCATCCAAGGCTTCCAGAATGTTTTCAAATCTTCCCTCCTGCACACGGAAGTCGTGCTCCACACTAGAAATACAGAAATAGATATTAGGAAAACAATTATTATAAAAATAAAAAATAGCAATTATGCAATGAATGCACATATTACTGAAATTTGCAGAAAATTTACTCACCTTCAGACCATCCAAGATGTAGATGAGTTTGTTTCTTCATAGGAACAGATTTGGAGAAATGTACCATTTCATCACTTGCTCACCAATGGATCCTCTGCAGTGAATGGGTGCCGTCAGAATGAGCGTCCAAACGGCTGATAAAAACATCACAATAATCCACAAGTAATCCACACCACCTCAGTCCATCAGTTAATGTCTTGTGAAGCCAAAAACTAAGTGTTGAAACAAATTTAAACTGCCATAATCCATAATAATGCTTTTTTCAGTGAAAAAGTTAATCACCTGTTGTCTCTCACATAAAAATCCACCTACATGTTTGTTTAGATATGTTTTAGACTGTTTTTGTGCTTCATCTGTGCATATGATTCAGGCGAGATGGCTTTTTCACTGGAGGAAGCAATATTATGGATAGAGGATTCTTAAAACATCTTAATGATGTATTTGTTTCTTACAAACACAACTTTTCAAGTCACAAGACAGTAATTGATGGACTGGAGTCGTGTGGATTACTTGTGGATTGTTGTGATGTTTTATCAGCTGTTTGGACTCTCATTCTGATGGCACCCATTCACTGCAAAGGGTCCATTGGTGAGAAAGTGACATAATGCTACAAATTCTCCAAATCTGTTCACAAGAAGAAACAAACCCATCTTCATCTTGAATGGCCTGAGGATGAGTTTTTTTTTTTTGATGAGAAAAAGGAGAAAGCATGCTGACACTGAGGGAAAAAAAACAGTTACAGAAGTTGAATGCATTGTGAATTTCTTGTTGTTTTTAAGGTCATAATATAAAATATAAATATAAATGTAGCAAAATAAAGGATACTTGCAAATATAGGATGCTTTAAATCGAGATTTTGATAATATTGGTGTTGTGTTATTAAGGAATAATTTCTATAATTTGCAGTAATTACAACTAAAGTTTTTTTATATATCTTGTTTTTGTGAATAAAATGTGTGCCTGATGAAAGAGAGAATGAAAAACAACAACACTCTTTTCATCATCTGTTCTGGCAGATCATTCATTAGGACATAGAAATGAACATTAAGACAATATGACACGTGTCAAAATAACAAACACAACTAAAGAAAAACCGACACATAAACAGAAACATTCTTCAAACTCTCAGTCTTGCTGAGTTTCTCGCTCTCTATTTCCTTCTGTTCAATTTGTCATTTATCTCACTTTCTTACAAGTTTCACAGCACAGCAATCGGGTTCTGGAAGTAAAAGTCTCATTCATTTTTTTCCATTGACAGATTGATTTTTAATGATAATATATAAACCTTTCAAGAGACACTGACTGTGCGCTCTGGAGTTAAATCATTGCAGCTGCTTCTGCTCTGGGACTTTTTAAAAAATCATGTTTAATAGCCAAAATCCCACAATTCCAAAGAGAGGTCCACCATATAATGTTCTTGAAAGAAGTCTCTTTTGCTCACAAGGCTGCATTTATTTGATTAAAAATACAGTAAAAGCAGAAAAATTGTGAAATATTATTACAATTTAAAATAAATATTTTCTATTTGAATATTTTTTTTTAAATGTAATTTATTCCTGTGATCAAAGCTGAATTTTCAGTATCATTACTTCAGTTTGCATTTTATAATATGCTGATTCACTGCTTAAGAAACATTTATTATTATCAATGTTGAAAACAGTTGAGCTGCTTTTTTTCCTGCAAACCATGATACATTTTATTTTTCAGTATTCTTTGATAAATGCAAAGTTCAGAAGAACATCATTTATTTGAAATAGAAATGTTTTATAACATCATAAATGTCTTTCCCTTTTGATGATGCATCCTTGTTGACTAAAAATATTAATTTCTTTATAAAAAAACTTTTAAAATCATCATTCGCAGTTCTTTTTGAGTTTCAATACACAGTATTTGTCATCTTTGCAATTTTCACATACATTTTTTGTTTTTAAAATGAAAGTTTGTAATATTTTGCTTTATCTCAGAGGTGGTTTGTTTGGGTCAAGGATTAAAACTCTTAACAATTACTTTTTTTTTTAAATCCCAGTGCATAAATGAATGAGACAAATACTTCTGGAGCCAAGGCCACTGACATGAACTATTATCACAAAGGCGAAACATACACAGATTCTGACCATTTCATCGGACTGCAATCTAACAGCATGAGAATGTGTGTGGGGGGGTTATGCCCTCTATTTACAGTGTAGCCACACTCCTGCCTGCAATTTCCCAGCAACTAAGTGAGTTTGAGAGAAAGAGAAAAAAGAGGGGACGTGATGAGCAAAAGATGGAGGTAAAGGGATAAGAGACTAATACAGACTGACAGAGAATATACTGAAGGTTAACAAACCCCATAATGACGGACGGAGATAAACAAAGTGTGTTCAACAACAGCTTGTTATAGGACACTGTATGGAAAATACATCCATCCCGCAGGGATTGTGCTACTGCGGTTCTTTTCTAAATCATAATATTCCATCTTTCCTACTACTGATTTGCATTTTCTTTTAATGCATTTGTGTAATATGGAATCCTGTTTCTGCCATGGGATGAAAAATCTATAAAAGGTAATTGCGACATTTTAATCCCACGATTCATAATTGCAAGATATAAACTCAGTTGCAAGTTTGAAAAAAAATTGAGTTTTGTGATATATAAACTCAGAATTCTTACTCTTTATATCTCGCAGTTCTGAGTTTACATCTGCCATGCACACATAAAAAAGGTAATTGCAACATTTTGTCTCACAATTTTCTTGCAATTTTATGACTTTTATGACTTTATAACTTACAATTCAATTCTGGCTTTATTTCTCACAGTTCTGGCTTTATATCTTGCAATTTGACTTTTTTAGAATTGCAAAAATAGTCCAAATTGTGAGATAAAAAAATAGCACGGTGAAAACAAGCTTCCGTAGTTCAACCATCTTTAGTTGCATTTATACAGCACAGATTTGATGCTCAGTGGATATTAAACATGATGCTTAGTGTCACAATAGCAGCAAAGCGTCTGTGATGCAGCATTTCACAGGCAGAACTAAAGCCTTAATCTCAAACTCTCCTTTTGTTGCCATGCAGGCTCTGCTGTTTTCTTCAGGATATGCAAATCTAGTTCTGTATTGCATTTGAAACTCGACAGCTTTTGCCGGCTGTAAATCTGTTTTTCAGTGTTGCTGTCATTTTAGAGGGCGTCATTTGTCACTAGAAATTGCTAGGTGATGTCTCTGATTTGCATATCCAGATGACACATTTACATGTATATGATCAGTGCACCATGAAAATTCATCCTCACTGGGGTTTTATTTAGCAGTGCAATTGATTATGCTGTTTTTTTGTCATCAGTAGTGCTTGCATTGCTATTATTATTGGTCGAACTCTGTGTTAGTGAGAACTTTAACTCTAAGTATTAAACTTTGTCTCATATTTGTGCTAAAGACATGAATGATTCATTGAGAGGATCATTTGTTTCGGGCTAGTAACTGCTGAGCAGCCACCTGAGCTTTGCACAGGCAAAGAAAATGTTGAAGAAGAGTGTGCATTTCTGTTTTTTAAAGAGCATTATAACCAAGCCCATCTCAACTTTTCTTCATCCCTTGAGGACGAGGCATCAAGTCAGGGAGAAAGAGAGAGATAAAGTATGGAAGCAGAATTTGTGATGAACGGATCTTTTGAGGGAAGAGAGTTCACTCTGTCAGAAAGCTCAAAGCTGGAGTCTGCACTTTCAGATGGAGAGAAATCTTAATCATCAATATTATCTTCCCGAAATCATGGGTCAAAGGAAATCTAGCGCTATAAATCACACTGCGTCCGTGAACGCAAACCCAAAGGATTTTTTTGGCACAGATTTAGCTTTTTTTTGCTCTGGAGTCTTAAAGATGGCTTGAAATCCAATGGCTTGAGTTTTGTAGCTTTTAGTCCAAGTTGACAAATGTTCATTTTTAAAAGATACACATTTGCACAATTTAAATGAACTGGTTTTCTCTTCTGAGAAAATGAGGCAGAAATATTGATGACTCATGAAAGAAGACTAAAAAGTACAGTTTTTAGTGTGGTATATGAGTTAAAGAAACTTTACTATTGTTGTCTGACTTATGTGCTAATTTGAATGTAATTGAAGCATGATCTTGACTAACAGTTTTGGATATTGACCTGTCTTCACTGAAACAGACAGGAGATCTACTTTATACTTTGTCTTAAATGCATTGTTTAAAGTTATTGTAGTGTGATTTTATTATGAAGTTTTGTGTCTGACGTGGTGACCCTCTAGTGCACAATACAACAAAATTTAAATCGCAAATCTAATAATAGCAACGCAGCGGAACAAGCAGAAATGCTTCTTTCTCGACCACTATAGAGGGTAAAGCTAATATTTCAGGCTTCATACTGGAGGTAATTGTTCAACAAAAATCCAAGTTTTCAACTTTTTTTTAACGGTACCAATCTTTTTTTAATGAACCCTTGAGCATGGTCTTGTTGCTTATTGCATTTGAAATGAGCCAAGTCAATTAGGCTATAAATGCAAAGTTCAAGTGTCCATAAAAAATATTGGTACAGTAAAAACTGTTCTGAATTTGGAACATTATCTCTAGTATAAAGGTTGAAATGTTAGCTTTAATGCACCCTCTATTAATGAATGAATGCATAAACGTAACCTAATGAATGAACGCATGAATGAATGCACAAATGCATGAATGAAAGCATAAATGGATGCATGAATGCAGCAACTAATGAATGAGTTTATGAACATACAAGCAAATGAATGAATGCATTAACAAATGCATGCACACAGGAATGCATGCATGAGCAAATTTATTCATGTATGAACAAATATATGCATGCACGATCAAATTAATAAATGCATGAATGAATATATGAACACAAACTAATGAATGAACGCATATTCATTGCTAACACAATTGCTAAAAAGCATAAACAAAAGCATAATTGGATGCTGGAATGCACGAACGCTTAAACTAATAAATGAATGCTTGAATGCATGAACAAACACATGAATGAATGCATGAATGCATAAGCAAATAAATGAATGCAGGAACGAATGCATGCACACATAAATGCATGCATGAACAAATTTATCCATGCATGAATGAATGTATAAGCATATAAACTAATGAATGAAAGCATGAATGAAAGCATAAACGCATAAACACATGAATGAATGAATGAATGAACGAACGAACGAACAAATGAATGAATAAATGAACTCACAAGCAAATTAATGAATATAACTGAATGGATGCTTATACAAATATATGTATGCATGATCAAATGAACAAATGCATGAACAAATAAATGCATGCATGCATAATTGAGCAGATTAAAGAAACTTGTTTAGCCTACTGTGCATTTCATATGAGGAGCACTATTTGTATGACACATAGTTTCTGCCTATTTAGTGTACTCCGAATCAGTCACTTCAGTTAGGATGCTGCCTTAGTAGGAAGTTGCCAATGTAGACAGCAAAGCAGCTTGACAGCATTTGGAACAGAACCTCTGTGTGTGTGTGTGTGTGTGTGTGTGTGTGTGTGGCGTGCGTGCGTGCATGTGTGTGTGTGTTCCTGGCTTTTCTCGACTGTATTGTCATGAGATTTAACTTCAATAGGAAATCCATCTCTCTTAATTGATTCCCGAGGCTTTACCTCAGTGTGAGTGCTGGAAACATGTATTAGTGTGCGATTAGCTCTTCATAGTATGGGAATAATGATCCTGTTTATCCCAACAGGAAAGAAAGGAAGAGAGATAACAGAGTCGAGGGAATTTCATGCAGCGCTGACTGAATGTGTGTGTTTGTGTGACAGGAGGGATATCGCAAATGTTCACAGTTTTTTCTGGCTTTATGATACGTGTGTGTGCGTGCGTGTGTATGTGTGTGTGTGTGTGTGTGTGTGTGTGTGTGCGTGTGTGTCCCTCAGGGCTTCATTACAGTTGAATGGGAGCTTGAGCTCACTGTCCCTTGATTATAACAAACATATAAACCAGCTGACTCTAATAAATACATCACACACCTACAAAAGCACACACACATCTGTTTTACTGCCTACTTCTCCTTTTTTCTGAGTCTATGATAAATAGTAATAATGATGCTTGATTTAGCAAGAGGCACCAATTAAGACTGAAACAATCTGTTTCCTCTGAGTAGAGTAGATGCTCATATGTTTCTGCTGGCCGTTGGATGTTTTGATCTGCTGTAGGATATTGATGCAACTCTTAAATCATTCTCATGGTCTCCTGGTGAATTTCTGTCTGTTTCTGCCCCCCAAAAGACACATAACTCAGATATGGCTCTGCGCACAATTTATAATATTTTAAATGGGTCATGGAAAATGGATTTTCTTGCTCTTTTGAGTAGAGTTTTAACCCTATGAAGCCTACTGTATCAGATACACAAATAAGGCCTCTAAATGATCAACATGATCAAAATGTTGCTGATAAACCTGTCACACACAATCTACTACATGCCTTCAACATACTATAGTTGATCTGTACTATGTACAGTACATATGCATCAGACGGATGTCTCAGATGTTGCATTGCATCTCTCTGCATGAGTGTTGCATTTTTAACATGGCTTTTAGACTCCTGTGCTCTGCTCTATTCAGTCACCGTCGACCTGTTTTTTAGCACAGCATGTCCTGTGTGACACCCGCTAATGCTCTCTGCGTTGAGCGCTGTTGCTGAAAGTCTGAAGAGTCACCGTGTAAAGTGAGGTTTTGTCAGCCTCTAACTGACATAATAGCAAAAACACCACTCCAAAAAAAATTTAAAAGGCTCCAATTTTGCATTTTTGCAGGTGGTTGTTACTGGGCTTTGATTAGTGTGAAATGCTTGATGTTGATAAAAGTCATGCAATTAATGTGTTTTCATGTTTGCGTCAGTTCTGAGTACTCGGGTACCGTATCTGTTGTTAATGTGAAGGTTAGCCATTCACAGCAGAGGTCATTTGCATATAGTACAGTAGCAGAATCAGCCTGTTTAATTGTAAAGGCTTGGACAGGGAGGAAAATGGTCATAAAAGGCTAAAATAGGACATGATAGAAATAAGTGGACTGCTGTGGTGGTGTTCACCTGTATATAATGCAGGCTGTTTTCTGGCAGGTTGAGCAGTTGTTGATGTCCTGACCTGTTCTGTAAGAACAACGCCTGAAAAAACAAGAAAGTATGAAGACCTACACACACACACTTTAAGCATGTGATTCACACAAAGAACATTAAATTAGAGGTCTGTGCTTTTCCATCCCACTTCCACCCACAATGAGTTTCTTCCTACACATGTCAGCATTTTTATTTGTTATTTCCAGGTATTACAAAGACGTATCTTCTTTTCAATAATGTCTCAAGAGATGCTCTTATTGTAGCCTGTGTTTTAGTTGTTAAAGGTTTTGGTGTTACGCTTCAGTCCAGTTTGTGTACATTTATATTTGTATGATGAATTTAGTTTTAACTACATTATTAATTATATAATATAAATTATAAGTAGTGCTGCCAAACGATTAATCGCATCCAAAATAAAAGTTTTTGTTTGCATAATATATGTGTGTGTTCTGTGTATATTTATGTATATATATAAATACACACACATGCATGTATATATTTCAGAAAAATATGTTATTTTTATATATTAAATATATTTATTTATAATATGAATTATATGAATATAATTATAGACATGTAAATAAATGTAAATATTTTCAAAATATATACTGTATGTGTGTGTATTTATATATACAGTACATAATAAATATACACAGAACACACACATATATTATGCAAACAAAAACTTTTATTTTGGATGTGATTAATCGTTTGACAGCACTACTTATAAGATATTATTATTATTATTATTATTATTATTATTATACAGTGACCCAAAAAAGTATTGTACTTAAATATATATGCACAAAGATTTCAAAGAAAATTATATACATATATATTTAAATATATATAATTAAGTATATAAATCTATATACTTATATATATATATATATATATATATATATATATATATATATATATATATATATAGATAGATAGAAATAGATAGATATGCACAAAGATTTCAAAGAAAATTATATATATTTAAATATATATAATTAAGTATATACAATACATGTATATACTTATATATATATATATATATATATATTATATATATATATATATATATATACAGGTATATATATATATGTGTGTGTGTGTGTGTGTGTTATATATATTTATATATGTATTATGTGTATGTAATATGTCTATCTGTCTCTGTCTGTCTGTCTAGTTTTTTCTGTTGAATGATTGTTTTTTCCAATGAATTGAAAGTGCTGGAATGTTGTTTCGGTCCTATTTTGTAATGCAAAATACTCTTGAAACCGAATCTGCATATAGAAACTTGAGAGTTTTTCTACAACTCAGAAATTTTGTCCTGTGTCACAACAAATAAAAATCAAGGCCAGCGGGAATCCCACAGGCATACAGACCTCTATTGAATGTCCTTGAATATGTAATGAAAATGAACACTTGAAAACATACAACACATTCACTTTCCTGATCAATCCTTACAGTTCTGAGCTTTCAATCAAAGCAGAGTTCTGACGAAACTGTGTGTGTGTGGATGGAGGAGAAAAAAGAGAGGGAAACTCTTATGAGATTAAGAGAAAGGGTGTAAATGTGTTAGGATGTGTAGCAGTGAAGATGAGACAGAGAATAAGACATCAGATGAGAAGGAGCGAGAGAGAGAGAGAGTTTGGGAGCGGTAGGGGGTCGATGTCCCATTGATGATCGAGATTCCCGAGGCGTTGCCGCAGGATGCATCAGTTACCAGGGGAATTATGGGATGATGGAAGTGTGGAATCACAAATCAAACACGCTTTCATGAACTCCAGAGCCTTAATCTCTCTCTCTCTCACTCACCCTTCAGTCATTGCTTTGTTCCTCTCCAGATCCTGAATGACATTGAGAAGAACTTTGATCTTTTCCTGATTATACAGCAGGTTTTCTTCTACATTCTGCAGCAGTCCGTGTAGAACGCCAGGTGCACCTTTGCATTGTGGGATATCGTCTGATGGAGGTGGGTGGGTTTCTTTAGAGTCCGTTTCTGTCTCAGTTTTAGGTTCTGATGGAGGAGGGGGCGGGGTTTGTGGTTTAGGCTCCGTCCCTGAGCCAATCAGAAGCTCTGGAGGTGCTGGTTTACATTTGACCTGTATTGGTTTCAAGTCTTTCTTGGGTGGAGGAGTGGGCGTGGCTTGGGAATCACAGCCAGTCGGTTTAGATGTGGCAGATTTGTTTGTTTGTGTAGTCGCACACTTGTCCTTTGCGTGTTGCGATACATGTTGTGCGGTTGATTCTGTTTTGACTCGTGTTTGCGTGTGTTGCGTTTTGTGCGTCGTCGAGTCATTATTGGGTTTTTCAAACTGCGTTGATGCCTCTGTTTTCGCATCTTTTTTGTTGGATTGTGAAGGGGTGGAGCATGCGTTTTGCGTAGTGTGATTGGGAATTTGCGCATACGTTGGCTGTCCAACTGTTGAATTTCGTTCCTGCGAGCGAGGCGAACAGCTTTTCCTCTGTGGCGTCGGAAGCGTCATGCTCGCTTGTACCTGACTGGTGGCTCGTTTGCGACAAGCCGGTGCCATGCAGGGCGGGGCTTGAGACTGTCTCCGCCCACAGCTGGCGCACAGTCTGGGCGATGATGTCATCAGGCGACATGGGCGAGGGGGCATGTTGTACGAGCCGGTGGCTGGCCTGGCCGCCTCCCCCCCTTTCAGCGACTGACCCTGCCTACATTCATGTGTCATTGTTTGACTCTGCCGCCTTGCTTCATCAGACTCCGCCCCTTCGCTACAAACTCCGCCCACCACTTCAGGCGCAACAATACTTCCGTTAACGTACCGAGGGGTTCTTTTTAAACTCCCTCTTTGCCCAGATTGGTTTGGATTGGCTTTGATTTGACAGTACACCTCGCTCTCCTGGGACGTCTTGTCCTGTGCCACATGGTTCCTGGACGCTGCCTTGACAACGTGCCTTCCGTTGACTTCACAACGCCTCACCCGGTCTAGCGACATGGTTTCGACAGTCGGTCCGTTGGCCGTACTGACTGTTGGAGTCCTCTTCTTCAATGACGGAAGCGAGCGGAGACCCGGCGACGTTTGGACGCCAACGCTGCACAAAGGGCCCCATTTCTGAGACAGGACAGCCCGCCCACCAGCTAGAGGCACCTCCAGTGCCGGCACCGCATTGGATGCGTCAGCTGCCCGTCGGCCCATGACCTCTGCTGATTGGCTCAGCCCCCTGAGGAGGAGCTGGAGGGGGTGTGGCCTTCGTTTATAAGCATACTATCTAAAACAATGATGATTATTCCTTGGTGTGTTTTGGGAAGTTGTATTCCACAGCATTAGAAGTGATCGCATTGGTTAGAAATCCATTTTCACATCCATCTTGCCATCAATCCAGTGTCAAAGTCTTCAAATTCGTTGTTTGCCTGTCTGAGAAAGAAGAAATATGTTTGTAAAAGATATTAGACCGTGCATGTGCTACTTATAATTTAAAGTCATTAAAGGGGTTGTTCGCCCACAAAAGAAAATACTTTGAAGAATGTTGGTGTCCAAACAGTTGACGGTAGCCATTGACTTACATAGTATAGAAAAGGTACTATGGAAGTCATTGGCTACAGTCAACTGTTTAGTTACCAAGACTCTTCAAAGTGTCTTTTTTGTGCTCAACAGAAGAAAGAAACTCAGATTTGTAACAACTTAAGGGTGATTAAATGATGAGAGAATTTTCATTTTTCGTGCACTGTCCCTTTAAATGTTAAGCTGCCCTCTTGATCTGCACTAACAAAAAAAGTAGCTAATTGCATTGAAGCTATTTAAGAGGCTGCTATCAGATGATTTCATTCAGAGTAGTATTTATCTTGTGCAAAAGCAAGTGGATCTCAATTAAGGTGGTGATAGTAAAGGTGCACTCAGTAATTTTACTCTCATTATAAATGTTTTTTTTACGCAAAGAAGTGAAAAGTAATAAAAAAAAAAAACATTTAAATCATGTAGACTGTAGCACTATTCAATTTATCTTTTTCTGTTATTTGATTTTTTTTCAAACACAATAAATAAATCATGGCTAACTGTGAATAATTTATTTTTGTAATTGGAAAATGTAACTGGAAATATAGTTTTTGAGTAGTCATGCATGCAGTCTTGAATGTCCAGGTCATTTGATCTAGTGCAAAAAATGATTGAGTGCACATTATAACAGTATTTAAACAGATTAAATAATTCAACTAGAAACCAATGTGAATAACTGAGGTAACAGATGAATCAGTTCATTAATTTTGAAAGGTTTGTTTAAATATACCATCCAAATGAACCAACTCAATAAATTTAATCAATCTTTGGAATGTCCTTTTGCATTTTAAAAAGCATTTATGGAGGATAAAACTGAAATTAAAATGAAAGAAAGAAAGAAAGAAAGAAAGAAAGAAAGAAAGAAAGAAAGAAAGAAAGAAAGAAAGAAAGAAAAAGAAATGCACATGATAAATAAATTATCCATTTAGGAAACTGTATTTTAATTTTCAAACAATTCATAAATGTATGCATTTAATTTGTTCAAAAAGTAATATATTTATTGTATTTGCTAATGTACTCGTTAAATTAGCGATTTATTACATGTATTTATTTATATAATTATTTATAAATATTTATGAAAATATGTATTTATTTCATCCTCCATATATTATTGACTGACGTCATACAATTGTAAAGATGTGTGTGCAAAAACATGTTTTATTATAATACTGGTTGGAAGCTTGATATCTGTTTTTTTTTGTAAACAGCTAAACTTTTGAATAGTTAGTAGCACCACAACCGAGTTACTTTCCCACACGCATGTGTCTGTAATCAAGAACCAGTCAACAGGAGAAACCAGAGCGACACTCTTAAAGTTCACGTCCATCTTATTCTCAGAGACTCCAATAACCCAACACGACTATTACGAATATTAATGAGGGTTAACAAAATCCCCCATATGTCACATGCAGCTGATTAAAGTCTCGCTCTCTCTCGCTGGTTCTCTTCCTGAAGGGCCTATTATTATCACTTTATTCCTCTGTAATCTCCTCCTCGTCTTAAGTGTTCTCCCTCCTTTCTTTTGCTCTTTGATAAGCTCTCTGTGTGTCTTGTAGTTCATATCTTGTTCTCTGTTAAGCTTCTTTTCTTTTATGAGACGGTCTCAAAGCTGCCCGTCTTCTCTGACCCAAACACTGTGTGTGTGTGTGTGTGTGTGTGTGTGTGTGTGTGTGTGTGTGTGTGTGTGTGTGTGAAAGAACACAATCAAAAAATTAAATATTTCAACTAGTTGTCAAGGCAAGATTTCTTATTTTAATAGTTTAACTTGAATAACTAAAACTGAACAAAATATTTTATAAAAATATATGTATAAAATTTCTACAACATTCTCAAGAGCTCAAATGTATATTTTAAAATGGCTGTGCTTTCAAAAATAGTTTGATACATTGTAACTAATGCCATAATAAGGTAAATTTATATGCATGATAAATCACTCTTGCAATGAAGTGTAATTTACATTTTAGAAGAAATGTGAAAGTCTCTTGAAATAACATTAACCACAGACCTTATATGACTTATTTAAAAGTTACTCTTAAATCCAAAAGTGCTTATGAAAAGCCATTATAGATTAGTTAGAAGAGGGACAGTCCAGAATAACCCTTATTAGACAGACATTTGATCCTTTGAAAGTGACCTACTTTTCATGAAAGTGTAAATTAGTTACACAGAAAAAAGAATCTGTAGAAACAATATCAATTGAGAAATTGCTATTATTTCACAAATAACTGAAAAGGAAGCAAGTAACACATTCAAATTTAAATTAAATTAAATGTGAAATTTTGAAGTAAAATACTGAATTTTCTGAATACTGATTTGTGTGTGTGTGTGAGAGTTAGAGAGAAGATTATTGTTGGTCAAAAATGCTAATGACCCCCATTAGCTTCTAACAGATGAACATTATAATACAACACTACTCATTTATTTCATGCACGCACACACACACACACACACACACACACACACACACACACACATCACACACAAAAGGCCTAATGAGGAACAAAGCGTTGGTGTGTTTAATTATGAGAGTAATTGAAGTTAGTTTGGAATATTTGACTGAATGTTTGCATTTCTTAGAGCATCCCAGCGATTACGTTCATTAGAATTATTTTCATTTGAACAAACTATTAGAGACATCCGCAGCCAAATCTCCTCCTCTCGTCTTTCATGTCTGCCGTCTCTGAATCCTCTGGAGAGGGAGAGTGGGCTGCAGGACGGCTGTTTGCTCTGTGATGTGTTTAGAAGAATTTAGATTCATTGATCTGCTGGAGTTGACACTTTTTGACCTTGGATTGAATCAGATTAAAGTACTGTGGTAATACCATGGTGTGCTTTTGCATTCATTAGCAGTCATTAACAAAGAGTTCTGTATACCCATGTGGTATACCGTGATATTACCATGTTTCTTGACATTTCACACAGTATTACCTTGTACTATTGAGATACTAGAATATATGGAAAACATTCAGTACCTTAAATTAATGGTAAATATGAAATATCACAGTAATAAGTTTTTATGCTACACTAATAAATCTCTGAATATCACATTTTTGAGGTGGACATACCAAAATAAATGCCTAAAAATCCAACAGTTAATTTTGTATAAAATCAATATCTATTTATTTTTATTTGTTCATGAAAATAAATGAGTATCGATAACAGTATATATATCGTATAAATATATTTAAGTTTTTATTTAATATTACATTTTTTTCATGAAAATAATTTAGGATTTGACTAACAATGTATATGTATACCTAATTTTTTTTTTTTATATATTTTAATCAAAATATTTGGGAATGGAGAAATTATGCTGATCTGTTCCAAGAACTATAATAATGAATTATTTATTCATATCAATATTGTTCATTTTTAACAAAAACTTGAAGCGTAAACACAATTACCAATCACGCGCAAAGAAAAGGAAATCTAATTTTCCCATCATGCTTTGAAACAGACTGTAATAGGAGTGTTCAAAATGTTCAAATTAGGTGTTTTTGCACATAATTAACTGGAGAAGATCTGTTAGTGTTTACTACTGCTAATGGCTACTGCAATAACTAGCTGCTATTTTAGTGGATTCAAATGAAAAAAGTTGACATTACTCATAAATATGGTTTTTATTTTATTATTTATTTATTTATTTAAATGTTATTTATTTTTTTGATTGGCTTACTGTAACTTGTTTTTCTCCGTTTTAAGCGTCATGGTACCAAATGTAGTTATTCAGATTTTTTTTTTTTTTTTTTTTACTTTACATTTATTTAAATTTACTTGCTATAGAAACAATTTTAACCCAGACAATTCTAGTAAATTTCAAAATTGATTACAAAGAAACAGCAAGTAACACTTTGAATTAAATATAATTTTGAAGCAGAAAGACTGAAATAATATTTTCTTGTAAAACGTACTCCAATAATCTTTGTTTTATTTACAACTTTGAAAAATATTTTTTTACAGTGTAAGTTAAGATATTATAGTGTACATCATCTGATACATCATTATGGTACAGCCACAGTGCTTTTCTGTAAGGGCACCTTGTCTCTACACACACACACACTCTCCTTGAGTATTGTGTTCTTGAGGTCTCTTGTTGATCTTTGCTACGGTTCATCAGCACACAGTTAGATGTTCCACTTTCATCCCTCCATTCTCCAGCAAAGACACACACACACACACACACACACACACACACACACACACACACACACACACACACACACACACACACACACACACACACACTGAGAGTCTCTGTTGATCTCTTCATCAGCTCCGGTCGAGCCCTGTACTCCTCCTCTGTCTTCTCTTTCACACTCCGTTACTCCTGACTTTGATTTTGTCTTTCTGAGCCTCTCTTGGGTCATCATTCACACACACACACACGCACACACACACACACACACACACACACACACAAATACACACACATTATCAAATACTCTCTGGCATCTCTGTGTGCGGCGATCGATATTCAGGAGCCGCAGATGCAGCGTCCCGTCACTACACTGTCCTGAATACACACACACACACATACCTACCTTCCAAAAATTATGCTTATGTCAAACCTGCCACTGGAGCAAAGAAAGTAAGTTTACCCGCCATAAATATTTACTCTCAGGCATAAAACCATATTTTGCCTGATACATTTTGCATTAGGAAAGCTGAACTGAAATGACAGGAAGAGAAATTTACTGAATAGTAATTCAGAGAAATTCAACACAGGTGTTGTGTTCTGGAAAATTAAGAACTATCTATCTATCTATCTATCTATCTATCTATCTATCTATCTATCTATCTATCTATCTATCTATCTATCTATCTATCTATCTATCTATCTATCTATCTATCTATCTATCTATCTATCTATCTATCTATCTATCTATCTATCTGTCTGTCTGTCTGTCTGTCTGTCTGTCTGTCTGTCTGTCTGTCTGTCTATCTAGCTATCGTTCTATCTATCTATCTAGCGTTCTGTCTATCTATCTATCATTCTATCTATCGATTGTTCTATCTATCGTTATATCTATCTGTCTGTCTGTCTGTCTGTCTGTCTGTCTGTCTGTCTGTCTGTCTAGCTATCGTTCTATCTAGCTATCGTTCCATCTATCTATCTATCATTCTATCTATCGATTGTTCTAGCTATCGTTATATCTATCCATCTGTCTGTCGTTGTATTGTTCATCTGTCATTCTCTTAGAATATAAATCTTAAAGCTTTTAAAACTTTTTTCTAAATTGTTTTCTTTACAATCTTTGCTTTTATAGCTAAAATTGCATTAAGAAATTTTCTGAATTTCATCATATTGTGGCAGAAGGACACCAGTCAGTTTGATACATAAAATAAGGTTTTCATGAAAATATATGCATTTAATATTTTTATTGTGAGTTAACAGTTTCATTAAAGCAGTGAGGAGCTCAAGTCCATGTTGTAAATTGTGAATATAGTCCTGAAGGTATTGAGCTCTGGCTGTATTGATGATGCTCATTGCTTCACTGAATGGTCAGCTAGTTGGTAATTTCATGTTATTTACTCAACAAAGCCAAATTTTTATTAGCAATTGTCATTCACGGGTGTTTATTTTGAACCATGTGTGCACAAAAATGAATCAAAACAACCAACAGCAGACAGGATGAGCATAAAGAGCGAGTGCAGATGGATCTGGTGTGTCCGTTTGAATGAAAGATGTAGTTTGTAAAGTCTGTCTTCATTCTGTGCAGTGACTCCCAGCAGACAGTCATCTGTTCATTATCTGGAGCCTTTAACTGCTTTCGGTGGGATCTAATGAGATTTGAAGAAATTGGACTCTTTTTTCCAATATTCCAATAACAACAATTACATCAAATGTGGTCTTTTTAACTTCTTTCTGTGATGATTTGATTGGTTTGGCTTGTGGTTCATGCTTTGCCGTGGTATGATGTCATCCAGAGCATCAAACTGAACCAAGCTCTGGGAGATGTTACAAGGCGAGATACATACGAGTGTGTTTAAGCCTCTGATATACAATATTAACCAGTCTGAGCGTACAGCACTTCTGAGACACACTGAGAGAGGAAAACGCTGCCAGTTATATTACACACATAACTCTCACACACACACATGCAGGGAAACCTAATGGAAGAACCATTACACTCACACACACATAAACACACAGGTGCGTGTGTGTGTTGTGTGTAATGGCTTGACTGTGGTGTTTCTCAGTGCACACTGACATATACTCTACTCAGCACTCACTAACGAAGATAACAGTGTTTTTAAAAATGACTCTGGAATACCAAGTATAACCAGTTGTAGCTCATTGTGTTTAAAGAACACTGAGTTGCAGGATTTTCGTGGTTAATTACCACAGTATTCTACTAGCATTGTATGTGGCTCTAATTGGTGTTACCAGTTAACTAGAACACTTGTAGGTTTTTAGTTGCGCAGGTGTTTCTGTGGTGGTTGCCAAGGCTGTGTACTGTGGTGGTTTTAGGCATGTTGAAGGGTTGCTAGGTTGTCTTGTGGTTACCAGGGAGTTTCTAGAGTATTTGTTAGGGGGATTCTAGATTGTTTGGGGCTGATTGCTTGTGTGTTCTGGGTGGTTGCCAGGGAGTTGCTAGGAAACTGTTAGAAGGGTTGCTAGGTTGTTCTTTGTGGTTGCCAGGTAGTTGATAGGGTGTTCTGGGTGGTTGGCAGAGAGTTACTATGGCACTGTTAGAAGGGTTTCTAGGTTGTTCTTTGTGGTTGCCAGGGAGTTTCTAGGGTATTTGTTAGGGGGTTTCTAGGTTGTTTGGGGCTGATTGCTAGTGTGTTCTTGGTGGTTGCCATTGAGTTACTAGGGCACTGTTAGAAGGGTTGCTAGGTTGTTCTTGGTGGTTGCCAGGAAGTTGCTAGGGCACTGTTCGATGGGTTGCTAGGTTGTTCTTTGTGGTTGCCAGGGAGTTGCTAGGGCACTGTTAGATAGGTTGCTAGGTTGTTCTTCGTGTTTGCCAGGGAGTTGCTAGGGCACTGTTAGAAGGGTTGCTAGGTTGTTCTTCATGGTTGCCAGGGAGTTGCTGGAGTGTTCTGGGTGTTGTCATGGAGTTGCTAGTGTATTGTTAGAAGGGGTGTTCAGGGCGAGAGTTTCTAGGGCAATGTTAGGGGGTTGCAAGTGTGTTCTGGGTGGTTGCCAGAGAGTTGCTATGGCATTGTTAATAGGTTGCTAGGTTGTTTAGGCTGGTTGCTGGGGTGTTCTGGGTGTTTGCCAGGGAGTTGCTAGTAGTGTTAATTTTGTTAATGAAAACTATGATGAAAAAATGTTTGGTGACAAGCTTTTATCCCATGACTAAAACAAGACAATGACGAGACGACAGTAAGGTCATTAAACGATAACTGTGACAGCATGCAATATTGTTGACGATAAAAGACGAGAATAAAATGCATTGTAAAAGATAAAATCTTTTAATTTTAGTCAAAAAGGGAGTCAAAATATTATTGCGGACTGCTGTACATGCTTCTAATACATGAGCCTCCATGTGTGCAGTTGTCAGATATCAAGAGTTCAAATCCCCAAGTAAGACGCTTCTCTTTTAAAAGGATACATTTTCTGCCCAAGTGTTTTGATTAATATTTGAAACCATGTGCATGCTCTCGACCTTCATTGCGGAAGCGCGATGATAATATGAAAACACAGACAAACAAGAAAGCTGGAGTTTAGCGATCTCCATATGAGATGCTTGGCTTAAATGAAAGTGTCATTCAGCCAGTCTGTGTTCTGTCATGAGATCTCAACTTTTTTTGTTTGTGTTTGTGTTTGCTGAATAAATGCACTTACTCAACCAATGTTGTTTTAAATGTGGCTAAGCTTTTATTGACTAAAACTAGACTAAAATGCTCAGACATTTAGTCGACTAAAACACGACTAAACAAAAACAGGACAAGGTCGACTAAATATGATAATAACTAAAAAGTACTTAGACACAGGTCTAAGACTAATTTAAAAGACTAAGACTAAATTACAAATGGCTGACAAAATTAACACTAATTGCTTGGCCATTGGAGGGTTGCTTTGTTGTTTTGAGTGTTGTTAGGCTGTTCTGGGTCACTGCTGTGGTGTTTTGGGTGGTTTCCAGGCTGTTGCTATGGCATTATTAGAAGATTGCTAGGTCGTTTGGGTGGTTGTAACAATGTTCAGGGAGATTGGAGCACAATCTCTGCAGGACGACACAGACACTGAGTTCTAGAGGTTTGTTGAAATACTAGGCCTAATAGTGAATATATTAGGCCTAATAGTGAATATATATTAGGCCTTATTAAACAACACTACTAAACCAACAAAATCACATGTAAAGATGATTTCATTGAGTCTCAAAGCACTCTGCTGAACTTGTGTGTGTTTAGAACTGGACATGTGACGAGTGTGTTTAGCAATCAGACGTGTGTGTGTTTGCGCCTATGAGAGTATCAGGGTAGCTTAAAAGATTTATCAGCTTAAAAAGAAAACGGCTTTTTAAAAAACTGTGTGAGAGAGAGAGTGTGTGCATTTGTCTGCAGAAGGACACAAACGTCCCAAGAGACGTGCTGATGTTTGTGTCTTCACCTCTTTTGGAGGATGTTTTCTCAAACTCATTTCATTTTATACACTCTTCTCTGAGTAAATTACACACTCATGACCAGGTCACATTTCATCCCAAAATCAAAGGAAAATAATATAGAAGTCTGTTTTTAGGACCATTAATCCCCCAAATTCTCATTACTGTAATGTATTCAGACATTTCACTTGTGGGTTTTTTGTGATTCTCATTATTGTCAAAGATGATTCTCATTAGATTTTATTGCCATAATAAAATATTAAACTATGTCTATACATTACTGTACAAAAGTTTGGGGTCGGTAAGATTTTTTAATTTTGTTGAAGGAAGTCTCTTATTCTCACCAAGGCTGCATTTTAATTTTTTATTTTGGGATCAAAAATAGTAATATTGTGAAATATCATTACAATTCAAAAGAACTGTTTTCTATGTGAATGTACTTTAAAATGTAATTTATTCCTGTGATGCAAAACTGAATTTTCAGCATTACTCCAGTCTTTAGTGTTGCATAATGATCCTTCAGAAATGATAAAAAAATAAATAAAACAGGATTCTTTGAAAGTTCAAAAGAAGAGCATTTATTTGAAATATAAATCCATTATAAATATATTTACTGTCACTTTTGATCAATTTAATGCATCTTTGTTGAATAAAAGTATTAATTTCTTTAAAAAAATCTTCAGACCCCAGACTTTTCATAAATGTATATTTTTTCAAACTTCTTTTCTTGTTATCTATTTATATATTTGTTTGTTTGTATTCATTAATTTATATCAATACAAGAAATTATCAAAACAAAGATTTTACAATCTGAATAATAATTGATGTTTACCTTAAGAATGGGATTGTTGGGCATTACAGTAATGAGAATTTGATGTAAATGTAATTTACTGCTTATTTAATTATAAAAAGGTAATTTAAACGTAATAAAAAGTAAATGCAAAAACTAAAATCTTTCAAACTAGGCTTAATTTCATCATGTCAGACATTTCTTATTCCTTCCTTTTCATTCTGAGGTGAAATATGAGCTGGACATCATCTTGACAGGCGTCTGGAGATTCACCTCATTCAGAGGTTCAGGCCTGTCTCTCCTAAATACCCGTCTGTCTCCTGTCTTTCTGTTCATTTGTCTCTTCTCCTCTTTCTTTTGCTGTCACTGTCTGTTTTCTTGTCTTTCATCCATCCCTCTCTCTTGTCTTTCTGTCCTTCTTTCTGTCTTTCCTCCCTTATTTTCTTACTTGTGTTCAAGTGTTTGTGTCTCACTGTTTCTCACTGTCTTTATCTGTGTTTAGATTTCTTCAGCGTGAAATCTATTTTGACACCCTCTTGATCTGAATCTCTCTCTCACACACACACAAACACACACTCACATGCTTTGGGAACTAATTTGTCACCAGAAGTGATATAAATATGTCAAAACTTCTCTTTTGGGGCATTCAGGGACATCTCAAATAATCTATAAATTAAGTAAATGTTATTTAAATGAATGTAATGCAAAGTAAACAAGTTGAAGACATAGTTCACCCTTTTTTCTCACAATTTTGTGTTCAATTATTTATCTCATGTCACTCCAAACCCGTTTGACTGACTTTCTTCTATGAAACATGAAAGAGGATATTTAAGTTGTTTTTTACACACTGTAAAAAGTGGTAACCTGCAGTTGTTTCACAACCTGCTTTAACTTTTACAAAGGTAAAGCAAATTACAATTACAATTCATTTTTAAATTAAATTTAATTAAATGTTTCAGCTGTGTTTTTCTTGTTTCTTTCAGTTTCTTGTTTATTGTGAATGTTAGAGAAAATGGCAAGGGAACAATCCATTTGATCATATTGCAACATGGGAATGTTACTTTTGAATGTTCTGAAACAAGGAGTAATTAATAACATTTTACAAAAAGATTTAACATAAAGCTTTATTGGTATAATAGTTTTGTTGGTATAAATTAATTTCTATAGATTGGCTCAGTGATGCTAAATATTTATATAATATATACTTGAATAAAACCACTTAATTTAGATAGATTTCCTCTTTTTACAGTGCAGTACAGTCACTGGGGTCCAATGTTGTTTGACTCCCAGCATTCTTCAAAATATCTTCTTTTGTGTTCCACAGAAGAAAGAAAGTCACACAGGTTTGGAACCACGTGTGAGTCAATACATTTACATTTAGACATAACATTTAGATGCGTAGTGTAAATATGAGTTTTGGGAGTTGGACTATGTTGCATTTTTTTTTTTTTTTTTTTTGGAGTATGTTTTCCAAGAAAATACCATTTTGGTCTTTCAGAATTTCATGCTTAAATGTGTGTTTTTGTAAATACTTGTAACTATTTTTGACTTAAAATTGTTTCAAAGTAAATCCTAAAACATTTTTTTTTACATGCACACACAACACTCAAATACACACAGGCACATGCACACTTTTAAAAGCATTACATACACACATGCTAAAACACACACACACACACACACACACACACATTTGAATACACACATTATTTCATCAGAGGTCTTAGTAACAGATGGGTATTAGATACCTGTTGTTACATAACATACACACACACACACACAGACAGATCCCAGTGTTCTGTGTACAATACAGTACATTCGGTAAACTTGCTCTGTGTCATTTATGATGATTAATTACACGCAGGCATTATGAGCAATTTTAGCAACCAGAGAACATCACATAAGTACTGCAGCAGTCCCATGGTAAAATTATGGTGTCAGATGGCAACTCTAGTGTTTTGATATACACCATGATACTGAATGATTACCATATTCATTCACTATGGTGTATATGTGATTCTGCAAAGTACTACAGAGAATATCACAACATTACCATGATACAAGTCCAAAAAACATGGTATCATTACGATACTTTGATACTTTTATGGTATGACCATGGTGCAGGTCGAAAGTACCATGTTAGTACCAAGGTGCTTTTAGTACGTTTTTGTTTGAACTCAAAAGCACTCCACACACGTAAATTAAATAAAAAAAGAAATGAAATATTAAAAATTAAATTGAATGTTAAAAATTAAATAAAAAATAAATTGTACCAATAAATTGAAAATATTTAAATTAAATTGAATGAATGTTTTAGATGTACGCTAATGACTTGAGCAGTGTTGTAATATTTCATTAGATGATTGACTCCGTTACTGACCTTCATTACAGAGTGTTGTGTAGGTGAACGGACTGCTCTTCATCTCTGCATCTCTTCATCTCTCTCTCGTTCACTCGTTCTGTTTCTCCTATATTCCTGTGAGATCAGATTCCTCCGTGTGTTTCTGTTCTTCTTTCTTACATCCGTCTGTGTGATTTTCTCTTGTCTGTGTTTATGATCTGTCTTTCTCTCACGAGCACATCTGTCTCTCCTTCCATCTACTGGTGAACTGAGCGTCTCGTATCTCCTCCCTCTCTCTCCCTCTCTCTCTCTCTCTCTCTCTATGTGTGTGTGTGTGTGTGTGTGTGTTTTAATCCCGCTGTGTGTCCTGGTTTCCCCCTCCTGTT
Organism: Aspiorhynchus laticeps; assembly: GCA_023376895.1. NCBI lineage: Eukaryota > Metazoa > Chordata > Actinopteri > Cypriniformes > Cyprinidae > Aspiorhynchus > Aspiorhynchus laticeps. The sequence continues at coordinate 24,737,128 of CM041813.1, forward strand.
TGGTCACATTAGTTGCTGATAGGAGGTCTGGACACACACACACACACACACACACACACACACACACACACACTGTACAAACGTGTTCAAGGTTTAGGGTCAAAGAATTCGGTTTCAAGTGTTTTTTTTGTGTCAGCGCTTAAATGTTAGAAAGCAACTTCAATTGTGTTAAAAATAGTGCCCCCCCCAAATGATTTATTGCTATTACTAATGTGTCTGAATGTCAGTGCATTAGACAGCCAGTGTTAGTTATTGTAAAGTAAGATGCACAAACACACTTTACAATCAAAACATTTGACCAAAATAAGTTTAGGTTCAGACCTAGTGTTGAAAATGAAGACTTGAAGTATTGTGCATCATATCTGTGGCACTGGTGTATCAAAACACTTGCAAAAATGAATGTTTTCAAACATGTTTCTGAGACACTCATCTCACCTGTCATTGCTTGGATAAACAGATAGTCCCGCCCCCAAACTCACACCATTGGCTGAGTCACTGTTTCTGTATTAGGCTCAAACAAACAGAAAAAAAGATGAAAAAAAAATGTTCCAAGAATGTTTTCAAAGAGCATTTCGATTAAGTTTTTTAAACATTACTTGTAAATGTTCTCTAAATGTTCAAAACGTCCAGTTTTAAAAAGGTTTAATTTTTTTTTCTTGGTTATTGCGAAAATTTCAGAGAAAACGTGAAGGGAATGTTCCATTTTATAATTTTTTCAAACATTATGGAAATGTTACTTTTGAATGTTCTCTGAAACAAGAAGTAGTAAAGTTTAAAAATATATTAAACTTCTTTTCGTCAGATGTTTTGTTTGTAAGGTGTATTTGTCATTTTCATGTGTCGTCACAAATTGAAAAGACCTATTCAGATTATATTTGTGATTAAATATAATGACGTGCACAGTTTTCAGTGTGGGCTGGTTTAGGAATCAGGTTATTTTTGTATTCTGATTTATATTTTTTTCTCATTTTCTAAAATTTTCTAAAATGTTCTAATTTGCTTAAAATTGACAAATTATTAATACTTTAAAATTAAAATGGAAAACATCAGAAAAATTATTCAAAATATAAATTATAATATTATCTAAACCTGACAAAATAGGTTTGATAGGAAATATGATTTTTTAAAAGTAATTTTTTTTTATAAAATGCAAAATATTTAAGTTTGAGCGATAATGTTGGTCTGCAGTCATTGCTATTAGCCTTACATAAAAACAATAGAGGTGCATGACATGTCCTCATTTAGTGTGTGTATGATATTTAAAACACCGCCGTGCGGTTTGCTCTCACTAAAGCTCATTTTAATTTGATCTGAAGTGGAGCTGGAATCTCATAACATCAGTTTACAGAGAGAGAGAGAGAGAGAGAAGGGGGTGAAAATGAGAGAGAGAGGACTAGAGGGGGGGGGGGCAGCTGTGAAAAGAAGGATAACAGGAGGAAAATGAAAGAATGAGAAAGATGTAGATGAGGTTACTGCCGCAGGGGAAGAGGAACTGAAACCAGGACAAGAAGTGACCGTGACACACACACACATTTTCAACATGCTCCCAAATGCTCACGGACGTCACGTGTGTGTTCAGGTGTGTTTGTGTCTTTTTCTCTAGTCTATGTCTCTTCTTGTCTCGTCTGTTTCTATATTTTTATTGTCATCAGTTATTCTGTCACAGTCTGAGCAGAATGTCAAACCTCTGTCTTTCTGTCTGTCTCGCTGTCTGTCTCTCTCAATCTTAGTTCTTATTTTGGTAGTTTTTTTTTTTTTTGGCATGACTAAATAATTGTGTTACCAGGTATCCCAAAGCAAAACAATTTCAAGAGTAACAAGTATAGGTAAATATCATATATAAAGTAAATTAGAAATGAAAAATGACTATGTTTTTTATGTTTGGTAATACTTTATATTACGGGATTCATATAAATACTAATCTACGTAAACTTGCTGTTTAATTATTTTCTGTGTGTGTGTATATATATATATATATATATATATATATAGGGGTGTTTCCTTCAAGGAGGCAAGGGAGGCAGTGTCTCCTCAAAAAATTGGACGAGAAAATAATCGATATTACAAAAATTAAACAACGCAAATATTACTAATAAATATGTCATTAAAGTATAAAAGTAACACTGTCCAACAGCGACACCCGCAGCTAGAATACTTGCGGAGGCTTGCCTCCCTTCGGCCCATTGACTTACAACAGAGACCCCATAGCATGCCGTGGGTTTAGTGGGGGGTAATTGAGAATGAATGGGGGAAAATCACGTGAGAGGAGGCAACGCCTCCATCACGCTATAATTGGATATGATCGGTTATGATTGAATGTGATTGGTTCATGCGATAAATCCCACCTCTTGTTTTCGTGCGAGCTCTCGGCCTGAATGAAGAAAATGATGGTGTTATTGACTATATATTAAGTAAGTAAACAACTCACCCGCAGATATCACTGCTATGTGTCACATAAAAATAAAACTTGAAATGGCCTGAAAACGTGATGACCGTGTCAGTGAGCATTCAGCTTGATAAAATGAAAGATGTATCTCAAGGTTCAAGGTTCAGATAATATCTTCGTGTCTGTGACAGTTTTTACAGGGCTTTTATGTCGATGACTCGAAAATAAGTTGACTATTAAAAAGAACAGCTGAACATCAATTCACTTTTAAAAAATTGTGTCTATTACACTAAGTGCAAATAGTTGGCTGAAACTATTTACACTAACTCCGCCCATCAATGTAAGGTTACTACAAAAGACGATAGTTAATTAACAAGTCCAATGGCATAGATTGTAAAGCGCATGCCAAAGTCATTTTTGATGCGATCGACCTGGGTTCGATTCCACCCTTTACCGAACTTTTTTCTCTCCATTTTCAAATCTCATATCACATCGGGTAGGTGTAGGGAGGGCTTATATTGCCCCAATACGGTGGCATCCATTTAATAATTTGAATTAAAATGATCATTTACACTCAATATGTTATTATTGCATACTTTTTTATAATGTTCTACAATACTAAGGTGCAGATAATTGCCACTATTTGAAATAAGTAGTATAAATAGCAGAAATTCCTGCTATTTTTACATAGTGTAAATAGAATCTATAGTTATTTGCACTGTGTAAATAGCATATTGCTAAGAAAATACTGCTATTTTCACTTAGTGTAAATAGCATCTAACTAAGATTAATATTGTTCATTCTTAGTTCATGTTAACTAATGTTAGCCTAACTAATGAAGTCTTTCCAAAATATTGAAATTAAAAATCTTAATTATAAATTAGAAAAATCACTTATACTGTATTATTTATGTTATTTCATAAATGTATATGTACATTTCATACTTTTCTTACTTTCATACTTACATACATATTACTTCTGGTTATGATTCCTCAAACTTTGACCCGTTTCTGTCTAAAAAGCCACTGAAAATCAAATGAATATTTTAGCAGAGATATGTAATGATGCGAGTCGGTATGAATTATGTTCTCAATGAATAACGAAGGAAACAGGAAACAGATCGGAAGAGATAAGAGATGTTTGAACAGGTGCGACGCTGGAATCAGGATGAAGGGATATTCATGACTCATGTGTGCATGGTTTTATTTTCATTTGGCAGAGTGAGCCATCTGTCCTTATAGATGACACCGCTCTATTTAATTAGATTTATTACATAACACAGATTACACCTCTACCGCTGCCTGCCTCTGTGTGTGTGCGTGTGTGTGTGTGTGTGTGTGTGTGTGCGTGAGTGTGAAACTGCTTTGTTGGCTGTAGATTTTCATCAAACATTTTGTCCTTCTCTCTGCCTTTGGGTGATTGTGTGACTTTCTGTCTGTGTGTATTTACTTAGCTGTACTTCAGGGACAGATTTGTCCTCAGAAGATGACAAAAGGACTGTTTTCTGTTTTGATAATATATAAAATAATATTGCACTGTAATTATATTAAATATTGTATGCATATTATATTATATTATATACAGCAGTTCTTTCTGGTCCTCAAATCTGATTGGCTGAGAGGAGTGCGATATTCTAGTGATAACAGAACTCCAACCATTTCATCGTTTGTATCGCTCAGCTTGCAGTATTTCTCACAGCGAGTGTCATGGTTGATGGCCAAATCCACTATAATTTTACAAATACAACTGTTTTTGTGTCACGGAATGTAGTTTTAAGCAGTTTTTATGTGAGAATGTAGTTGTTTAGACTTCAATTATGTGGTTTGTTTATAAAGATAACACCTATTTGAAAATTTGCTTCAACGTTTTTTGAGACGTCAGCTCCAGGCCGTCAGCGCTCATGAACCCGCTGAGAGCACGAGCTGTGTGGACCAGACTTTATGCTGATAGTCAAACGTCTTTGTAAGTTTGTCCTGATTTGGAACGGGTCCCTGTCTAGTTAAGCAGCTCACTGGGTTTCAGTGAATGTGTATTTTGTGTATTGGTGAGCAGAGCTGATGTGTGTCTGTTTTACTGTCATTCTGTCTTTGTTTGTAAGGCTGCAGACAGACAGCAGTGAGACGTATAACACTCACTAGAGAGAAATCTCACCTCACACATACACACACACATACACAGACGGTTTAAAGCAATAGAGGCGTGTGTGATCAGCATATTTCCAGTAGGACGGATCTCAGAGCTCTTTAAACAGCTGATGGGAACATCACTAGCATCTGTCTCAGCACAATCGTTTGAAATGCTTCCCTTTAGATGAGTCCTGTGTCTGTCTGCTGGCTTTATCACATAAGTTTTCACAAGTTTTTCTGTCTTAAAGGAGAAACGAGTCATTTTTTCAGTGTTAATGGAATGGAGTCATTCTAGGTTGTTTGACTTTCTGTAGAGTATAATTCTCCTATGATGCATGGCAGACGCCATAGTTGAGTCAAATACACTTTCAAACTACTGGTGTATATCAGAATAGTTTGCAATAAACTTCAAATACTGTATCATTCAACAGTTTGGGGTTAGTACAGTTTTTTTTTTTTTATACTTTTATTCAGCTAGGATGCATTAAAAAGACATTTGTAATGCTATAAAATATTTAAATGTTTTAATAATAATGATAATAAAAATACATGTTTCTTGAGCAGCAAATCAGCATATTAGAATGATTTCTGATGGATCATGTGACACTGAAGACTGGAGGAATGATGCTGAAAATTCAGCTTTGTATCACATGAATAAATTATTTTTTTAAATACAAACTAAATCTAGAAAACAGTGATTTTAAATTCTAATAATATTTCGCAATTTTTACTGTATTGTTTAAATAAATGCAGCTTTGGTGTGCAGAAGAGACTTTCAAAAGCTTTTAAAAATCTTACTGACCCTAAACTTTTGAACTGTTTTTGATTCAGTTACATCATTCACAGTCCTTCATGGGATGCAAAGTTCATTTTTCTTACAATATTTATACTGTTTTACTTTAGGTCTGTGTTATTTACAGAATAAACTGCACACTTCATTTCATTCATATTCACACACACATTTTATCAGCGGCGTACAGTCAGGATTGTGAGGTCTGTATGAGTGATGGCTCTCACCTCTCTGTCTGCATACATCCATCCGTCATCCATCACTTTTCCTCTCTGCCTGTATCATTTATCATCTGATCAGAGAGAGAGAGAGAGAGCGAGGGAAGGAAGGCACATGCAGAGTGGAGGTGGAGGGGAAATTGAACGTCGATGTGAATGATTGAAAGATTCACCAAACTATCTGAAATGTTGTTCATCATCTTCCGTCCCGTCAGCTGAATCAGAGCATCAGGACATTGAGGACTTTAGCGTTTGTTGTTGTTGAAGTAGAGATTTGATCCTGAACTCTGTCTGTGTCTCTGTGTCGCTCTAGTCTCGTGTGGTGGCCTGTATGACAGCTATTCTCAGTCAGATGGACGACAGACACTATTCATGCTACATCGAGACCTTCAGCGGGACCACAGACCTAGTGGTAAGATACTATTGTTTTATCTGTCGTTCTATCATTCCAGACAGTCTGTCTTGACTGTCTGTCTGTCTGTCTATCTTCTATCTATCTATCTATCTATCTATCTATCTATATCTATCTATCTATCTATCTATCTATTGTCTGTTGTCTGTCTGTCTGTCTGTGCTGTCTGTCTGTCTGTCTATCTGTCTATCTGGTTGATTCAGCAGTTAATCATTTTGTGTGTGTGTTCTTGTAGGACTTCCTGATGGAGACGTTTCTGTTGTTTAAGGATCTGATTGGTAAACATGTTACCGTCTGACTGGGTCACTATGATCATGGTGCAAAACACGGTGAGAGCAACACAACACACACACACACACACACACACACAGCAGTGCTCCTGAGACGATCCACAGTAACATCCACTGTCAGTCTCAGAGTCTTCAGCAGCACAAACACTATGTTAACATTGATTACACTTTAAACAAGAGGCCAATGAGAGAGAAAGAGAGATTTACAGAGGAATAAACCTGCAGACTCAGAGACAGAGGAGAAAGAGAGAAACTACAGCAAGATATGGATTGCTGGTGTTTAGTGTGTGTTGTGGTGTGTGTTTGTATTTGTTTGTGTGTGTGTGTGTGTGTGTGTGTGTGTGTGTGTGTGTTACTGTTAATGGCAGCAGACAGTGGCAGCATATTGTGTTTTATTGACCTCAGTATATTTCCTGGAATTCAATATCACAGTTTAGAGTTCATCTGTGACCCTGCTGATCATCAGATACTGTTAGCAAAAACAGCAATTGGACACTTAAAATATCCTTAAAAATGTTGTTCGATAGGATAGTACTAAATCAGTCCTCATGTATTGTGAATAAAGTTGCACAAACTTGACACTTACAGTTGATGCTCACTTACTACATCTACTACAAGCAAAACATATGAGGTTTATATGATCTGAAAATGATAAAACAATAGATCTGGTGTTGAGAATGAAGACATCCATTAAAAATACAGCTGATTCAAAGACAATAATGACTCAATAAGAAAAATGAGGTTAATGAAAAGATTGTGATACAAACACTTGATCAAATGAATGATGTTCAGACATTTATAAATGTGAATCAAGTATCCAAATATTTCATTTGATGTCATTTGTAGATTAATGCATTTTGTCTAAAAAAACCTCTTTGTTTTTACTTTTTTAAGATTCAGTGAGTTTGTGCGTTGCAGTGTTATTTTAGTATTTTGTTGAGATATTATTATAGTTTTTATTAATATATTTTAAATTTGTTTTTATTTTTATATATTTCCATTTTCATTTTAATTTTAATGTATTTTTTTTATCACGTTTTTTTTATGTATATATACAGTACAGTAGTTTTTAATAATTTTTTTATTTCAGTTTTAGTTTGAGTACATCAAATTAAACTACATGAAAATAAGAAATGTTGCTTAGCCAATTATCTGAAATATGCACTTTTATATACTTGTATTTTTATTTTATTGTTATTTAGATAAAGAAAATGTCGTCTTATATTTTAAGTTTCACTTATCTATAATAGCAATTATATGTTCATTCAGTATTTCTCTAGAATATTTCTCTAAATCTGCAACTTTTTTTTTACACAATTCAATTTCAAGTTTAGTTTTAGTTAGTTGTTTTAGTATTTCTTATTTTGTTTCAAGTACTGTTTTTTATGTATTAAAGGGTTAGTTCACCCAAATTAGCCCATGTTTTACTCACCCTCAGAGCATCCTAAGTGTATATTACTTTCTTCTTTCAGACGAATCCAATCGGAGTTATATTAAAACTTGTCCTTGCTCTTCCAAGCTTTATAATGGCAGTAGGTGGGTGTTTTTTTTCAACAGTCCAAAAGATGTCAAATAAAGTTCATCCATCCATAATAAAATGTGCCTCACACGGCTCCGGGGGGTGATTAAAGGCCTCCTATAGCGAATCGATGCGTTTTTGTAAGAAAAATATCGATATTTAAAACGTTATAAACACTTTTCTCTCACTTCTGCTGCCTGTGAGATATGTTAGTCTTTACAGGAGCAAAGGAAGCAAAGATTCCTTACTTTAGCAAAGGAAAACCAGTGGCTTATATAGAAATTCTCCGACATTTTTCCTGTTTTGTGCTTCTAATTCGTGACCGGCGTTTTGTTTTGTTTTGTTCTCTCTTCTGCGCTCCCGCGTTCATCACGAATCACCGGCGCGTGCCCGACGCATACGTCCTACATCATCCGCCTGGAACGGCTTCTGTATATGACAGTTAGCGGAAGTGAGAGAAAAGTGTTTATAACATTTCAAATATGTATATATTTCTTAAAAGAATGCATCAATTCGCTACAGGAGGCCTTTATTCACCCCCCAGAGCCGCGTGAGGCACGTTTTATTATGGATGGATGCGCTTCATTGGACTTCTTTTGGACTGTTAAAAAAACAACACCCGCCCACTGCCATTTTAAAGCTTGGAAGGGCAAGGAATTTTTTTTATATAACTCCGATTGGATTCCTCTGAAAGAAGAAAGTCATGTACACCTAGGATGCCTTGAGGGTGAGTAAAACTTGGGCTAATTTTAATTTTTGGGTGAACTAACCCTTTAAGTTTTGGTTAACTATAATAACCCTGGTATGTTCATCCAATCAGGGTGTTTCTCCAAGCAATCAACACATACGCCGACACCATGAACCACAAGTTCCTTGACCACAACAGCTTTGAAGTGCAGGTCAGTGTGTGTGTGTGTGTGTGTGTGTGTGTGTGTGTGTGTGTGTGTGCGTGTGTGCGTGTCTTAAATGAGCTTGATCAAGTTCAGATTCAATTAGTGTTAATAGCCCTCATATAATCTCACATATCTCACCCCAATGTCATTTTATCATGATTTCTGTCTTTCTCCTGTAGTTATGGAATAATTACTTCCATTTGGCTGTGGCGTTTATTACCCAGGAGTCTTTGCAGTTGCAGCATTTCTCTCCCACCAAAAGGACCAAGATTCTGGCCAAGTGAGTCTTAAACCAGAAACATCCCAGTTAAACCAGCTGCAACTGCTCACATTTTAACCCTATTTATACAAAAATCTGGCTTTCACAACTATAGTCAAAAAATGAAATATGCATAAATATGCTTGCTTGCTTTCACTCAGATATGGAGACATGAGATGGCTGATCGGTTTTGCTATCAGAGACATGTGGTACAAGCTCGGTAAGAATAAGATCCGTTTCATTCCCGGGATGGTGGGTCCCATCCTGGAGATGACGCTCATTCCAGAGGAAGAGCTGCGGAGAGCGACCATCCCTATATTCTTTGACATGATGCAGTGTGAACACAACCACGCTGGACACTTCAAAAAGGTTCAAACACACACACACATCTGTTTTTATATCATGACCTCACTTTGACTTCTCTTGTTCTTAATATAAGCTAAACTCAACATTTGTACATGCAGATAACACATTATTTAATCCTTTTTTTAAGTTGTTTTGGTCTATGCAAAAACCTGACATACCAAAACTGTGTACAGTTGTGGGGACTATATTTTAATTAACAATTTTTTAATTATTCAAATAAGATAATAAAATGTGCTTAAAATACTTTTTGAAATATTTATATGGAATATTTATATAAATACATGTAATAGATAAACATGGTATCTATGTAAATGTTTAAAATGTTTTTTTTAGATACATATGTGGAATATTACTATAATTCTAAATATATTTAAACATGGTAAAAAATGTTAAGATATAAACAAAAATTGATTTTATGATTCTGAGAAATTAAATTAATTTATGATTCTGAGAAGTTCATTTAAACATGGAAAATGTTTCAAATATATTTATTTAATAATATGAAATATTTATAGTGATAATTTATTAATTTAAACATGATATTTAAACATGATATTCATATATGAATTTAAACATGATAAAATGTGTTAATATATATATATATATATTTCAAATATTTCCTAGAGTATGTCTACATTTCTGGGAAATGGATTTAAACATGGTAAAATGTGTTAAAATATTCTATAGAATATAATAAAGAATTCTATGGAATATTTCTGTAATTCAGAGGAATGTGTTTAAAATGTTAAAATTATTTTTATATATATTTCTAAATATTTATGCAATTCTATGGAATGGATTCAATTGATTTAATGGATATTGAATATTTCTATAATTTTACGTAATGGATTTAAAGATTGTAAAATGCATGTAAAATATTTGTCACATATTTCTATAATTCTATTAAATGAATTTAGGGATGTTAAAATGTATTTAAAATATTTGCAATATTTTAATATTATAATTTTAGTATTATTATTGACTTTTTAATAATAATATTCAATATTTCCTGGAGTATTTCTTTAATTCTGGGAAATGGATTTAAACGTGCTAAAATGTGTTAAAATATTTTCGCAAATATTTCTATTGAATATTTCTGTAATTCTACGAAATGGGTTTAAAGATGTTAAAATATATTTAAAATATTAAAGATATATATTCTTATTGAATATTTCCATAATTCTGAGGAAAGGATTTAAACATGTTTTTATGAAATGGTAAAGATCTGCTCAGATTCAATGAGTCAGTGTAGGTCTGCTGTAGATTAACCCTATCAAGACTTTTAGCATGCTTAGTTTTGAAATAAGATGCTTTTTTTCATTTATGAATATTTTCTATGTTGGGACATCACAACAACTTGCTATTTTGGGATGTTTTTCAAAAAAACAGAGAGAAAGCTGCCCACACACACAGATTAGCAAATGCACATTGATAATGTTGAACTTGTTAATGAAGTCTCTCTCTGCCTCTCAGTTTGAGGACGAGATCATCCTGAAGTTGGATCATGAAGTGGAAGGGGGCGGAGGAGACGAGCGATACATGGAGCTGCTAGAGAGCATGTACGAACACACACACACACACACACACACTGTGGTCTTGTATAATGCTGGCTTGACTCCATAAGAAGCTCCAAATCCTCCTGAAATCTCCTGAAATCATGAGAGCCGTTCTGACCGTGTGCTGCTTCAGTCTTTTAGAGTGCGCTCAGGGACGCCCCCCGCTGCTGACCGAGGTGCAGCACTTCGTTACCCTCGTGACCGGCCTCCTCGAGCGACTCCTTGACTACCGCACAGTGATGAACGATGACAGCCGAAACAACCGCATGAGCTGCACTGTCAATCTTCTGGTAAGCCCCGCCCACTTCATGTGTCACAGACATAAAGTGGTTTTCTGATTGATCTGGTCTGATCAGTTTGAGCTGTTGGCCTCCTAATGGGCCCAAATGGACGACGTGTTCAACTTAACTTCTGAACCAACTGATTATTTTATTTAACACACACGCAGATTAATATTCCAGCACAAAATCTGGAGGTTTAAAAGCAGCTTCTGCCCTTAATAAATAGTTGTTATTCACTAAAAGCATTGTAAATTGTTTTGGTAATTAAAATACAATACAATACAATAAAATTAAAATGTTAGATGATAGAATTAAATGTAAAAACTTAAAAAAAAGAAATGCTGGCTTGACAGCTAACTAAAATAAGTTGAATTTCTAAAACTGCTAAAATCAGAATAAAAAAAAATAATAAAGCTAAATAGAAATACTAAAAACTGAAAGTAATAAAATGACAAAGCACATAATATTATTAAAACTCAAACAAAAAAATTCAAATGAAAACTGAAAATAAAATTGAATTTAAAATTTTAATAAATACTATAATAGTATAAATACACACACTACTGGTCAAACGTTTGGAATGATTAATATTTTTTTATGTTTTTGAAAGAAGACTCCTCTGCTCATCATGGCTTCATTTAATTGATCAAAAAAATACATTTAAAACAGTAATATTATTATAATTTAAAATAATGGTTTTCTATTGAAATATATTTTTAAATATAATTTATTCCTGTGAGGCAAAGCTGAATTTTTAGCATTATTACTCCCGTCTTCACAGCAATCACAGAAATAAATTACATTTTAAAGTAGAAAGTTAAAAAATAGTAATAAAAAATTGAAAATAGTTACTTTAAATTGTTGTAATATTTCACAATATCACTGTTTTTACTGTATTTTGATCAAATAAATTCAGCCATGGTGAGCATTAGAGACTTCTTTCAAAAACATTTAAAATAATAATAATATTCTAAAGTAAAAGAACTGATTATTTATGACACTTCCAGTGGACTTGTTTAATTTGTAGTGTTTGCTGAGGAAAGCTTCAATAACACCTGACACTATTAAACTTCACAGTGTAACTCGTTAGTGCTTTAGGAAGGATGTGCTGTCACTTTAAATGATCAGAGTTACAGTTTTCACCTGTGTGATGATAAAACAGATGAAAAGAGTTTTCATCCATATATTTACATATATGCAAATGTATAATATATCTCATTAAAATGTCCATTTGGAAACATCAAGATGCAAATAAAAGTTCAACATAAGGATCAGCATATAAACTCGGATCAAAACAATAACCAAATAAATTTCAAGATGCACATTAAAAATGTCAGGTGACTTGGATCTACAAGTCATGTGATTGAATAATTTACTCAACTTTGTTGTAAATTTCTGTCTGTGGCTCTAAACCACAAGTCATTTATTACATTTAATAAAAGATCCACAGTTTGTTCCCTAGATACAGCTTCCATTTCCTTTTCTATTTTACCCAGTTTTGTTTCCTTGAACACATGGGATTCAAACGTTGCCTTATTCACTTTTCATTCATTTTTATGCATATATTAAATTGGTGGAAACACAGTGAATTAAGGACGGACCCAAGCTTTTGAGGAAAATATAATAATGACGATGTTGAAGTGTTGTGAAGTGATTCCCACATGACCTTATGTTTTAAATTAGAGTTCAGCCGTCAAGTTCATTTTCTTGCTACAGTATGATGAATCTGTCAGCTTTCATCCTCTTTAAATGATTCATATGCAAACTCCATGCAGAATATTTCCTTTAAATGAACATACACACACACCATTAACAAATTAAACCTTGTGTAATACAACACGATCTTTAACTCGTCTTCTGCATAAAATATTCAGCTTTTTCCTAACAATTCATTTGAGTTTCTTCTGCTTGCTTTGTAACGGTCAGAACGTCAATCTGTCAGACTGGAAATAACTTAATAAACTATAAATAAGCATCATATCAGTGTGTGCGTCACATTTAAAAGCTTGAGAAATCCATCATCATAATTTTGCATTATATATCAGAAGCTCCCAAAAAACACAAAACGCTCTCATCTTCAGAGAAACGTCAGGGACACAGAGGCTCAAAGTTAACGTTTGCGTTTCATTGCTTTGCAGAATTTCTACAAGGACATCAACCGTGAGGGGATGTACATCAGGTAATTTCCATATTAACTGTGTGTGTGTTTGTGATTATAAGTGTGTGTGTGTGTGTTGGTTGTGTAATCTAACAGGAGATTATCATGGTCTTGCTGAATTAATGTCAAAATCCAAAGGATAAGCATCCAAGCACAGAGACGGACGGACAGAACGAGGGACAGAGCGAGACGCCGTCCGTGTTTGACATACTGCTACCTTACAGGCACATTAAACATAAATGAGCGTGTGTCTGCAGAGAGGCGTTCTGCAGGGCCAAACGTGACCGAATTCTCTGATCGTCAGTGTGAGATGAATGAACGCGTCTCGATTCTGATTCTGATGTTTGTTATTGACAATAAACGTGATCAAGTTATGTGTCGCGTCCTGGAGAAACAATTATTCAGCTTTCATGAATGACAAACAGAGATCGTCTAGTTTATTTATATCCTCGTTTTATTTTCGTCATGACCTTTGACCTGTGTAATGAGAGAGAAAGATTGAGATATTATGAAAATGACAATAATTATAAGACAGTCAGTCAGTCATATTTATTTATAAAGCACGTTTAAAAACAACAGCTGTTGGCCAAAGTGCTGTACAAAATTAAAACATATACCAAAATACAAGAATAAACAAAACACAACAACAGATAATACACTACAGTTACACCACTGTGCTTACTTGAGACCATATGCAACAGTAAATAAGTACGTTTTAAGAAGAGACTTAAAATCAGCGTATGTTGGAGCAGATCTTATATAAAATGGCAAATTGTTCCAAAGCTGTGGGGCAGCCACTGAAAAGGCACGATCACCTTTCAATTTCAGGCGTGTCCTTGGAACAGTCAATTGAAGACTACTAGTTGATCGAAGTTCCCTGGAAGCATTACAGTAAAACAGGAGATCGGAGATATATGATGGAGCCAGTCCATGCAAACCTTTGTATACAAACAGCAATGATTTAAAATGAATACGATATTTAACTGGGAGCCAGTGAAGAGAAATCAGCACTGGTGAAATATGTTCCCTCTTTCTTGTTCCAGTTAACAATCTAGCGGCAGCATTTTGGACTAGTTGAAGACGTGACAATAGGGACTGTGAAACACCCAAGTACAATCCATTACAATAGTCTAATCTGGATGAGATAAAAGCATGCATCACAGACTCCATGTCTCTTAATGTTAAGAATGACTTCATCTTTGCGATATTCTTTAGCTGATAAAAACAACTTCTAACCACAGCATTGATCTGTTTGTCAAAAGTCAAAGCAGAGTCAAAAGTAACTCCTAAATTTCTGACATGTGAATGAAGATTACCAGATAGAGGCCCCATTATACTGGCCACAACCTCTGTAGAAGCAGAGGAGCCAAAGAGTAGGACCTCAGTCTTAGACTCATTTAACTGGAGGAAGTTGGCAGACATCCACTGTTTAACATCTCTCAGACAATCAAATAAACACTGTAGACTGGAGACATCCTTTAGGTGCAAGGGAACATAACACTGAGTATCATCTGCGTAACAATGATATGAGACATTATGCTTCCTAAATATAGCATACAAAGGGAGCATGTACAAAGAAAATAGAACAGGACCCAAAATTGAGCCCTGTGGAACCCCATACAAAACCGGTGCACAAGATGAATAATATTTGCCAGTCTCTACCGAGAAGGTTCGATCTTTTACATAGGATACAAACCAACTTAAAACACAACCTTGAATCCCGATCTGCTGTAAGCGATTTAATAGAATGCCATGATCGAGAGTGTCAAATGCCGCACTAAGATCCAGCAAAATTAAAACCGCACAAGTGCCAGAATCGACAATCAACAATAAGTCATTTAATACTTTTAGCAATGCAGATTCTGTACTGTGTTGAGGTCTAAAACCAGACTGATATTTATCAAAATTACCATTTTCCTGTAAGAAAGAGGAAAGCTGATTAAACACAACCTTCTCCAAAACTTTTGATAAAAACGGTAATTTAGAAATGGGACGATAATTCTTAAAAACTGTTGGATCAAGATTAGTTTTTTTGAGTAGCGGCTGCACAATGGCATGCTTAAAATAAGATGGAACTTTCCCACTGATTAAACTGTTATTAATTATTGACAGTAAACTAGGAGTAATAGCGTCAAGTGTCTCTAATAAGAGACAAGGAGGGAAAACATCCAAAGAACAAAAGGTGGGCTTCATTTTATGAATAATTAAGACAGTAATGTGAAATCATGATGCACATCGGTTCTGCACCAGTTTGAATCTATAATTTCACCTACAGTGAGAATAATGTACTTGATTCTTGATGGCTTGGTGGAAGAATAGAATAGAATAGAATATGTATTTATAATGTACTGTACAATACAATACACAATATTCAGTACAGTACAATATCAATAATAATCATTGTAAGAATTATTGCATTTATTGCTGTTTAAATATAAAAATCAAGAATTGAATATTGGTTTATTTTATCATATTTCTGTTCAAATACATTTCTAAGAGAAAAGCCATACTTTACTGTGATTTTACCACACTTCAAGGGGTTTAGGCTCTCTGCTTCATGTAGTACTTACCTTAACACTGGTTAACCATGCTAAAATCATTTTAACAACAGCCTACTGGCTTTATGTAATACTGCCTCCTTGTGGTAAATATAGAAACCATTCGTTATGATCTGAGAGAAGTGAATACTAAGACAGAGAAATGATATTACATAAAAGTATATATTTTTTAATTATATATTAAATAAATACATTGTTTTATATATGTGTGTGTGTGTGTAGTAGTGTTTATATTAAATTATATGAAATATATATATAAAAAAAATATATATATATATATATATAATATATATATATATATATATTAAAATTAATGCATTGTATGTATTGTTTATAATATCAGATCATTTGTAACATTTTATAATATATTGTATTTATTTATATTTAATTAAGATGTATGAATTCATTGTAATTGTTGTGTGTGTTTCTAAGGTATCTCTATAAATTGCGGGATCTTCATTTGGATGGAGAAAACTACACAGAGGCGGCGTATACACTTCTGCTGCACTCCAAACTGCTTAAGGTCAACAAACACACATTTAGTTTTGTATCTTTATCAGGACTTCTATCATTTTCTATTGAGCTAATTGTATTTTTCAACCACTAAACTTAATCATCACAGAAACATTTTTGCATTTTTACATATTCATTTAAAATATAATTCATTTTCTAGGAATTTAGTACAATATGCATCTCATTAATAGATAAACAGGGTTATCATAGATTGGAATCATGAAATGTAAACAGGAAGTGACATCAAGTTGTAGCTGATTTCAAGTTGTATTATTTTTGAGGGGACATTTGAACCTCACATTGTTGGTTAAACCTCACACACACACACACAACCTCTGACACAAGGTCACTTAGAACATAGAGATGTTTTGATTGGTTCACTGGAGACACTTCTTCCCTGTGTGATTTACTGGTCCCTGACGGCCCGCGAGCAGATAAAGCCTCCAGGTCAGATTTATAACATCAGTGCAGTTCCTGTGGCGCGCCGGCAGATTTATAGAGCGTTCTTCCCTGCTGTGTGTCTCTGTCTCTCCCTCTCAGATGAACACGGCACAGTCCATACATTTCTATGATACTTAATGTTCTGTTATTTCACACAGCCTCTCCTCCCATTAGAAACCACTTCAGTTAAGGCTCTCGCTTTATTTCCTGTTGAACAAAGCTGTCATGATTCATTCAGTCCCATTGATGACTGGGACAGTGATAATTTAGTATCACGTATATAGTATTACAGTTTGATATGGTATTACAGTTTTTGTGAATATTTTGATTTAGATTTTATTTTTATATTTCATGTTTTCATTTTAATTTTAGTTAAAGGTTTAGTCATTTTGTTGTGTGTTTTTGCATGTATAAAATGTATTTACAATTGAATTATATATAATATATTTATATAAAATATATTAACCATGCTAAAATCATTTTAACAACAGCCTACTGGCTTTATGTAATACTGCCTCCTTGTGGTAAATATAGAAACATTTCACATTTCACATTTATGCATTTAGCAGACGCTTTTATCCAAAGCGACTTACAGTGCATTCAGGCTATACATGTTTTTATCACTATGTGTGTTCCCTGGGAATCGAACCCACAACTTTTGCGCTGCTAACGCAATGCTCTACCACTGATGACAGAAACCATTCGTTATGATCTGAGAGAAGTGAATACTGAGACAGAGAAATGATATTACATAAAAGTATATATTTTTTAATTATATATTAAATAAATACATTGTTTTATATACATTGTTTTTCTTTTTATTATGTCTGTTATTTAGGGTTTAGTTTAGTTTTATTGATTTTAGTACTTTAACTTAAACTAAACAAAAATGAGAAATGTTGGCATAGCTTACGAGCTGCTTAAAATATATATATATATATATATATATATATATATATATATATATCAATAATGAAAAGGCTTATGAATAGGCTTTTTTGTGGGTATAGTTTGTTTTAGCAAACTATAATGCTGCTTTGACATCACTTCCTGTTTACATTTCATGATTTCAATCCATGTTAACCCTGTTTATCTAATAATGAGATGTGTCTCATAATGAGAAGGCACTACAATGCCTTGAATATTAATTTCTAATTAATCATCTCATTGAGCATCACCTGGCAGTCAATAAAACATCCTAACACAATGGCAGCCACCCTAGTTACTGGGGGCAAGTTTTTCATGGCCAAGAACCAGCTATATTGTCTTGAGGGAATGTAATAATCTTGTTTAGACTGTTATGTAATATAATAATACTGTTGTGATGTGTTTGCAGTGGTCAGAGGAGCAGTGTGTCCTTCAGCTGGACTATCAGACGCCTCAGTCCCAGCGGCAGCTCAAAGAATCGCTCTACGACACCATCATCAGCTACTTTGATAAGGGCAAGGTCAGCTCATCTTCACATGGACTTCCTGTTTAATATTCAGTAGACGTGACTGGACTGGGACTGGATGTTGAAGACTGACCTCATGAATGTTTAACCGTGTGTATATGTGTGTGAACATGATTTTTATGTGTCAGATGTGGGAGGAGGCCATCACTCTGTGTAAAGAGTTAGCAGATCAGTTTGAGATGGAGGTCTTCGATTACGAGCTGCTCGGACAGAAACTGGTAACGCACAATCAACTTTCCTCCTTTAAAAATATTATATTAAAATATTATCATATTATATTAATCAATAATCTTTATTTATTTACTTGTAATAATTTTTTATTTGTGTATTTTTATTATTTAGTTTTTTTTTTTGCAGTTTTGCAAATATATTATATTTATTTATTTATTGTTTGTTTGTTTTTATTATTGTTTTTCTTTTTTATGTATATGTTTTATTATTTGGTTATCATTTTTACTTTTTTATTTTTACTTATGTATATTTTAATTATTTTTTAATAATTAAAATGTACAATTTAATTAAATATATTATTTAATTTTTTTACACTTTTGAAAACATTGTATTTATAATATTATATTATACTATATTATATTATATTATTATTTAAACTTTTTTCAAATTATTTTTTTATTAATGCATGTTTTATTATTATTTAGTTTTATTATTATATTATATTATATTATATCACTTTTATTTTGCTTACACACTCTCCATAGTTTAAAAGTCTTCTTATTTATTTGTTCTTTTAGCTTTTTAGCATTCTGTCCGCTTGTTTATTTCATCAGTATTTTCCTTTTTGCAGAATCAGCAGGCCAAGTTTTATGAGAACATTATGAAGATCCTGCGGCCCAAGCCAGACTACTTTGCTGTGGGATATTATGGCTGCGGCTTCCCTCAGTTCCTCAGGGTCAGTGTGTGTTTAATATTCTCAGATAAGGCTGAAACTGTGCTAACAGAGATGTTATGCAATCTAGATTATGATGTGATGATATATTTAATATCAACAGAATAAGGTTTTCATTCACCGCGGGAAGGAGTACGAGCGCAGGGAAGATTTCCAGAGTCACTTGATGAGTCAGTTTCCCAGCGCTGTGAGACTCAACATCACCACAATGCCTGGAGACGACATTAAAAACTCCAACATGCAGTGTATCCTTCACTTAGACTGGGGGGCCATTTACTGTGTATACATAGGAAACACTCTCATTAACATATTGTATTTATTAATTTGTAATTGACTTTTTTTGCTTTACTTTTATTTTTAGTTATATTATATTATATTATTTCACTTTTATATTAAAACACACACTTTCATATATTTATATATAAATGTTCAGTCTGTTGTTCTTGACCGGATCTGGATCAGATATCCAGTGTTTTACAGTGCAGCCGGTTCTGGAGATCCCGCCGCGTCTGAAGAACAAACCCGTGCCTGATCAGATCATCAAGTCAGTCTGCAGAAAACACAAAACACGTTCATCTGTTCACCTTCAATACGTGTGAATCTGTATCTGATGCTGTAAACTCTCTCTTCTCTTCTCTTGCTTCTTTCTTGTGATTCTGTAGTTTCTACAAGTCAAACTACGTCCAGCGGTTCCAGTACTCCAGACCTGTGAGGAGAGGGAAAGTGGATCCTGATAATGAGTTTGCTGTGAGTCAAAACACAACATTCATCTCTCATCGATCTCTACTGTTCATAAAGCTAATGATAATTATTACATCTTAAAGATGCCTTTTCACCGTCTGTGACCTACAGAAGTACAGAAATACATTACACATTTAATTGGAAAAGCCTTTTGTGATACATTTTCAGCCTAATTATCACGCTGACTCTTCATTTAATGTCAATACCAGCAGGCATTTAGAAAAACGTTAACTTGATAATTCTCACTTCATGCACAAAGATTTAATTGGAATACATCGCATCTACTCTGACACTTGAACAATGCACAAGTCTGAAAACATTCAAAGCTAAATAAATCTTTTTTGTCAGATTTCACTTGTAAAACATGCAGTGTAGTCTGATAAAACAAGCTCAAAATAAGACTAAATAAATGACCCAGTTTTGTAGTTATGAGTTTGTGGATGCATTTATAGATCAAGGAGAATTGTTTGATTTTATTTAACTGATTTATTGCAACATAGACTCAATTAAAACACATTAAGCATGACTTAATTGCACCTTGCTGCAAAGAAAATGTAATTTGACTAATCATATTGCTTAACAAAACTAATTACAGTATTCCACATATAACAAGTGGCTAAAAGTATTGAATAAATCTGTCCGGCGTTATTTTAGTATTATTATAGTATATGTTAATATTTTGATTTATCTTAATTTTTTTTATATTTTTAGTTTTTCTGTTAATTTTAGTTTTAGTAATTTAACATGTGTGTCGTTTCTGTTAGTTTCATTTTTTATTTAGCTTTCATTTATTATTTTAGTTTTAATTTTAGTGATTATAGTACTTCTTATTCAATAATGTTTATATAACAATAAACATAAAACAGTGTTGATGTTGTACTGTTATTGCATGTATTATTATTTTCCATTATCTTTCATTTTTATATTTTTAGTTTTCATACTAATTTTATGTACTTTTTTCACTTTTTTTAGTTTAGCTTTAATATTATTTAGCTTTTTTAGTTTTAGTCATTTTAGTACTTCATCTTCAACTTACTTTATTTAGTCTGGTGCCAGTGCAACACTTCTGATTTCCATTATTTCAGGATTATTCCATGAAGTTTTTCATCTAAAATTAATATTTTATTTTAGCTTTATTTAAATTAACAAAATTAATTTGTAATTGTTTAAGTTAATAACAGCATTGAATCTACATAAACACTCACACATCTATGTGGAAGGAAAAGAGTTCATCATTTATGCATCATTGGGGTTGTGAAGGTGCTGTAAAAGACAAAAAGGAGACCAAATCTATGATGATTAAATAATGACATTATGTAGTGTGCGGTTTTAACAGCAGGTGGAGATATTTGACCATTTCTGTTAGTGATCAGTCACACTTTACTATGAAGGCAAGCAGCAGAAAGCGCAAAATATGTGACTGTATTCTAAAAAATAAACCCCCCCAAAAAACTACAACTACTCATATCAACAAACAAACCCAGTCACCACAACACTGAGCTCAAATCTCCACTAGATATGAATGTTCAGGTCAGGTCAGGTTGAAGATTTTTTGGCCTTTACAAATACACTAAAACAATCACAAACACACACACACACACACACAGACTCTTTAATGTCATGAGTTGACTGTCTTCTCACTCTTTTCTCTGTCTTCAGTCCATGTGGATCGAGCGAACCACATTCATAACCGCTTACAAACTACCAGGAATCCTGCGCTGGTTTGAGGCCACTAGCATGACCCACGTGAGTCTCTGTCTCTGTCAATCACACTGAAATACTGGTGTACTGCATCCTGCGCAGTGTATACTGGATAGGACTTTTTAAACAGTATATAGTATATACATAACAGTAAACATAAAACAGTAGGATGCTACATAGTCATATTACCTCATGTATAGGTATATAATTATGATAATGCATTGGTATTCAGTTTTATCTCAGAAATAAATAAAAATAATGTAATTTTGGTGTATTAACCTTTCTCTGTGGCCAAATTCAGAATAACATACATACAATAACAAGTTTTTTTTGTTCACATTTTTATAGAAATATGTATTTTTTTAATAAAACGTTATTGTTATAGTTTTATAGAAAAAGTTTATTATTTAAAATTATTTATCATTAATAAGTTGTTTCTTTTATTTGTAAGATGATGCTAAGTTAAACAGTGAGCAGGTCATGTGACAGCGAAGATTATCTCAAATGATTATTTCTTTACTGTGCAGTCTGAGCACTTTATATATATAAACAATATCGTTAATATAATAGTTACTTTTTCCAACAAATTTAAAAATGTGCAATATGCCAGTTCAAACATGCCTAAAGACTACCTCAACTTAATAATAACAAAATGGAGATGCACTGTTATTCTATGACATATTATATTATGAGTAATTGATTTGCATTGAGGAGCAGACATGTTTATGATAATAATAATTTGTGAATATTTCTCTGTTAGACGACGGTGAGTCCGCTGGAGAACGCCATCGAGACGATGGGACAAACCAATGAGAAAATCCTCACCATGATCAACCAGTACCAGTGTGACGACGCTTTACCCATAAACCCCCTCTCCATGCTGCTCAACGGCATCGTGGACCCCGCCGTCATGGGCGGCTTCGCCAAATACGAGAAGGTCAGAGAGACACGGTGAGAAAACAGAGAGAAACGCTGAGAACAGATGCTGATGTGTGTGTCTTTCTCCAGGCGTTCTTCACGGATGAATACACGCACGAACATCCTGATGACAGAGACAAACTCATGAGACTCAAAGACCTCATCGCATGGCAGGTCAGACACATTACATGACGCTGGAAAACTTGTCAAGTCTGGTTTGGACAGATGGTTAACCTGTTTAAACTCCTGTTTGACTGGTTTAGATCCCGTTGTTGGGCAGAGGAATCGGTCTGCATGGAAAAAGGGTGGCAGATGACCTTCGACCTTTCCACGAGCGCATGGAGGAGTGCTTCAAACAACTGAAGAAGAAGGTGGAGAAGGAGTATGGAGTGAGAGAGCTGGTAAGGATGAAAGCCAGAAAGCAGAAACGAAAAGAAGAATTTTGTGAGATGAAGGAGGAAAAGGGATCAGCAAAGTGTGTCCTGATTTCTTCCTCTTTTGTAGCCGGATATGGACGAGAGACGATCCACTCGGCCGCGCTCTATGCTGCGCTCGGTCCGACAATCCATCTGCTCATTGGCTGGATCTGAATGTGGAACGCCCACTAAAACACACCCAGAGAGGTGACCACGCCCACACGCACGTGTCTCTATGTTCAAAATAACATGCTGCTACCATTCCTGCAGTTTATAATACAATACAATACAATACAATACAATACAATACATCTTTATTGTCAACCATGGTTGAAATTTGTCTTTGACCACACCAGCGAGAACCAAATACACATACAAACACATAATCCTACTACAAAACACATAAAAACCATCATACTGAATCACACCTTTTGGTTAAGAAATATATATATATATATATATATATATATAAGTTTTAAAACTTATATTTTAATAGCTTAATTAATATTTATTACTATATTGTTTTGTTTTTAATACTTGTTTTAATATTTATAACTTCGTAATATTGTTATTTGTTATTAACATTTTATTTTTTATTAATATTTGTTTTAATGTTTATATTGTAATAATGTATTAATGCTTATATATGAATAGTTTGTTTTAGAAATGTAAAATATTTTATTTATTTGTTATTAATATATTGTTATATTATTTTATTTTATAGAAATGTTTTATTTGTTTTAATATTTATATTTTAATAAATGTGTTATTATTTTTTAATATTTAATATAAGTTTGATTTGTTATTAATTTGTTATTAATATTTATTAATATTGCTTTGTTAATATTTGTAAATTGGAATTTAGATTTTATTATTTGTTATTAACATATATTGGTATGTTTTTATTATTATTAGTTATTAGTATATTGTTTTGGTTGTTTTTATTAATATTTTTATTTCTGAGATGATGCTAAATTAAATATTCAGTGAGGCAAGGTTATGTGACATCAATGTAGCATAATACTGTTGCTTATAACTACATAATGTGTTCTGTTTCACATATTTTTTTTTTTAAAGTAGTAGGCAGTATACAGTGTGTATTCTATTTCTATCTCTCTCTTTCTTTCTCTGCCTGTAGCATACATCTGGACAGTGGCGTTCCTCCCTCTCCGTCCTTCATCCCTCGTTCCAGTGGAAGCATCAGTGTGATGGATGAGAGTGGTGTTGAAGTGGAGGTGAGGATGATGAAGATATTGCTGTGACATGTTTCAAAAACAGACCGATGATTACAGCTCTCCATGGTGACTCTTTCTGTTGTTCCAGGTCAAACTGAGGAAATCCAAGAAGAAGAAGAAATCCGGTCGTGGCAGCATGATCTTCATCAGCGAGGAGAAAGAGCGGTGCAGCACCCTCGACAAACGGGTGAGACAGAGCGAATGCAGGATATACATCTAGAAATAAAACAATAAAAGTGAAATATGTGCAAAGTAAATACATCTAAGAATAAATTCAGAAGTAAATGTAAGAATAAATGAAGAGTTGTGAAAGTGAATAGATGAGACAAAATACTTGAATGCCCTGTTGTGTGATATAATACTCAATTTAAAATGGTTTTAAATAGCATTTTACTAATTATTTTATAATGCTGTGTTTATGAGCTCATATTATTTGAGACACTACATGGAATATTTGTACTTTAAAAATTAATGTAAAATTAAATTAAAATAAAATAAAATAGTGAAGGAAAAATAGTGATTAAAAATAGAAAATAAATGCTGATCAGTTACAGCACGTAAAATATATGAATTCATATACATTTTAACCAAATATCTTAATGTTGCAATATTTAATTTATTTATTTCATTAATTGTATTTAATAAAAACTATTCAGACACACTGAAACACCTTTACCCCATAAGTTCATTAATTTATTGAGTATTTTTTCAAGTTTGGTCCTGTTTTTGTTTTTATTTCATAGTGATTGTGATGATATTATTATGGTAACTATTAGTTTAACTCTGTCTCTCTCTAGCTTTCCAAGAAGCAGGAGTTTCGCAGTGACACGAATCTATCAGAGCCAAGTATGAGCAGCAGCGGCCTCGTCAACTCCAAATCTCTGCCCACTATTACAGGTACAATATCAAAGTGATTCCTCTCATTCCATTTGTTGTTCTTAATTTTAGCTAATTAAATTCATGTAAATGTTTAGTAACCCTAAACTTTTACAGGGAAAATTTGTTGTATCTTTATGAAGCTGTCTACTTCCTGTTTTGTGGATACCAAAATTCTCAACAACAAAACAGGAAGAAGTCCATATTAACAGACAGTTAATTTCACATGCTGTCCTCAGGTCTGTCTCTGTCAGTAGCCAATGGGAGTGAGGAGGTGGAGTCAGCGCGGTCCAAGCGTGACAGTAAAAGTGTTTCTGTGTGTCTGCCGTCTGACCGCACCAGTGACCGGCGCTCCAAAGGAGTCATAAACCTGTTCTTTAAAACCAAGGTAACACACTCAACAGAACTTTAACAAGCCACAAACACTGTGATGTGGCTTCCCATCATGCACCACATGCACAGTATATACTGTATATCACTACCTTTATTCGTGTGTGTTTCAGATGAGCTCCAAACCTGATGAAGCAAAAACATCTTCTGAACCGTCTGAACCATCCGCTCATTTTTAATTCTGTCTATTTAGTTTTTTTATAGCATTTTTGCTGTTCATTTTTCTACCACTCTTAACTTGAATCTGTTATAAACAGAAGTGATAAAACTCTTAAAGCCTGATAGGTAACAGAGCTGTAGAAGAAAAAATCCTTGATTTCATTGAATGTGTTTGAAAACGAACTCTAATGAAATGAAGTCAGTGTTTTAAACATTGTATCGTCTGTACCAGCAATAAACTCATTTACAATTATGATATTTTATCTTTATTATAAATATATACACATGGACTGTAGACATAATTCAGTTTTTTTTTTTCAATGTCATGTTAAATTCATTCACGTTCATCTTTTCGAGGTTTAGTGGATGATCTAAACTAGTGATTACAATACAATGGATTTGACTGTTTCAGCAATTTTAACTTCACAAAGTTCACAAATTTTATTAATGTAACAAGAGCACAAGAAGCATAAACAGTTACATATGGTTATGATTCAGGCCTAAATTATTTTAAAGTCATCACAGAATATTACAAATAATCACATGTATCAGTACTTCATATACAGGTGCATCTCAAAAAATTAGAATATCGTGAAAAAGTTCTTTTTTTTTGGTAACTTATTTAAAAAAGTGAAACTTTCATATATTCTAGATTCATTACATGTAAGGTAAAACATTTCAAAAGTTGTTTTGTTTTAATTTTGATGATTAGAGCTTACAGCTCATGAAAGTAAAAAATCCAGTATCTCAAAATATTAAAATATTTCAATAAAATTTTTTTTTGCAAAACAGAAAAGTTCAAGTTCTTTAAAGTATGTTAATTTATGCACTCAATACTTGGTCAGGGCCCCTTTAGCACAAACTCCAGCATCAGTGAGGTGTGGCATGGAAGCGATCAGCCTGTGGCACTGCTGAGGCACTATTGAGCCTTCAGCTCGTCTGGATTATTGGATCGACTTTCTCATCTTTCTCTTGAAAATATCCCATAGATTCCATATGGGGTTCAGGTCAGGCATGTTGTCTGGCCAATCAAGCACAGTAATATCATGGTCAGCAAAGCACTTGGAAGTGGTTTTGGCACTGTGAGCAGGTGCTAAAGTCCTGCTGGAAAATGAAATCAGCATCTCCATAAAGCTTGTCAGCAGATGGAAGCATAAAGTGCTCTAAAATCTCCTGGTAGATGGCTGCGTTGACTTTGGACTTGATAAAACACAGTGGACCAACACCAGCAGATGACATGGCAGCCCAAATCATCACTGACTTTGGAAACTTCACACTGGACTTCAAGCAACATGGATTCTGTGTCTCTCCACTCTTCCTCCAGACTCCAGACCTTGATTTCCAAATGAAATGCAAAATTTACTTTCATCTGAAAAGAGGACTTTGGACCACTGAGCAACAGTCCAGTTCTTTTTCTCCACAGCCCAGGTAAGACGCTTCTGACGTTGTCTCTGGTTCAGAAGTGGCTTGGTAGCCCTTGGTAGAACAATTTTGTTTCAGTGTATAAGACTACAGTAAGAAATGTTTACTTTATATAAAATAACCTAAATTAGATTTTTGCGATCAATTAATGTTAAATAAAAAAGTGTAAAGTTAAATATTATAGACTAGAGTGTTAAAACTTAAAATTGACGATAAAACCTTACATAGTCACTCTCTCTCCAGGGATGGTTGAACTTCGCTTTCTTTTAGATGCTCTACCTGCAGGATTCTGGAGATAATGTGAATATAGATAACATAAATCTATTTGGATGGCAGATTCATCAGAACAAGTTTTATTAAAACATCATAGAAAGCCTTTATATATGCATCAATTGGAAAAAAAATAGACCTTAAACAGACCCGCGTATCAAATAAGATTAACGGTTCTTCATTTTGTGTGAGACATTGTATTTGTTTTGACTCTCTATAACCTTCGATAGCATTTCAATTAGGCCTACTGTTACTGTTTGTGGGATTTTTGGTGCAATTCTTAATTCTATTTATGGGCTTTTATTGGAAACTCTCCTGGGCCAAATTCTGTAAAGGACTAAATCAAGGTTCCCTAAATTCCATGACCAGAAGAGTCTGAAGAAGTCAAGCTTGCTATGCCTCTGTGGTAATATCCTCTTACGACAGTGAGGCATAAGACAGTGTTTGTCTGCTAAATGAACTATACTCATACATTAAAACACAAAACTTGAAATGTTTTACTTTACATGTAATTAATTTAGAATATATGAAAGTTTCACTTTGAAATACGTTACCAAAAAAAAAAAAAACTTTTTCACGATATTCTAATTTTGAGATGCACCTGTATATAAATACAGGTGCATGTATAAAAGTTCCAAATAAAGATTATTTAAAGACATCAGGTATGTTTACATGCACTAATTTTTGTTAATCAGAATGAATCTAGTCGAATTCAGATTCTTCAAATTCTGTTTATATAAACCATAAACGTTAAAATTTGATTCACATATTCATGTGCAATACATGTATTCTGGACAATGCATATATCCAGTCGCCTCATTCAGAACCAGAGAAAACAGCACAGCAATGTCATGACAGGAGTATAACTGTGTTTTCTTGATAATGCATCTAAAAAGAAAGCTAGCATATACATAAGAAAACATTCTTGATGTTTTCGGATGCAAGAACATGTCCTGTGTGAACTGTGATGATTAATGGTGCTATGTGTGTTTGCGAGTTAGTTCAGGTTAATTTACATTTTAGGAGCCATTTTTTTCAGTGCAAATAAATTGCATTTAAGGCATACTTCATTCACCCGTTACACAATCTCACATGTGAACTTCTACACAGTGCATGTTTCACTGGGCCGATCAGCTCAGCTTCTCTCAGGTGAGAATCTCCTCTGAGCGTCTCATCTCAAACCGCTCTGGGGATTTTATCTGGAGAGAGAGAGAGAGAGAGTGTGTGCATAGACAAGCTAATATATAATGCAGGTGATCTGATCAAATCGTCTAAAGCTAGATTCATTTTGTCAGTAAATTACAAAAATTACAAGATCAATTTAGGGTTAACAAAACAGCAAATTTACAAATTATTACCTTCAGGAGAGACCGTAGTCAGGACATTAGCATCATTGCTACTGATCATGACTTTTTCTTCATAATTAAAGTTGAATGGCAAATCAGAAGATAAATACAGAAATAATCTTAGTTTAAAACTTTTAAGCAGTTTAAAAGCACTAAAAATGCTCTTTTTTTAAGTTGTAAATAAAACAGATTATTGGAGCATGTTTTCAATTACTAGCAGAGTGAAAACTGTCAAAGTTAATCCTACAACAATTTTGTTTCAGTGTATAAGACATTTTTACTTTATATAAAATAACCTAGATTTTTGCGATCAATTAATGTTAAATAAAACCTTACATAGTCGCTCTCTCTCCAGGGATGGTTGAACTTCGCTTTCTTTTAGATGCTCTACCTGCAGGATTCTGGAGATAATGTGAATATAGATAACATAAATCTATTTGGATGGCAGATTCTTCAGAACAAGTTTTATTAAAACATCATTGAAAGCCTTTATATATGCATCAATTGGAAAAAAAATAGACCTTAAACAGACCCGCAAATAAGATGAACAGTTCTTCATTTTGTGTGAGACATTGTATTTGTTTTGACTCTCTA
Organism: Aspiorhynchus laticeps; assembly: GCA_023376895.1. Classification (NCBI taxonomy): domain Eukaryota; kingdom Metazoa; phylum Chordata; class Actinopteri; order Cypriniformes; family Cyprinidae; genus Aspiorhynchus; species Aspiorhynchus laticeps. Next base: position 24,766,319 of record CM041813.1, read on the forward strand.
TAACCTTCAATAGCATTTCAATTAGGCCTACTGTTACTGTTTGTGGGATTTTTGGTGCAATTTATGGGCTTTTATTGGAAACTCTCCTGGGCCAAATTCTGTAAAGGACTAAATCAAGGTTCCCTAAATTCCATGACCAGAAGAGTCTGAAGAAGTCAAGCTTGCTATGCCTCTGTGGTAATATCCTCTTACGACAGTGAGGCATAAGACAGTGTTTGTCTGCTAAATGACTAATAACTGCATGTACATTGCTAGATCTACAATTCAAATATTATCTTATCAAATTGCAAAAATAAATATGAAAGAAATAAAAGGGGGTTAGCATTTTGAAAATGATGAGTTCACAACTGGCAGATAATGTGTGGTTATCACTTTTGTCACTGTAACAGACACAATCACAAGACACTAGGAAACATCTCACCCTACTGATTCCTGAAATGGACTGCCTCATTGCTTTAGTGTTGAAGGCTGGTAAGTTCTAAAGAAAAGGAAAACTTATGAGATTCAATGGCAGCCGATCATTAAACAGGCTGAAAGTGACCCAAGTCTAAAGCAGGTAAAGACACAGCATGCTGTCAGGTGACGGGGATGTTGTCACATGATGGATACGTTTTTAACAATGGATATTAATCTTTTTTTTCAGCTACATTTTAACCATAAAACAAGTACAAAACAAAATAAAAAAGTAAAATGTATCAATAAATGATCAAATTAAAACGTATAAAAGCATGACAAATTTTGTCTTGAGAACAGTTTAACATTTCAGTTCAAATCTATTATACTGTACAGTGACAACTGCCAGTGTAGTTTTAATGCGTTTTCATTACCCAATATGATTTTTGATTACAACCCCAAATCAGAAAAAGTTGAGACAGTATGGAAAACGCAAATAAAAAAAGGAAGTAGTGATTTCTAAATTTACTTTGACTTGTATTTTATTGCAGACAATATGAACACAAAATATTTCATGTTTTGTCTGGTCAACTTCATGTCATTTGTAAATATACATCCTTTCCTGTCATTCAGACCTGCAACACATTCCAAAAAAAGTTGGGACAGTAAAGCATTTACCACTTTGTAATGTTGCCATTCCTTTTCACAACACTTAAAAGACGTTTAGGGACTGAAGACACCAAGTGATGAAGTGTTTCAGGTGTAATTTTGTCCCATTCTTCCTGCAAACAAGTCTTAAGGTGGGCAACAGTACGGGGTCTTCGTTGTCGCATTTTGTGCTTCAAAATGCGCCACACATTCTCTATTGGAGACAGGTCGGGACTGCAGGCAGGCCAGTCAAGTACCCGTACCCTCTTCCTCCGCAGCCAGGACTTTGTAATGTGTGCAGAATGTGGTTTTGCATTGTCTTGTTGAAATATGCATGGACGTCCCTGGAAAAGATGTCTTCTTGAAGGCAGCATATTGTGCTCCAAAATCTCTATGTACTTTTCAGCATTAATGGTGCCATCACAGAAGTGCAAGTTACCTTTGCCAAGGGCACTGACACAACCCCATACCATGACAGACCCTGGCTTTTGGACTTGTTGCTGGTAACAGTCTGGATGATCCTTTTCTTCTTTGGTCCGGAGCACACGGCGTCCATTCCTCCCAAAAAATACCTGAAATACTGATTCATCTGACCACAGTACACGTTTCCACTGTGTGATGGTCCATCCCAGATGCCTCCGAGCCCAGAGAAGTCGACGGCGCTTCTGGACACTGTTAACATAGGGCTTCCTTTTGGCACAGTACAGTTTTAACTGGCATTTGTGGATGTAACTACGTATTGTGGTACTTGCCAAAGGTTTGCCAAAGTAGTCCTGAGCCCATGTGGTGATATCGCTTATAGATGAATGACGATTCTTGATGCAGTGCCGCCTGAGGGATCGGAGATCACGGTTGTTCAGCTTAGGCTTGCGCCCTTGTCCTTTACGCACTGAAATTCCTCCAGATTCCTTGAATCTTTTAATTATGTTATGCACTGTTGAAGGTGAAATATCCAAATCTCTTCCTATCTTTCTTTGAGGAACATTGTTTTTAAACATTTCAATAATTTTCTCACGTATTTGTTGGCAAACTGGCGATCCTCGGCCCATCTTTGCTCCTAAAGGACTAGACCGTTCTTGGATGCTGCTTTTGTACCAAATCATAATTACAATCACCTGTTGACATCAACTGTTTCAAAACACATCATTATTTAACCAATTTACCTCATTACTAGCCCTAAATTGCTCCTGTCCCAACTTTTTTTGGAATGTGTTGCAGGTCTGAATGACAGGAAAGGATGTATATTTACAAATGACATGAAGTTGACCAGACAAAACATGAAATATTTTGTTCATATTGTCTGCAATGAAATACAAGTCAAAGTAAATTTAGAAATCACTACTTTCTTTTTTTATTTGCGTTTTCCATACTGTCCCAACTTTTTCTGATTTGGGGTTGTAGATTCACAGATGCTCTCCTAATTAGGATAGTTTTCAAACCACTGCTAGCATTTGCGTATTTGGACTTTTGACTCAAAAACTAGTTATTAGTAAACTATAGACCCTAATGACAACTAGACCCAGTCTCCCATGTGACTGTTTTCTATTAAGGCAAATATACTGTATTTTCATATTCTGGTCAATTTTGGGTACTTTTGCTTCTGCTTTTGTCCTGTTTCTGACTAGTGGAATAAAGACATCCAACATACACATTACAGTTGTTTATTTTACACTTTATCTAGAGCAGTGCTTCCCAAACCTGTCCTGGAGGACCCCTAGCCCTGCACATTTTGTATGTCTCCCTTATCTAACACACCTGATTCAACTCATCAGCTCGTTAGTAGAGACTGCAAGACATTAATTGGGTGTGTCTGATAAGGGAGACATACAAAATGTGCAGGGCTAGGGGTCCTCCAGGACAGGTTTGGGAAGCACTGATCTAGAGGTTAGTAAATAAAAAATCTAAATATTCTATACATATTTCAATATTATATAGTCTCAGTCATACATATAAAAACTACAAAATCAATCTTTTACATACCTGCAGAGATGAAGCTTGTGAATGCAGTTGAAGATGAAACATGCAACAAGTGAAGGGTGTGTGTCAGGTCCTCTTGAATAGGTTCTCTGAAAATCTTTCAACTTCCTGTTTGCTGACTGTAAAATTCAACATGTATATAAACTTGAAAGCATTATTTTGAAAGCATCTATCTATCTAGAAGGCTTCTAATATTTAAAAGGCTTTTTTTTTCTGTTCTTATCTGCGATCAAGTCCTACTTTGTAATTCCAAAGTACTTTCAGTTAATAGCAGTGTTGCTTGATGGATGGAGTAAAAACCCCAAAACCACATTCAGTTTCTCACTCTGACGTAGCCTACACCAAATTCTGAAGTACATCATATATGATGACGTGTGGGTCCATATATGAAAGCCTTTCAGGATTGTCTGTGTTGCAGCTGCTAGTGTACAAGGACATTAGACATCTTTCTCTAGTTTCCCAGACAAACTGTTTTTGATCTACTGGATAATAGTAATAACAATAGCACATATTGCCCTGTAGAGGGCAGTTTTGATCTATTTCAACCATCCACTCTTACCCATCTTTATTTTCTTCAAACAATTGTGGTTGGTCTCAGACAGAAAAGATCAGTGGATTTATGACTGATGGAAGGTAAAGAGAGATGACCAGGGGTACATATCCCAAAAGCAACTAGTTAGCTAACAATGCTTTTGGGAAACGCACACCAGAATGGGTGTAATTCTAGTGTATTGTTTTGAACGGAAATGGACAGGCTTTCAATTGAGATGTAATCTATTAGTAAGATATTCCAAGATGTAATATGTAGATCAGTGGTCGAATTGTAACATTTTTTTTAAGGGGGATGATGGGGGGTGGGGGACTCTCACAAATACACACACACACACACAAAACGCACTTGTTTGCTCACAAACATTTGGTTGTTTGTGAGCAAATTTAACTGGATCGTACAAAGAATCCAGGGCGACACTCCCTGCAGGTCCCTCCAGGCATGGAGGAAGGCCGACAGAGGTAGCAGAGTGGAAAAGTTCAAGGGGGATGACAATAAAGGGTGCGTCTGGCTGAAGCAGAAGAAAGCTTACGGCGTCCTCGTGCGTCGAGGCATGACCTGACGAGGCCGTAAAGGCAAAGGCAGGAGATGCTGATGTGGGGGGAAAGTGCTGGGCGTCACTTACCGCATGAACAATGCCTGCAGCTTGCAGCAACCCTGAGGGGAGAAAACCTGGAGTGTCTCCTGCAGTGAGTGAAGTTTTTGAGTCATGTCCTGTTACAGTAAATGACCAGCAATACACTAGCTTCCTCAACCAGTTCTACACACACATTTTAATTGCCACATGGCATCACAATCTATATAAAAACAAGAAAGCAACACGACTATGCATATTTTTCTCTCTGGTTAGCATGAAGGTGTGATCTGTTCAAATAGATTCAATAATAGAATAAAAGTAATAAATAATAATACTTACAGCCAAAATGCTTCTGAAATAAATGTACAGTAGTCATATACTTACTGTATTTCTATGGGTGACTGAGAACAAAAATGATGCTTAAAATTGTTGATTGGCTCTAGTTTTCAAGAGAAGTTACTAGGTCAGTATACTGTACACAGCCCTTGATTTGGAAATGGCGGAGGATAAGTGTAACAAAAGGAAGGGGTCTCAATTTAAATCAGAAATGACTAAAATACATCAATGACTGGGTTTGGACAGTCCTTGCTTTTTAGGCAAAACAATGAATGATGCAATCTGAAGCTGGTATTGCATCATACATGATATGCAGCTTATATGACTCTTCTGAACACATTCCCTATATATCAGCTCTAGAAGTCATACATTGTCATGCTCTCTTATTTGCAAGTGTTTGATTTTGCAAATTTCTATTGCATTTCTGATTAGCCAAAGTGAGCAGAGAGGGACCTTCTGCTGTGTTTGTGGTTAAGTGACCTTTGCTTCACAAAAACGCAGTTTAACAATATGGTTAAAAAAAAGACTGTTTATTTTGCCTGCAAAATTGTAGATCAGGACAAGAAGTGAGCCCCACACACTTGTGCAACAAATCTTCATGGTTGAACATAAAAGCACCTTTGCATCTGTCCACTGACTTGTAAAAGATAGATCACATTTACTGACTAACAGCAGCACGAGAATCTCTAATGGACTTTTAATATTGAAAGTACTTACACTGAACATCACTTGAGTGTCAAGGAAACTGTGATGAAGTTGTTATAAACTTGGGGACAAGTTTTAGATCCTAACATATGTTGGGATCTAACACCAGAGTATCATACCAAAACTTATATAGGACATAGATTATAAGTTTGTCTGGACTCTTTGTTTGCCTTTTCAGCCAGGTGATCCGATTGATTTGAGTTCTCAACGGCCTGCGTGTCTGCTTTTATGTCTGGTATACAGCAAAATAGAGGATTATGAATAAACCCTAATGACCACAGTGTGTTTGATTTGTTTTATCTAATGAAAATGTATTAAGGATGTAATTTAGTAACAATAACACAATGTCCAACAGAGGGCAGCGTTGATCTTTTTCAGTATTACACATAACAAACTCTGGGGGTTTTCCCTGAGTAACTATTGCATTATTTATTTATTTTTTCAGTTTTTTCATAAAAATAATGTTCATGAAATCTGGATTATTGGTTGCCATACATGTATATGTATATAATGTCACTAATTAATGTCACTAATGAAAAATAACACTGATTTAACACATTATTTGTACATAAATTGTCATGTCACATGTCCAGTTTTGCTGTCCGTATTTGTTTAATATTTGTTTAATATTCTCTCAGTGGAGATTTCAAACTGCTTTTGTTTTATATTGAGCTAATGATATTTCTGTAATCCTTTAACTGTGAACTACACACAAAAGTTTCTGCTCTGATTATTAACTGAGAGATTTTTATTTATATTCTTATTTTTAGTTTTATTATTTCATTTTTTTTTATACTACATTTTATTAAGGTGTTTTCTTGCTTCTTGCACAATTTAGACAAAAAGTCTGCTTGTCACTTTAATCCAACAACGATGAAGAAGATTCAAATCGAAGTCTTTATTAAAGCAAAGTACACTCAGGGGATCCACAGAGGTTTGAGACAGCATGCATATAGCACAGACAACACTGGACAAATGACAGTGAGTAACAGAGAAACTTACATACACAAGGTGATGAACTCAAATGCAAACAGGTGTGCCCTAATTAGAAACATAATGAAGAACCATGACAACTGATGAGTGATGTGCAAATGAGAACATAAGCAGACAGAACCCAAGAGAAACATAATAAGTGTCCATGAAAACAAAACTAAAGCTAAACTGAACATAATGGTGACACTGTTTTTGTTTTATATTAAGATAATGTTATAACCCTCTAAATGTAAACTTCACAAAAACATTTTTTAATAACATTTAAATTTTTTTAAATTTTATTTTAGTGAAATTGTTATTTTTAGTTGTATTTAATTTTTTTCATAAATTTCCTTAATTTTATTTAATTTGAATATATATACATACATATCTATAACTCATTTAACACTAAACCTCACACAAATGTTTAGAATTTTTTCTTTTCTTGCTTTTTCAACATTTTATTTTAGGTTTTACCATCATTGTGTGGACATCTAATCCTCACAATTCAAAACCTGAGTGACCCTCACAGGCCTGTTGTTTGACAGATCTCTGTTTGTCTGATAATTGTTTGCTAATGCTGGACTATCTGGTGTTTCTCTGCAATTAGATTCTGTCAGCCACACAAACACACACTCCGACGCTTATAAAGCGCACACAAACTGACTGCAGCCCTACACTAATCTCAGCCGGCTCTGTGCTCATCCTGCACTTTAACTCTATTTCTTTTAGTCAGAATGTTTACTAACATGCTCAGATTCATTTCCTGCTTGACGAAACTCTTTAAAGTTGAGTTGAGCAGGAAATATCTGTGTTCTCCCCTCTAATCCTGCTCCAGCCTTCTGATTGGACGACCGCTGCCAGCTCTGTCTCCCATGGCAACAGTGCTGGATGAAGTCTCTGTGGGCGGGGTCAGAGATCAGTGATGTCATAATGACCAGGTGAATCATTTAGTGTCCTAATGCTGACACACTGGGGCAGAAGAGCTTCATATGTGGGATAAACCAGTGTTATATGGGTTCATTCTGAGGTCATACTCAAACTACTGTCGTAGTACTCTACATAGTATCACTATCATGGTACATCTCATTTAAGATGATCATGATCAACTAAAACCATTACAAAATTGTCACTGATGCATTTAGCAGATTACTTTATTCAAAGCGACTTTGTTGTGTTATATGTGTGATCAGTTCATGCCTTATGGTTATTAAACCCACTTTGGTATTATGCCATGCTCTACTGTTTGTGCTAAAGTAACACTGCATATAGCATACTGTGTCACATACTGTTTTAAAATAATATTGGTATACGTGTAGCATTCTGCCTAACACCTGTTAAAAAATAAATAAATAAAAAATATCGGGAAAAGCTTTCTACACAGAATATATTACTGGATTTTTTTTTCCATAAAAAGTATGTGAAAAAGTATGAAAAATTCTACATTCTCACATTACATTCAATGCACTTGAAATCCAAAGTCAAGTGCATTACATTGTGGGATACAGTACTTTCCATGCATGTATATTTAGCCTACCAGTCATATTCTATGCGTACAGAAAAGACTCACACTGTGTGTATGAACCAAAGCAAGCTTACATGTGGATCCCGCTCGCTCTCTTTCACAGGAATTCCCTCTGCTGTGTCATATTAGAAGAGGTAAACAGCTTAATTAGTTTCCTTGACAACTGTCTGTCAGACTATTCTAGACCAGCCTCTTCCGCACAAGGGATAGTTCACCCCAAAATGAAAATTCTGTCATTAATTACTCATTGATTACTTACTTTACCGATGTCCTTACTACGTTTCTGGGTCTGGGAACATTTCAGTTGCATTGCTGTCTATGGAGGGTCAGAAAGCTCTTGGATTTCATCAAAAATATCTTAATTTGTGTTCAGAATATGAACAAAGGTCTTGGAATGACATGAGGGTGAGTAATTAATGACATAATTTTCATTTTGGGGTGAACTATCCCCGTTCTGTGACAACCAACAGAGCAGCGACGTGAACGTGATCGCTAGTAAATGAATCCAGATTGTTGTCTGCACAAAAGTTTTAAGATACATTATTGTTTGTCTTATTCTTCTTCTCCATTTATAAACGAAATTGACATTTGTGTTGAAATTGAAGTTAGCATGCTTTCACACCACATCTCGCATTAATGAAACGTCCGTTTTGCTCTTTGTGTAAGATGAGTAAGATGATGAAGTGCAGTAATATTCATACAGGAGAAGATTAATTTCACACTCTTGTGCTTCTTCTGCTGTGATATGAAACTCAAGTATTATGCTCAGTCCCTCTGGATGACACCAGATAGCTGAGGTAATGATTAAACTCACATTCACTATGTTTCTCACTAGCACTGTCTCATTCTTCCTGTTTTAATTAAAACTTCATATGAACTTAATGACATCTGATTCTTTCCAGAAACACAATCTATTACCTAGCAACCGCATAGCAACAGGATAGAAACACTCACAACACCCTTACAGACAAACTAGAAACAGCCTAGCAATCACTCAGAACTCCTTAGCAACTGTATAGTAACTCCCTGACAACCAGATGACATTCTAGAATTGAGTATAATGACATATTGTCTGTTGCTTATGGAAGCTCGTTTCCACCACAGTATAGAAAAAAAAGAAAAAAAAAGGCAGTTGTGATTTTCTTTGAGATAAAAGTTCAGAATTTCAAGTAAAAGATGTAAATTCAGAATTGTGACATGTAAACTCAAAATTACTTTTCTTGCAGTTCTGACCTTTTTTCTCATATTTCTGACTTTATATCTCGCAATTCTGAGTTTATATCTTGAAATCTTGAGTTTATATCATGCAATTCTGGCTTTATCTTGCAATTTTGAGTCTATATCTCACAAATCTGGCTTTATATTTGCAATTTTGACTTTTTTTCTTGCTATTCTGAGTTTATGTTATGTCATTTTGACTATATCTCACAATTCTGACTTTCATTCTCGCAATTCTGAGTCTATATCTTGCAATTTTGAGAGCAATTCTGACATTATATCTTGCAGTTCTGCCATTATGTCTCACAATTATGACTTTTATTCTCACAATTCTGAGTTTATATCTTAGAATTTTGACTTTATATCCTGCGATTCTGAGAAAAAAACTCCAAATTGTGAGATAAACCCAGAATTGTGAGAAACATGTCTTCAGTGGTGGAAACAAGCTTAGTTGCCGTTGATTTGGCGAGAGAGAGTGAGGATGTTTGTCTAATTAGAGATCATCGCTTCTCAAGGAATCTTGTCTTTTAATAGCATTGTCTTGTAACAAGAATTAAATCATTAGCAGGAACAATAACCAAAGAGAGGTAGAGAGAAAGAGAATGATGAAGGAACAAAGAAAAATGAGACAAGGACTATTACAGTGAACATATGAATAACACAAGACCAATTTAACACAGTCGCAAGGGTCAGAGATGATGGGAGCAGAATGACAGCAGTGTGTGTGTGTGTGTGTGTGTGTGTGTGTGTGTGTGTGTGTGTGTGAAGGGCTGTAGGGTAATAGAAAGCAAAGAGAATAGAAGACGAGTGTCAAAGTGTGAAAAGGTGTTCAAGAAAGTAATTATTATTTGGACAGCTGTCGTCCATCCATACCACTTTCTGACATGCTCAAAATACGCCAGAAATGAGGAATATGAGAAGGAACAACACTTCACTCTTTCTAAAGTAAAGTTCAGGGCGGGGTTCACTGCCAGTTTGGGTGCAGATTGAGTTTAAAATAATAGTAAAAGTAAAATGTCACAGCATTTGAAATGGTGTGGATATTAGCATACTGCCATTAAAAATGTGTATGAGACTGGATCCCAATTTGCAATAAAATAAATAATAACTTTAACCTTCAACAATAAAAGCTAAAAAATTAATTTGAGTAAACAAGTAAATTAATTACTTTTCAAGTTGACAATGTTTAGTTAGTTAGTTAATTTATTTCATTAATTTAATTTAATTTAATTTAATTTAATTTAATTTAGTAATTCATTAATTTGATAATTTGTTTAGAGATTCCTTCTTGTGGTCCTAATAGTCCTATACATAATCCAAGTTTGGGGTTGGTAAGATTTTTATTTTATTTTATTTAAATGTTATTTTTATTATAATTTGTTTTTCATTTAATTTATTGAAAGAAGGCTTTATTTGCTTGACTCGATTAAAAATGACATTAAAATTGTGAAATATTATTACAATTCAAAGTGACTGTTTTCTATTGTAACATATTTTAAAGTGCAGTTTATTCCTGTGATCAAATCTGAACTTTCAGCATCATTATTACAGTCTTCAGTGTCACATGATCCTTCAGAAATTGTTCTAATATGCTGATTTGCTGCTCAAGAAACATTTCTGATTATCAGGGGGACCACTGGTTTCCGGGCCCTGAACATCATATTGACTCTGGGGGGTCCCCCTCGGTAAAAATGAGGGCCCCCCTCATTCCTGGCCCACTTTCCCATGTCGGGCCCTTGGAATCTACCTAACCTTCCGTCCCGTTACGGCATCCCTCCTGATTATTAACAATGTTCAAAACAGTTGTGCTTCATATTTTTGTGGAAACCATGTTTTTTCCCCCAGATTTTTTTGATGAATAGAAAGTTCAAAAGAGCAGTATTTTGTAACAGTGTAGATGTCTTTACTGTCACTTTTGATCAAATGAATGTGTCCTTGCTGTGTAAAAGTATTGATTTAGAGCATTAATTTCAATGCATTGTACTACTCAGGACAGAGAGTGTGAATTGGGATGCAGCCAAAGTTTTATAGTCACAGAGGAGAAAATGTAATTTTCTGTGGCAGCAAACACCTGGAACACATTTGTTAATTATATGCAAATCACATGCAAATATGTAAATCAAGCTTGCAAAAGTTGTTCTGCATATCTACACCCTTCGTGTCAGTACATGGAGTAGATATCTTGTTTTTACCCATCCATTAGGTTTGCTAGCATCCATAACGGATTATCAAAGATACACAAACTCTCTGACTTCATTTTAAATTTCAGTTCTTAAAGTGTCTAGAGAGTTTCACATATTTCTGATGATTGTAATGAGAGGAGTCAGTGACCTTAAACAGGTAAACACACACAAACACACACACCGGTCACTAATTACAATGCTGAATGATTCAGTTGTGCTGTCAATCATGTCTGTTTTGTTTCAGACTATATTTATTCATCTCATTGATTGACAGCTAATCTCTGGAGATTCCTCAAAGCTGTGACCTCCCTGTAATCGATGATGACATCACAGCCAATCACAGTGACCGATGGAGCTCAGGTAGCCAATTATAAAATAGCAGAACTTATGCTGTCATTAAAATAAATATAAATATAATGAAATATTTAAATATATAAATAGACCTCAAAATATATAATAGACTTAACATCCTGCTTTTGTGTGTTCACGTTCAGTCAGAGGCTGTTTGGTGATTTATGGTTTCACACGTGTCTCTGCTGATGTGGGTCATGATGGGTTTGAGTAGTTAGTTGATCATCACATTCACTGATGTTTGATCTGAGGATGAAGTGGCTCTTGAAAGCATCTTCTCTGCTCTGTTGTAAATGTCTTCAGCTCTTCATGCAGCAATAGATTCTCGCTGCGCTCCCTCCAGAAATTAGACAGGTAATTACAAATGATGAATGTGTGTGTGAACTACACAAAGAACATTTCATTGTTTTTTACCCGTTTTTTTTTTTCCAGATTAAACACACACACAGGCTAATGAACTGAATTTTAAATTACATACTAGCATAATGAATACTACATGCTATTTTTTTTGTATGTAAAACAATATGCATTCTGCAATGACTGCATACTTAATTCAGCAAATGCATCCTCTTAAATAAATTCACTAAAATAATGAATTGCAATTTATTTTATTTCATTTTGCTTTTGCAATGTGTGTTGTGTTGTGTGCTCTTGTGTTTTTGGCAAATGTAGTTTGTCCAGATCTACACAATTAGCAGCTATGGATGTGTAAATAATGAACTGTTAATTTTGTTCGACTACTTTGATTATGACTTACTGACACATGACTTCAATGAATCTGTTATCAAAATAAATAAACTAATAAATTCATTACACTAGAGAACTGGGACTGTACATGAATATTATAAAATGAGCACTCAATGAAACCGACATGAATTAACCTATATTTCTATTTCATTTACAAAAAAAAAAAGAAGAAGAAAGAAATCAACAACTAAACAGTACAAAAATAATCTGTAATTTGTACAAAATGCAAATGCAATAAAGAAGTGCTCTCATGTGTTTGAGTGAAAGACAATACAATATGGGATTTAATACAGCACACAATTCTATTTCCTTATGCAGGACAATTAATTTACTATAAGGTGGTTATAATAAATCAGTCTTCAATTAACTAGTCTTTAAACTTTCCTAATGAAAGAGCTCTCAGCTCACCTCATCCTCCCAAACGGACAATTAAACAGCTGTTCATCACAAACACAAAGCACGTTTGTGTCTTAACGAGAGTGTCAGAACTGAGCTAATTAATGTTCTTCTGCTCGAGAGCCTGATAGGAAAGTACAGAGACACTGCGGAAGAAAACCACACTAAAGAACAGATAAATAACTAATTACACATGGTTAGTAACAGAGAGCTCTGACACATTCAGAAGGTTTTCTGCTGTAAAATAAATATACAAAATATTTTTTTTACATTTTCTTAAAAACATCTTTTCCCCGTGGGCCGCTTGACTATGTGGGCCAGCCCGTTGCTACATGAATAAAGGAATAATAATGCATTTACATCTAATTCTGTCGACCCAGGCATGCGGCCTATTACTTAAAATGATTCATCTATTTATTGTGTTCAATGCAGTGGTCTAACAGTGCTGGTTGAATTAAAGGCAGGGTAGGTGATTTGGTGCTAAAACATGTTGCTTGGTTCAATATTTGGATCCACGTAGTCTGAGGAAGTCGTAGGACCATAAAATGTTTGTCCAGTCATATTCCTAGGTCCGAGGGCTACAATAGGACAACTATTTTATGGTCGTACGCCTTCCACAGACGATGTGGAACCAAATACTGAACCAAGCAACATGTTAATATAAATACATATAAATACATTTAGACCATTTAACTTAGTGATTGCTCTCGAGATGTGAAGAGACTTACCTGCCTGTCACCTACCTCTGAGCACCCTGTTCACGCAGACATGATACGTCATCAGCACGTTGCGTGAATGGAAGGGTTATTATTGCAATATTATGCACTTTGTACTGTAATGTTTTCTCACCGGTGAATGAGACTTGAGGTAATCTGACAGCGTTGCATTCAAATCTCTAACAACACCGTCTCTCATCGTGTCCCTAGCTAGCCTCTGCTCTGCCTTGTTTTGGAGGAGGTGTGGCTTTGAAGAGTGATTTGCAGGGAGGGTGGGAACTTATGATTTTTTTAAAGCTATACTCTACCTTTAATGAATGAATTAATCAATGACTCATTCATTAAAGGGATAGTTCACCCAAAAATGAAAATTCTGTCATTAATTACTCATCCTCATGTCATTCCAAACCCGTAAGACCTTTGTTCATTTTCGGAACACAATACACTGACTTGTTGCCTTCTACTGACAGTTTTGGTTTCATATTTAAAGTAGTTTCATTTTTTTTTCTCTATATTTAATATATAAAATACAAAATATTTCTATATTTAATAATGTCATATTTATATATTCAATAAATATATTTTTATTTAAAAGATTTTATTACAGTATTGATGCATTTGTAAACAGTCTGTGTTAATAAATCTAAATGCCATGTCAGATGCAGATTCTCAGCCACTTCTGCGGTGCAAAGATGGTGTCTGATTTCATTTGAAAGATGGTGTCTGATTTCATTTGACTGGTAACAGCCCTTTAATGTCTTATTATTATAATTGCATTGAATAAATAAAAAAAAAATCAATGAAAGGGGGCACACATTTAAAAAGGTTAGAAAAGTTGCCTTTAGACAAGTGAAAGAATGCCCCTAGAAATCTATTAAATGTCACTCCTTGATAATGGAACAGTTCTGGAAAAGTTTATGTCACTGCTTATAGGTTTGAGATTATTTTTCAGTTTTTATTCTGCATCACTGTTTTCTGCAGTGTTCTCCTTTTTGGTGGCAAGCCCTAATGTAAACCAACAGATGAAAACCACCGCTTCGCCAAAGGTGGACAAGTACTATAACCACTAGGAAGGTCCCATAAATATAGTCCACAAAATTCTGCACTGCATTCCCAGTCTGTATGAGTCCATATGAGAGCAATCTGTTATATCTGGACTGATTTTATGGTGGGCTATAGTTCAGTTGTATGGAAAATGTACACCAGGAAAGACTAGATATATGTGCCCCATTAGGGGTTATGAAAGGTTCATATTTTGGTTTTGGGAGTCCCCAACAACAGGTTGACATGCTTGCAAGGTCAAAAACACTTTCATTGTCTTATAATATGCATTTATTTTTACCTTACTTGCTCAACGACTCCCAAACGATTCACTCAACGATTAATTTTTCCAAACCCCTCCATTGCGTGACGCTAATCTGCGGTGATTGGTTTATTTCATTTCCATGTCATCATGCCTGTAATGCCTGATAAGGCAGCGTTTGTGAGCTCAGTGCTGCTTTTTGTTACCAGGGGAATTATCTACCCCCTACAGGGTAACTACCGGGGTAGTTACCGGGGAAACAGCTATTTTACCATTCCAAAAGCGGCATCTAGCGGCAAAGAATGAATTTGCATTTTCATTCAGACCAACGCGAAAATCGGCTGATGGTCAAGTTTTCCCAGGTCTGCGCACGCAACAAGTGGGTGGGCAATATGCTAATGTTTCATTTTGATGTCAAAATGAGGCTTGGGATTCGTTTTAAAAATGACTCGTTTCAATGATTCAGTCGACTCTTAGTTTTTTTTGAGAGACAATAACTTTATACATGGTGAACTTTAAGATTTAAAACTTTGCAGGATGTTTTCATTCAGTTAGAGCTGTGTTACACACTGCAAGAAAGATAATTTTCAAAAAAAACATAATAGGGGCACTTTAAGAAGTAATATGCCAGTCACATACAGTAATAATGTTAAGGATTAGCACAAAAATTACTTTTTATTTCAGTCAAAAATTTTAAATACCATTTATATTTCTTTATCGTGTTATATATTTTTATATATACAGTTGCGTTTGGTCTCGTACTCTATCACATACCTCAGTGTCTTGCGCTTGCTTAGCACTTTGTCTCATTAGTGTTTAGCGCAGTTGTCGTTGCTAGGAAATGCTTGTTTTGTTGTTTACTGTGTTGAAATGTGCTGAAGTTGCGTTTGGTCTCGTACTCTATCGCATACCTTGTCAGTGTCGTGCGCTTGCTTAGCCCTTTGTTGTGAGAAACAGTAAAGTGTGTTCAGCTGAATTCAATTTCCGTTTTGTCAAACGGGTAGAATAGAATAGAATATTTTTATTTGTCACATACACGATTATATAGAGATTATGTAACCAGCAGTGAAATGTATTCTCTGCATTTAACCCATCCTAAGTGAACACACACCCGGAGCAGTGGGCAGCCATGTTACAGCGCCGGGGAGCAGTTGGGGGTTCGGTGCCTTGCTCAAGGACACCTCAGTCGTGGTGTTGAAGGAGGAGAGAGCGCTGGTTATTCACTCCCTCACCAACAATCCCTGCCAGACCTGAGATTCGAACCCACAACCTTTGGATTACGAGTCCGACTCTCTAACCATTAGGCCACGACTATAAAAAAAAAGGTTAGTTTACCGCGGTAGCGGTCGCGGCAGCCCTTGTGTGAAGACCAAAGAGTGTAAAGACCACCGACTCCACCGTGCGACTCCACCGTGCAAGGGACATAAGTATCGCTTTTGATTCATCCTCTTTTCTACACCTTGCTTCACTTCTGTTTCTGTTTTTATGACCAACTCTTACGATGTGTTTCCATATCCCTACTATTACTACCACTCGCAAATCACGCATCACACACTATAGGCAGCACAATCCTAACAACCTGCACACTTTGCCTATGTCTGCTAATACACTACTTTCTTTTTCTATTGGTCTCTGGAATTGTCAGTCTGCAGTAAACAAAGCAGATTTCATTACATCTATTTCTAGTCATTCAAGACTAAACCTCATGGCCCTGACAGAGACGTGGATCAAACCAGAGGACATTGCTACTCCTGCAGCACTCTCCAATAATTTCTCATTTTTCCACACTCCCCATCTGACTGGAAGAGGGGGAGGTACTGGTCTGCTTGTCTCTAATGATTGGAAATGTATTCCTTTACCTTTTCTGGGTATTAACAGCTCCTATGAATCACATTCAGTAACTATTACCTACCCTTTTAAAATCCATGTTATAGTAGTTTATTGACTCCCAGGACCACAAGGTAACTTATTGGATGAATTAGATGTGCTGCTCTCAACCTTTCCTGAGGATGGTACTCCCCTAGTAATGTTTGGAGACTTCAACATCCACATAGATAAACCTCAGGCTGCAGACTTCCACACTCTGCTTGCCTCTTTTGATCTCAAGAGAGTGTCAACTACGGCTACTCACAAATCAGGCAACCAACTGGACCTTATTTACACATGACACTGCTCCACTGATCATGCACTGGCTACTTCACTGCCAGAGGTAGAGTACCCAAAAACTGTACAAAAGTAAAAGTGCTTCTAGAAATATTTACTCAAGTAAAAGTAAGAGTAATTGAGTAAGAGTAAAAAAGTATCGGATAAAAAAAACTACTCAAGTAGTTAGTTACTAGTTACTTTAGATCATATACTGTATATCTATAGTCTATTTTTATTTAGATATATAGATACATTTATGTAATGTGTGTGTGTGTGTGTGTGTCTATCTATACACACACACACAGTCGTTCAAAAGATTTGTAATGCTTTTTTTCATGTAATTTATTTCAGTGATGCAAATCAGAATTTTCATCAGCCTTTACGCCAGTCTTCAGTGTCACATAATCCTTCAGAAATCATTCCAATATGTTCATTTGTTATCAATGCTGTTCTTTATAGCTTTCTATTCATCAAAGAATCCTGAACAAAATGTCACAGGTTCCAAAAAATATTAAACAGCAAAACTGTTTCCAACACTGGTAATAAATCAATATATTAGAATTATTTCTGAAGGATCATATGACTCTGAAAACTGGAGTAACAGCTGATGAAAATTCTGATTTGCATCACTGAATTAAATTATATTTCAAAGTATATTAATTATGTATTATAGCCTATATGTATATAACCTCTGACACGGAGAAGAGTGAAAACTCCTCACGACTGCTACCGAACATCTGAACATAACGAAACAAATGCACATTGACGGATCTTCTTCCATCTGTTCTGCAAAATGTATACAAATGCAGCCTATATTTCTGCAAGCATAAATATTGTGAAAATATCAATATTAATTGTGTCTAGGCAAAGGCATTCCTTCTGGAACAGGTCGTGCGCTCAACGCTCTTGATGTTCTTAAACTTTCTGTTACAACTCTGAGTGAGAACCACTTCAGATGACTCGGTGCGTGCGGCAGGGAACTGAACGAATCATTCAAACTGATTCACGAACCGATTCACTGGTTTGCCAACTGGTTTGATCAAGACTTTGAACATAATTGACTCAAAAGAATGAATCATTCACGAATGGGCCTCATTGCCCAGAGAAAAGTAGACGGCGCGTTTGGAATAAATTGAAGCATTTTTAACTTGTATTGCATTAAGATAAAGTAACGAGAGGAGCGTCGCCCACAGCAACGAAGTAAAAGTACAGTTTTTTTCACAAAAAATGTACTTGAGTAAGAGTAAAAGTACCCATCTTTAAATATACTCTAAAAGTTTAGTTACCCAAAAAATGTACTCAAGTAAATGTAACGAAGTAAATGTAACTCGTTACTACCCAGCGCTGTCCACTGCACACCTCGGATCACTTCCTCCTCACTCTTAACCTCAACATGGTTCCTGACACAACACATACCCCTCCACATGTCATCTTTGACATAACCTACACTCACCCTCACCAGGAGGCTATCTGCTATGTTTTCATCTTCGCTTCCTTTCCCTAAACAGTTAGCATCTCTTGATGCTAACAATTTTACTGATACTTTCAGCTCCACTCTTACGTCTTGTTTAGACACTGTCTGCCCCTTGTCTTCCAGGCCAGCCCGTACCACCCCTTCTGCCCCTTGGCTGTCTGATGTTCTCCGTGAACATTGTTCTAAGTTCAGGGCTGCTGAAAGGGTGTGTCGCAAATCAAAAAATCCTACTGACCTTAATGTGTATCAGTCACTCCTCTCTTCCTTCTCTGCTAAAAGGACATACTATTATAACAAAATTAACAATTCGTCTAACTCTCTCATGCTCTTTAAAACATTTTCCTCGCTCCTTTGTCCGCCTCCTCCCCCTCCTTCATCAACTCTAACAGCTGACGACTTTGCCACGTTCTTCATTCATAAAATTAAAACCATCAGTGCACAATGTTCCAAACCACAATCTGTCAAGCACAACTTACCAGCAAACATAGACTCGTTCACATCATTCTCTTCACTCTGAGGCAGAAGTCTCCAAACTCATCCTTTCTAATCATCCTACTACTTGTCCGCTTGATCCTATTCCATCTCATCTCCTTCAAGCCATTTCTCCTGTAGTTGTACCTGCACTCACTCACATCATTAACACATCCCTTCACACTGGTGCTTTTCCCTCAGCATTTAGACAGGCTCGTACTACTTGCTTCTGGGCTCGTACCCACTACTTAAGAAATACACCCTTAATCCATCTCTTTTAGAGAACTACAGACCGGTTTCCCTTCTTCCTTTCATTGCAAAAACACTTGAACGGGCTGTGTTCAACCAAGTTTCTGTCTTTCTCACACAGAACAACCTCCTCGACAGCAACCAGTCTGGTTTCAGAAGTGGACATTCAACCGAGACTGCCTTGCTCTCAGTTGTTGAAGCCCTGAGACTGGCAAGAGCGGATTCCAAATCTTCGATACTTATTTTGCTGGATCTGTCTGCTGCTTTTGACACGGTTAACCACCAGATCCTCCTGTCAACCCTATTGGCAAATGGCATCTCAGGAACCACACTCCAGTGGATTGAGTCTCACCTCTCAGATAGGTCCTTCAAGGTATCTTGGAGAGGTGAGGTATCCATGTCGCAACATCTAACTACTGGGGTGCCTCAGGACTCAGTTCTTGGACCACTTCTGGCACCATTAGGATCTGTCATTCAGAAACATGGCTTTTAATATCACTGCTACGCTGATGACACTCAACTCTACCTCTCATCCCATCCTGATGATTCGACGATAGCTGCTAGCATCTCAGCTTGTCTAACAGACATTTCTTGCTGGATGAATGACCATCACCTTCAACTCAACCTTGCCAAGACAGAACTGCTTGTGGTTCCATCAAACCCATAGTTTCATCACAATTTCACAATCCAGTTAGAAACATCTACCATAACTCCTTCAAAAACAGCCAGAAACCTTGGAGTTATGATTGATGATCAGCTGACTTTCTCAGACCACATTGCTAAAACTGCCCGGTCCTGCAGATTTGCTTTATTCAACATCAAGAAGATCAGGCTCTTTCTTTTGGAATATGCTTCACAACTCCTTGTTCTAGCTCTTGTTCTGTCCAGGCTGGACTATTGCAATGCTCTCTTGGCAGGTCTTCCAGCCAGTTCTATCAAACCTTTACAATTATTCCAGAACGCAGCAGCAAGATTGATTTTTAATGAGCCAACAAGAATGCACGTCACACCCCTGTTTATCAATTTGGCTACCAATAGCTGCTCGCATAAAATTCAAGGCATTGATGTTTGCCTACAAAACCACCACTGGCTCTGCACCCCTTTACCTAAATTCATTATTTCAGACTAATGTGCCTCTAGAAGCTTACGTTCTGCAAGTGAACGACGCTTTATTGTTCATCCCAAAGAGGCACAAAATCACTTTCACAGACTTTTAAATTAAATGTTCCCTCCTGCTGGAATGACCTGCCCAACTCAATCCGAGCAGCTGAGTCCTTAAACATCTTCAAGAATCGGCTAAAAGCACATTTCTTCCATCTTTATTTGACCCGCTAACTCTAGCACTCTCTATTCTAATTCTATTCTTAAAAAAAATTGTCCCTTTTAGAGTTTGCTCTATTCATCTACTGCTTATTTTCTTTAAAAAAAATAACACTAGCTTTTCTAATATTTTTGTATTCTGTTTTCTCTTTATTTATTATACAATTAACTAAAGCAAAAAAAGCCTCTAACACTAGCTTGCTCTATTCTTTTTCTATTCTATCTGTTTTCTTTTTATTTATTATATAATAAAAAAAAACAAAAAAAACTTGCTACTTGTACTGCGTTAAGCTAACTGAGACTTGTTATAGCACTTGCATATCATTGCTCTTTTGTTGATATTGATTGCTTCCATTGTCCTCACTTGTAAATCGCTTTGGATAAAAGTTTCTGCTAAATGACTAAATGTAATGTACATGTAAATATATTTAAGTTAAATACCAGGGTGGTGGTATGCATTGCTAAAGTGTTCAGAATCTTTGATGCTTACTGGTCCAAGTCAAAAGAGTCTGTGATCTTCTGGTTTGGGTTCCTCCTTCAATGTGCATCTGTGGGATTTTTCGATGAACTGAAGAAACAGCTACTAGATTCACAGAAGTGTGTGTTTGTGTTCTTCGAGTTCCATGTAAATGAATCCGAGTTGTTGATTCACAGAAGCGTGTTGACGATCAATATACACATTAGACACATTGATTTATTGATCTCACTCGCTCTCTGGCCTAAAACAATACAGTTATGAATATGTATTCATTTTATCTGGGTTCACTTGAATTATTCCAGGCAGAAAGACTTATAGACAGAGAATGTTTTCATTTTGTGCTGCTGAAGATTGATTTGAGCTGAACCCCACAGCACCTTCAGATGTTTTACAGCAGCAGGAATTCTCAGTAGGTGAATGTTCTCAATTTACATCCAGAGCGACATCTGCTTGAGATATTGCTCATAATCAACTGCAATATCAGAAGAGCGCTGAGAGTGTTCAGCCTGTTAGATTTATCCTGTGGGTGTATAATACCTGGAGATACATGCTGTTAGCATTCACATTCATCTCAATGGCGCAGAATGGACGTGATCTGAATTCTGCATCTAGAACTGCTGTTAAATAAATAGTTCATCTCAAAAATTAAAATTCTATCATTTACTCACCCTCATGTCATTCCAAACCTGTATGAGTTTCTTTCTTGTGAAGATATTTTGAAGAATGTTGAAGAACCAAATAGCTGATTTTCCACACTGACTTCCATAGTAGGGAAAGAAATACTAAGGAAGTCAATAGGGACCATCAACTGTCTGATTACCAGCATTCTTCAAAATATCTTTTCATGTTCAACATAAGGAAAACCTATACAGGTTTGGAACGACATGGGGGTGAGTAAATGGTGACAACATTTTCATTTTTGAGGTGAACTTTTCCTTTAAATGAAGCAGTCAAAAATATTTAATGATTAATAAGCGATTATTATGGAGGATGATTTTGGACCAATGTCATTTCACTGTGGGTGGAGCTACTCAGTCATATTCTAATGTTCTTATACTCATAAAAAAATTATCATACTCATTATTTTATAACATTTTATATAATCAGGGTTATTATAGGTAACTACTTTTTACTACAATTAAAAATAAAAACATAACAAAATTATAAAATGTATTATTATTTGATTATTAATAATAAAAAAAAAGAAAATAAATTTGAACTGAAATTAAATTAAAGGAAATATATATATAAAAACATCGGCCAATTGCCATTTTTCATTTTCATTTCATCATATTTTTACTTGATGAACTGAAATAACTAAAACTGAAATTAAAATGAATAAAAACTATACAGACACTTAAAAAACTATTGATAATATTAAAAATGTCCAAACAAAAATTAAATTAAACAAAATATGAAACTAAAATTTACTATATATATATATATACACACACACACACATATATACAGTACATATATATATATTTGTGCTGTCAAACGATTAATCACGATTAATCACATCCAAAATAAAAGTTTTTATTTACATAATATATGTATGTGTGCTGAGTATATTTATTATATATATATAAATACACACACATGCATGTATATATTTCAGAAAAATATGTTATGTTTATATATTAAATATATTTCTTTATAATACAAGTTATATGTATATGAATATAGACATATAAATATTTTCAAAATATATACTGTATGTGTGTGTATATATGCACACAATAAATATACACAGAACACACATACAGTCGTGGTCAGAATTATTGGCACCCTTGGTAAATATGATCAAAGAAGGCTCTGAAAATAAACCTGCATTATTAATCCTTTTGATCTTTTATTTAAAAAAAATACAAAAATCTAACCTTTCATTGAACTAAAACAATTGAAAATGGGGGAAAATCTCATTATGAAATAAATGTTTTTCTCAAATACACGTTGGACACAATTATTGGTACCCCTAGAAATTCTTATGAGTAAAATATCTCTGAAGTATATTCCCATTCATATTTACAATTTTGAGCACTCCAGGGTGATTATGAACATGAAATTATCCAGCCATGGCTTCCTGTTTCACATAAATATAAATAGGAGGGAAAACAAAGTCCAAATTCCCTTAATCATCCATCACAATGAGAAAAACCAAAGAATATATTTCTGATGTGCAGCAAAATATAATTGAGCTTCACAAATTAGCGAAGTGGCTTTAAGAAAAGAGCTAGAGCAGTACAAATTCCCATTTCCACCATCAGGACAATAATTATGAAGTTCCAATCAAAGAGATGTTAAAGCCTGGAAGAGGACGTGTGTCTATATCATCCTAATGCACAGTGAGAAGGAGAGTTTGAGTGGCTAAAGACTCTTCAAGGACCACAGCTGGAGAATTGTAGAGAAAGGTTGCGTTTCGGGGTCAGAAAACCTTTAAAAAACAATTGTCAAACAGCACCTACATCACCACATCAACTTCAAATGGGACTGGCTTCTATGGTCAGATGAAACAAAAATATTAGCTTTTTAGCAGCAAACACTCAAGATGGGTTTGGTGAACACAGGGATAAAAAGTACCCCATGTGTACAATGAAATATACTGCTGTATTTTTGATGTTGTGGGCCTATATTTCTGCTGGAGGTCCTGGACATCTTGTTTAGACACATGGCATCATGGATTCTATTAAATACCAACAGATAAAAAATCAACAAGTGACTGAATCTGTTAGAAATCTTATAATGGGCCATGTTTGGATCTTCCAACCGGACAATAATCCAAACACAAACCTCAAAAACAACACAAAAATGGGTCACTGAGCACAAAACCAAGCTTCTGCTATGGCCATTCCAGTCCTCTGACCTGAACCCTGTAGAAAATGAGTGAGGTGAGTGAATAAAAGGGTGCAGTTAATTGTGGCCAATGTGTATTAGAGAAAAACATTTATTTCATAATGATATTTCCTCCCATTTTAAATTCTGACCACGGCTGTATATTATGCAAACAAAAACTTTTATTTTGGATGTGATTAATCATTTGACAGCACTATATATATATATATATATATATATATATGTGTGTGTGTGTGTGTGTGTGTGTGTGTGTGTGTGTGTGTACATAGCAGTTAAAATGTAAAATGCATATTGTGATTGCCTATTTATCTGTACATTTTCATAATTGGTGTTGGATTATTTTAATTACTGGTATATGAGCAACAAAAAAAAATCACAGAACATTTGTCACATGCACATCAGTTTATGCCTTTATAAAACTCAACTTGTTCTTCACTTTTGACATAGGATGAAATCTTATCATATATGTGTTTTATAAATGAAGACTGACAAAATATCTTTAATTTCTTGGACAGAAATTATTTACATGTTTACAAGTTATTAATATTTACATGGAGGCATTCAAATTCATTGCTTTGACTGAATTATTGATGCTTGGAAATTGCATGAGAGATTTATAAAATGTTCCTCTCCGTCTTCAGCCTCCAGACTGTGACATCTTAAAGCTTTTGGTCTTTCTTTCTGTTTGACCTCTGACCTTTGCTAAGTTCAACAGGCTTTAGAGTCTACCTGAGACTGAATGTCCTGACCTTAGTCCTGGTCAAAAAACATGTACAGAAACCACAGCAGACAATGACTCAAATAATCACAAGGTCAAATGTGTGCCATGTGACCTGAAACATGCTGTAATATTGACAGTCGTCTTGCTGAAATGTGTGTGTGTGTGTGTGTGTGTGTGTGTAAATGATGATTTAACGGGTCTGTACACGGTAACCAGACAGTAATTTCCTCACAGTACATGAGCTTGTTTAATTTAAAGCTAATTTAAACATAAATCAGATGCGGTCAGCAGGTGGACGGCAGCCTTGAGTTTGATTGACAGCAGGAACGTTGTCACGAATCCAAGCCATGAACTTCCAGTCACTCACCCACCACATGGACTTTCACACCACACAGTCAGTCACAGATCACTCAAGGACTACATTTCCCATCATCCACTGCACCCACACAGCTGTTCACCATGATCAAGCACACACCTGTTTTCCATCTCACAATCACCAGCACCCAATCACACACATACACACACACTATATAAACCATGGACTTCCTCTCACACACTGCCGAGTATTGTTTAGCCTAGCTGCATACGAAGCGTTTTCCAAGTATTCCTAGTCTGATTTCCTGTGTTCTGATTCTGCCCGTGCTCCTGGATTATTCTCTCTGCCTAGCCCTCTGGATACTGTACGCTGATCGTCGACCCACGCTTGCTTAACGGACTGCTCTTGTGTCTTGCCCATGCCATACCTGTTTGCTACTGCCCGACCCTGCCTGTATTGACCATGTTTCATAATAAAGCCTTGCAAATGGATCCGCATGTCTCACGTCTCGTCAACCCCATAACAGAATACTCGGACCCAAAAGGATCCAGCGGCTTTTCATGTGGATATTGGCCAGGTATGGACATTGCAAGGATGTTGTTACACCTCGAGCAGGGCTCTCGACCACTCGAGGATTATATACAAGAATATTTAGACCTCGCCCATTTCTCTGATCTGCCGGACTGTGTACTCATAGACTTCTTTTGTGAGGGCATTAATCAGCCGCTGAAGTCACAGCTAATCCGTGAGGGTCCCCGTTCATCTCTCAGTCAGTTTCTGGACTATGCTTTGCTATGTGTTGGCTCTTCGTTCACTGTGGGGGTCGCGGAGGAACGAGACACCGCACCCAATTGTGTGGACACAGCCACGCTAGATCACGCTCACAAAATGGCGGCAACAACAACACCCCGTAGCGGCATTGCGGCCAATCACAAGCCAGGTCAGTTCCCAGCTGATGTTAAAGAGTCAAGTCAAGTCACCGCTGCTGTTAAAGAGTCAAGTCAAGTCACCGCTGCTGTTAAAGAGTCAAGTCAAGTCACCGCTGCTGTTAAAGAGTCAAGTCAAGTCACCGCTGCTGTTAAAGAGTCAAGTCAAGTCACCGCTGCTGTTAAAGAGTCAAGTCAAGTCACCGCTGCTGTTAAAGAGTCAAGTCAAGTCACCGCTGCTGTTAAAGAGTCAAGTCAAGTCACCGCTGCTGTTAAAGAGTCAAGTCAAGTCACCGCTGCTGTTAAAGAGTCAAGTCAAGTCACCGCTGCTGTTAAAGAGTCAAGTCAAGTCACCGCTGCTGTTAAAGAGTCAAGTCAAGTCACCGCTGCTGTTAAAGAGTCAAGTCAAGTCACCGCTGCTGTTAAAGAGTCAAGTCAAGTCACCGCTGCTGTTAAAGAGTCAAGTCAAGTCACCGCTGCTGTTAAAGAGACAAGTCAGATCATCGCTACTGTTAAAGAGCCCAGTCAAGTCCCAACTGATGTTAAGAAGCCAAGTCAGGTCACAGCCGATGTTAAAAGGTCAAACCAAAGCACAGTTGATCATCACAAGTCAAACCAAGCCACCAGTGATCTCCGTGAGTCAAGCCAAGCTACAGTTGATCATCACAAGTCAAGCCAAGCCACCAGTGATCTCCGTGAGTCAAGCCAAGCCACAGTTGATCGTCATGAGTCAAGCCAAGCCACAGTTGATCATCACGAGTCAGGCCAAACCACCAGTGATCTCCGTGAGTCACGCCAAGCCACAGTTGATCGTCACAAGTCAAGCCAAGCCATAGTTGATCGTCACAAGTCAAGTCAAGCCACAGTTGATCGTCACAAGTCAAGCCAAAGCACAGCTAATCATCACAAGTCAAGCCAAGCCACCGTTGATCGTCACGAGTCACGCCACGTCACCGCTGACCAGCCAGAGTCACGCCACGTCACCGCTGACCAGCCAGAGTCACGCCACGTCACCGCTGACCAGCCAGAGTCACGCCACGTCTCAGCTGCTCCGCCAGAGTCACGCCACGTCTCAGCTGCTCCGCCAGAGTCACGCCACGTCTCAGCTGCTCCGCCAGAGTCACGCCACGTCTCAGCTGCTCCGCCAGAGTCACGCCACGTCTCAGCTGCTCCGCCAGAGTCACGCCACGTCTCAGCTGCTCCGCCAGAGTCACGCCACGTCTCAGCTGCTCCGCCAGAGTCACAGCACGTCTCAGCTGCTCCGCCAGAGTCACAGCACGTCTCAGCTGCTCCGCCAGAGTCACAGCACGTCTCAGCTGCTCCGCCAGAGTCACAGCACGTCTCAGTTGATCTGCCAGAATCTCGTCATTTTATAAATGAAGACTGACAAAATATCTTTAATTTCTTGGACAGAAATTATTTACATGTTTACAAGTTATTAATATTTACATGGAGGCATTCAAATTCATTGCTTTGACTGAATTATTGATGCTTGGAAATTGCATGAGAGATTTATAAAATGTTCCTCTCCGTCTTCAGCCTCCAGACTGTGACATCTTAAAGCTTTTGGTCTTTCTTTCTGTTTGACCTCTGACCTTTGCTAAGTTCAACAGGCTTTAGAGTCTACCTGAGACTGAATGTCCTGACCTTAGTCCTGGTCAAAAAACATGTACAGAAACCACAGCAGACAATGACTCAAATAATCACAAGGTCAAATGTGTGCCATGTGACCTGAAACATGCTGTAATATTGACAGTCGTCTTGCTGAAATGTGTGTGTGTGTGTGTGTGTGTGTGTGTGTGTGTGTGTAAATGATGATTTAACGGGTCTGTACACGGTAACCAGACAGTAATTTCCTCACAGTACATGAGCTTGTTTAATTTAAAGCTAATTTAAACATAAATCAGATGCGGTCAGCAGGTGGACGGCAGCCTTGAGTTTGATTGACAGCAGGAACGTTGTCACGAATCCAAGCCATGAACTTCCAGTCACTCACCCACCACATGGACTTTCACACCACACAGTCAGTCACAGATCACTCAAGGACTACATTTCCCATCATCCACTGCACCCACAAGCTGTTCACCATGATCAAGCACACACCTGTTTTCCATCTCACAATCACCAGCCCCAATCACACACATACACAACACTATATAAACCATGGACTTCCTCTCACACACTGCCGAGTATTGTTTAGCCTAGCTGCATACGAAGCGTTTTCCAAGTATTCCTAGTCTGATTTCCTGTGTTCTGATTCTGCCCGTGCTCCTGGATTATTCTCTCTGCCTAGCCCTCTGGATACTGTACGCTGATCGTCGACCCACGCTTGCTTAACGGACTGCTCTTGTGTCTTGCCCATGCCATACCTGTTTGCTACTGCCCGACCCTGCCTGTATTGACCATGTTTCATAATAAAGCCTTGCAAATGGATCCGCATGTCTCACGTCTCGTCAACCCCATAACAGAATACTCGGACCCAAAAGGATCCAGCGGCTTTTCATGTGGATATTGGCCAGGTATGGACATTGCAAGGATGTTGTTACACCTCGAGCAGGGCTCTCGACCACTCGAGGATTATATACAAGAATATTTAGACCTCGCCCATTTCTCTGATCTGCCGGACTGTGTACTCATAGACTTCTTTTGTGGGGCATTAATCAGCCGCTGAAGTCACAGCTAATCCGTGAGGGTCCCCGTTCATCTCTCAGTCAGTTTCTGGACTATGCTTTGCTATGTGTTGGCTCTTCGTTCACTGTGGGGGTCGCGGAGGAACGAGACACCGCACCCAATTGTGTGGACACAGCCACGCTAGATCACGCTCACAAAATGGCGGCAACAACAACACCCCGTAGCGGCATTGCGGCCAATCACAAGCCAGGTCAGTTCCCAGCTGATGTTAAAGAGTCAAGTCAAGTCACCGCTGCTGTTAAAGAGTCAAGTCAAGTCACCGCTGCTGTTAAAGAGTCAAGTCAAGTCACCGCTGCTGTTAAAGAGTCAAGTCAAGTCACCGCTGCTGTTAAAGAGTCAAGTCAAGTCACCGCTGCTGTTAAAGAGTCAAGTCAAGTCACCGCTGCTGTTAAAGAGTCAAGTCAAGTCACCGCTGCTGTTAAAGAGTCAAATCAAGTCACCGCTGCTGTTAAAGAGTCAAGTCAAGTCACCGCTGCTGTTAAAGAGTCAAGTCAAGTCACCGCTGCTATTAAAGAGTCAAGTCAAGTCACCGCTGCTGTTAAAGAGTCAAGTCAAGTCACCGCTGCTGTTAAAGAGACAAGTCAGATCATCGCTACTGTTAAAGAGCCCAGTCAAGTCCCAACTGATGTTAAGAAGCCAAGTCAGGTCACAGCCGATGTTAAAAGGTCAAACCAAAGCACAGTTGATCATCACAAGTCAAACCAAGCCACCAGTGATCTCCGTGAGTCAAGCCAAGCTACAGTTGATCATCACAAGTCAAGCCAAGCCACCAGTGATCTCCGTGAGTCAAGCCAAGCCACAGTTGATCGTCATGAGTCAAGCCAAGCCACAGTTGATCATCACGAGTCAGGCCAAACCACCAGTGATCTCCGTGAGTCACGCCAAGCCACAGTTGATCGTCACAAGTCAAGCCAAGCCATAGTTGATCGTCACAAGTCAAGTCAAGCCACAGTTGATCGTCACAAGTCAAGCCAAGCCACCGTTGATCGTCACGAGTCAAGCCAAGCCACCGTTGATCGTCACGAGTCACGCCACGTCACAGCTGCTCCGCCAGAGTCACGCCACGTCACAGCTGCTCCGCCAGAGTCACGCCACGTCTCAGCTGCTCCGCCAGAGTCACGCCACGTCTCAGCTGCTCCGCCAGAGTCACGCCACGTCTCAGCTGCTCCGCCAGA
Source organism: Aspiorhynchus laticeps (assembly GCA_023376895.1). Lineage (NCBI taxonomy): Eukaryota > Metazoa > Chordata > Actinopteri > Cypriniformes > Cyprinidae > Aspiorhynchus > Aspiorhynchus laticeps. The sequence goes on from CM041813.1 coordinate 24,795,735, forward strand.
GTCACAGCACGTCTCAGCTGCTCCGCCAGAGTCACAGCACGTCTCAGCTGCTCCGCCAGAGTCACAGCACGTCTCAGCTGCTCCGCCAGAGTCACAGCACGTCTCAGCTGCTCCGCCAGAGTCACAGCACGTCTCAGTTGATCTGCCAGAATCTCGTCATGCCCTGTCTGTTGCACCCAGTTCATCAAGGTCAGTCTTTCAGTACCCCAGTCTGATGTCTAGTGTGAGGGATTTCCCACTGGTGTCTGTACGCGCCGCTGGCATCCCCAAATCCACTCACTCTGACCCTCCTGTCTATGAACTGATTACCCTGTCTGAAGCGCTCCCCAGGGTGGGGATAGCACTATGTTGCATTTGGGCCACGTACACCACCACGGTACTGCCCCAGGGGAAGGCATCGGCCGCAGAACCTCCCCAAGCGGTGGTGCTCGCCTCAGCCCCTGGTAAGGTGGTGGCGCCCAGCAATAGACTCTCACCCGGTCCTGGTATCACCGTAGAACCTCCAGAGGTGGCGGCGTTAGCTGCAGAACTTCCAGAGGTGTCGGTGGTATCCATCCATGAACTCTCACCCTGTCATGTCACGGCTATAAAGGCCGTCATTGAGCTCTCACCCTGTCCTGTCACGGCTAAGAAGGCCGTCTGTGAGCTCTCATCCTGTCCTGTCACGGCTAAGAAGGCCGTCTGTGAGCTCTCATCCTGTCCTGTCTCGGCCATGGAGGCCATCTATGAACTCTCGCCCTGTCCTGCCCCGGCCACGGAGGCCATCTATGAACTCTCGCCCTGTCCTGTCCCGGCCACGGAGGCCGTCTATGAACTCTCGCCTTGTCCTGTTCTGGCCACGGAGGCCATCTACGAACTCTCGCCCTGTCCTGTCCCGGCCACGGAGGCCGTCTATGAACTTTCGCCCTGTCCTGACACGGCTAAGGAGGCCGTCGGTGATTCCCTGTCCGGCCCAGTCATGGCTACGGAGGCCGTCTGGGATTTCCTGTCCTGCCCTGGCACGGCTATGGAGGCCGCCTGTGATTCCCAGATCTGCTCTGCCACGGCTCCTGAGACTAGGAAGGCTCTCCCTGTCTTGTCTATCTCTGTTCTCCCAGTGTTGTCTGTCTCTGCTCTCCCTGTGTTGTTTGTCCTTGTTCTCCTCTACTTCCAGGTGCTGTCAGGGCTACCTGCCCAGTTTGCTTCCCTGCGGTGGGTCCTGGTCCCGTCTGTTCCGCCCTGGTGGGTTCCGGGTCCATCTGCTCCGCCCTGGGGGGCTCCGGTTCCGTCTGCTCCGCCCTGGGGGGCTCTGGTCCCCTCTGATCTGCCCTGGCGGGCTCCAGCTCCGTCCGCTCCGCCCTGGAGGGCTCCAGTCCCATCTACTCCGCCCCGGTGGGCTCCAGGTCCGTCCGCTCCGCCCCGGTGGGCTCCAGGTCCGTCCGCTCCGCCCCGTTGGGCTCCAGGTCCGTCCGCTCCGCCCCGTTGGGCTCCAGGTCCGTCCGCTCCGCCCCGGTGGGCCCCAGGTCCATCTGCTCCGCCCTGGTGGGCTCCTGCTCCGCCCGCTCCACCCTGGATCTTTTAGGAGCTTCTGGAAGCCGCTCCTTGGGGGGGGGCTATGTCACGAATCCAAGCCATGAACTTCCAGTCACTCACCCACCACATGGACTTTCACACCACACAGTCAGTCACAGATCACTCAAGGACTACATTTCCCATCATCCACTGCACCCACACAGCTGTTCACCATGATCAAGCACACACCTGTTTTCCATCTCACAATCACCAGCACCCAATCACACACATACACACACACACTATATAAACCATGGACTTCCTCTCACACACTGCCGAGTATTGTTTAGCCTAGCTGCATACGAAGCGTTTTCCAAGTATTCCTAGTCTGATTTCCTGTGTTCTGATTCTGCCCGTGCTCCTGGATTATTCTCTCTGCCTAGCCCTCTGGATACTGTACGCTGATCGTCGACCCACGCTTGCTTAACGGACTGCTCTTGTGTCTTGCCCATGCCATACCTGTTTGCTACTGCCCGACCCTGCCTGTATTGACCATGTTTCATAATAAAGCCTTGCAAATGGATCCGCATGTCTCACGTCTCGTCAACCCCATAACAAACGTGCTTAGAGACTGGCATGCAATTAACCTTTGACCTCACAAAGAGCAAAGCAAACACTGATTCTGTCATTGTGTGTCTTTAGTGCGCACAAACAAAAGCACAGAAACACTTTGTAAAATCCTTTCGAGGTCATTCCAGGCCTCGATCTTTTGTCTCCCGGACACCACCTCTTCTTGTTTTGTTGCCATGGTAACCTTTAATATTTCGATCAGGCCTGTTGGATAATGAGAAGAGAGTTCCTGCATGACAACAATATTAAAATAAGCCTCACAAACGCTTCACGTTTCACTTCCGAGTGATAATCTGCCTGTTGAGGAGCGTCTTACCGGACTTTTTCTCCTAATTAATGATGAGAAGGAGTTTAAAGGAGGGGAGGATTGTGCTGTCGTTGTGTAATGAAAATAATTAATGTTCTCAAAAGACACTCCGGAGGAATGAAGATGTCATTTCTCTCTCTAATGATCATCTGAAGTCATGCTCTGTCACTTTAATACAGATAAAGAGAGAGACGGAGGCTGCTTACAATCCGCCTTCTATCCAAAAGCAACCTTACAAGTGAGAAATTCTGTATGTTTTTCATAGACTGCAAGTACTTTTGTATTGTTTTCCAGTAAAAGTATCAAAACATCCTTAAAACAAGGTTTGGGTCTGGGATTTTTTTTATGTTTTTGTAAGTAGTGTCTTCTGCGCACCATGGCTGCATTAATTTGGTCACAAATACAGTAAAAATACATATTGTGTATATTTTTACTATTTAAAATAACACTTTTTGTGTGAATATATTGTAAAATTTAATTTATTCCTGTGATCAAAGCTGAATTTGTCATGATCCTTCATTCTAATATGCTGATTTGCTGCTTAATAAACATTTATTATTATCAATGTTGAAAACAGTTGTGCTGCTTCATTTTTATTTTTATTTTTGGAAACCATGATATATTTTATTTTTCAGGATTTTTAATTAATAGGAAGTTCAAAAGAACAGCATTTATTTGAAAAAGAAAACCTTGGTGACATTATAAATGCCTTTACTATCACTTTTACCCCAGAACTGAATTAAATTGCATCACAGGAATAAACTACAGTTATTTGAAATGATAATAATTATAATAATTTCATAGTATTACTGTTTTTATTGTATTTTTGATCAAATAAATTAAGCTTTGGTGAGCAGAAGAAATGACTTTCAATAACATTTAAAAAATCTTAATTATTCCAAACTTTTGACCAGTAGTGTACTTTATTAAATATTCAGAAAAAGTACATGTACAAATGTATTATAGTACAGTAATAGTCTCAGTACTAACATTGCACTTTGCCATTTTTCCCCCATATTTGTGTGACATTATATAGTGAAATCTTGTTTCCGAGCTGTTCTTGCCCTTTCCAAGAAGAAAAGATAATTTTCTGAGTTAAATGGAAAGCAGCATGAGCAGAAACACACTCAGAAACATACTTCTTGACCTGCAGTTGTATGAATATTAAGTCCATCCACTGTAAATTGCTAGATGAATAATTAATTTGTTTTAAACAAGATTTAAAGCTTAATTAACTCCTGCTGAGTCTGACGAGACAGAAAAGAAATGAGACTTTTCTAACAGCACAGTTTGACCTCACTAGAGACAGCCAGACAGAAGCGAGGGGGCGTTCGCTGAAGACACTGTAATTTACACACCTTACTGTATTAAAACGCTGTCAGAGACCTGCAATTATACTCAAATCCACAGCGAGAGACACAGTCACATAAACACAACCTCTGAACGCTCCTCTCAACACAGCACAGTGAGCTGCCTTCCTGTATTATAAGGGGCCATTCACATTGGACACATAATTGCATTTGTCTTCACTTGTTTTAATTTGTTTAGATGAAAAGCTGAAAATTCAGCTTTGCATCAAGGAAAAATTAAAATTTCAAAATATATATTCACACAGAAAATAGTTATTTTAAAGGGGTCATATGACGATGCCAAAAATAACATTATTTTGTGTATTTGGTACAATGCAATGTGGTTATTTAGCACATATTGTTGTTCTTCTTTGCCCCGCCTTTGTGAAACGCGTCGATTTCTACAAAACTCATCGTTCTGAAAAGTGTGCTCTGATAGGCCAGCTATCCATTGCATTGTGATTGGCGGAATGCCTCTAGAGTGTGACGGAAATGTTACGCCCCTTCCCATATTTGGAATATCAGCTTCCAAAGCAATATTGACAGGTGATAATATCGTTACTACCTTATCAATTCGAGCCTGAATCTGATCCAGAAAATGCAGATGACCAAGCTGATCGATCAACTTTGCTAGCGGGACTTGAGCAGAACGTAACAGATTGGTAAGGTTTTATTTGACAAAAACTGATTAAGTTTAACAATTAGCTAAATTATACACAACTATTTTACCTTTTTTATATATGATGTTATAAAGATGTCTTCACTGTATTGACTTTTTGTCATGAAATGATCAAATATAATATAGTTTAAAAGCATACTCCAGACTAACTATTTTTACTAGGAGCACTGTAGCCCCTGACTGAAAATGTTTAGGAGCACAAGCAGAAAATTTAGGGGCACACCTTAAATCAGCCTGCAATGCAATCTTCACATATTTTCCCCATTTTAACTGTATTACTGACAAATGCTTTGATAATAAATAGACTTAACTCATAGAAATTACAATGTGCAGTATTCTTTTAATTTCAGAGGGATATGACAAATATATATACAGTATATGATATGATAAAATTACTATTGTTTTGCATTAATAAGTGCAGTTACTAATAATATTATGTTCTTTTCTTGTTTATTTCATGTTTATACACATTTGACAGTAACATGAGTTGGGAAGCTTACAATTTTTTTTATGTAGAAAAGGTATATGTTGTACTCTTATTAAATGCACCATTATTCTTCTATAGTCTTATATGGAACTGAGCAACAACTTCAGTGATTGTGTGATTTAGTCGCAAATTGAAGAACAGTTTGTTTTTCAAAGAATTTTGTGACTTTTCTTACTTTCATACACAGAAAAAAGAGCAAACCTCTGACAAAATCTGATTTCTTGATGATTTTATATTTTATAATATTGATTTTATAATTGTTATTTTATAATTTCAAAATATAAAGTAAAAAGTATAAATTAATGCTAATAAGCAAATAAGTGCTCCTCTGCTGCCATCTACACGTTATAATGGTGATTTGATGTATTTTTTTTTAATTTAACAGTTAGTCATCCCATTGAAAACAGCATTCAAATTGGATCATTTTGGAGCTTTAAAGTGCTGGAAACAGTTGTGTGAAATGCTTGTAAGTCATTGAAAATCCAAATCCGATATTGTGCATATACTATTCTGTGTTATTGTTAAGCCCCCAAAAAAGCTCAAAAACATTATAAAAGCACCATGAAGTCAAAGTCCAAGTGTTCTGAAGCCGTTCCATAGTTTAATGTGAGGTACAGATGAATATTTGTCGTTAAATGAGAGTTAAATGAGTCTTTAAATTCAAGTTCAAGTAAACTCTTCTCTCCGCTGCAGCTGTCTGTCGTCCTCCATTCAGCGTTCAAACTGTGTGTCGTGTTCAGTTACGACAGTCAAAACAATGAAACTCTCTTCAAGAGCGCACAATAACTTTAATAAACTACGTTTATGATAGATAAGACTGCTCATATGTTGCTGCCTTCATTACTGTGCTATAGGCTACATTTAAAATAAATGCATTTTAATGTTATAGTTTATAGTTATATATAAATACATTTACTTGTTTTCATTAATGTATTTTACAACAAAACAAAGAGCAATGTGTAACATTTTACCAGATTTGGTCCTACACTTATTCACTTTTATTTGTTACCCACTAAATAGACTATTATTTCACTAAATGTTTAGATTTTATAAAATTGTGCACTCATGATTTTTCTATAATAACTTTTCCTGCTAAATTATCCACTAACCTAGTTTATAATAGTATAGTCACTAAGACCAAACCACAAACTATTCTAAAATGGCTGTTGCCAGCAATCTGCCTCGGAACATAAACATTTTAGAAACATTTGACAATGAGCTTTTAAAAAGGTATCACCTTTGGTTTTGGAGGTTATCCCAACTCCAAATGTTCCTTTGATTATATCCTTGTTTTCATTAACTAGTTAGGTAAGAAGTAACAGCTGTTCTTGCGTCCAGTTTGGTTTTCTTTTACGTTTGCATGTCTTGCTATCAGCCATGATTATTCTACTCTGTTAATTACAAGACTGTTTCTATGTACAGGTGCATCTCAATAAATTAGAATGTCGTGAAAAAGTTCATTTTTTCTTGTAACTTATTTCAAAAAGTGAAACTTTCATATATTTTAGATTCATTACATGTAAAGTAAAACATTTAAAAAGTTTTTTTGTTTTAAATTTGATGATTAGAGCTTACAGCTCATGAAAGTCAAAAATCAGTATCTCAAAATATTAGAATATTTACATTTGAGTTTCAATAAATGACCATCCATACAGTATAAATGCTGGGTATCTCTTGTTCTTTGAAACCACAATAATGGGGAAGACTGCTGATTTGCCAATGATCCAGAAGACGAACATTGACACCCTCCACAAAGAGGGTAAGTCACAGAGGGTCATTACTGAAAGGTGTGGCTGTTTACAGAGTGCTGTATCAAAGCATATTAAATGCAAAGTTGACTGGAAGGAAGAATTTGGGTAGGAAAAGGTGCACAAGCAACAGGGATGACCGCAAGCTTGAGAATACAGTCAAGCAAAGCTGATTCAAACACTTGTGAGAGCTTCACAAGGAGTGGACTGAAGCTGGAGTCAGTGCATCAAGAGTCACCACGCTCAGACGTCTTCAGGAAAAGGGCTACCAAGCCGCTTCTGAACCAGAGACAACGTCAGAAGCATCTTACCTGGGCTGTGGTGAAAAAGAACTGGACAGTTGCTCAGTGGTCCAAAGTCCTCTTTTCAGATGAAAGTAAATTTTGAATTTCATTTGGAAATCAAGGTCCCGGAGTCTGGAGGAAGAGTGGAGAGGCACATAATCCATGTTGCTTGAAGTCCAGTGTGAAGTTTCCACAGTCTGTGATGATTTGGGCTGCCATGTCATCTGCTGGTGTTGGTCCACTGTGTTTTCTGAAGTCCACAGTCAACACAGCCATCTACCAGGAAATTTTAGAGCACTTCATGCTTCCTTCTGCTGACAAGCTTTATGGAGATGCTGATTTCATTTTCCAGAAGGACTTGGCACCTGCCCACACTGCCAAAGGTATTAAAAGCTGGTTCAATGACCATGGTGTTACTGTGCTTGATTGGCCAGCAAACTCGCTTGACCTGAACCCCATAGAGAATCTATGGGGTATTGTCAAGAGGAAGATGTGAGACACCAGACCCAACAATGCAGATGCTGAAGGCCACGTCAAAGAAACCTGGGCTTCCATACCACCTCAGCAGTGCCACAAACTGATCACCTCCATGCCACGCCGAATTGAGGCAGTAATTAAAGCAAAAGGAGCCCCTACCAAGTATTGAGTGCATATACAGTAAATGAACATACTTTCCAGAAGGCCAACAATTCACTAAAAATGATTTTTTTTATTGGTCTTATGAAGTATTCTAATTTGTTGTTGAATTGGTGGGTTTTTGTTAAATGTGACCTAAATATCACAATAAAAAAACCAAAGACTTAAACTACTTCAGTCTGTGTGCATTGAATTTATTTAATAAATAAGTTGAATTACTGAAATAAATGAACTTTTCCACGACATTCTAATTTATTGAGATGCACCTGTATAGCTCAAATATATTTAGACTTTTTCTAAGTATAAGTCATGTATACTTAAATGTCATTTTAAGTATATTTCTGGAAGTGCATAAAAAGTAGACTAAAAGTATACTTTCCTATTTTTTAGTTTAAAAGAAGTATTCTAATAGCACACTTGAGAAACTTCTTTTTGAAAGGGAAAGGAGGCAAAGTTTTGACAATGTGTGTAATCACTTGAAAAACTGTAATTACCTTAGACTATATATTTATGCTAAATTATTTCACTTAACCCAGTGTTTTTAAAAGAATTTATTAATAGATTGTGTACTCTCCCAGATGTTTTCCATAATAAATGCTCAAGGTCATGTTTTGTTCATCAATTTGTGCCTTTAACTCTGCCCTATCATCCTCATACTATTGCAGTGTAGTAATATGTGTTTCACTATCTCTATATAACTTACAGTGGGTGCATAATCCAGTGGGGTTTTTTCTATTCTATGTAGCATTGAATTTAAATCAGTATGACCTATTCTAAGACATGAGACTAACATCTCTTCCCTTGGGCTCTGCCCTTCCTCGTGCTTATGACTACTTATTTTTGTATATTATATAAATGATGTCCTGTATCAGCTATGTCCCAATATTCCTGCCACATTTTGAGTGATTGCTCCTTTATGATGGCTTTGACCTCTGCTTGTTACGTGCGGTGCGGAGGAAGGCGAACGACGAAGAGGAATGTAGATAATAATCCTTTTAATACATAAATACATGGAGCAGGACAGCATCAACACGTAGACATTAACAATAACCGACAAACTGAGACACAGAAGGCAGGAACTAATAAAGGGGAGATAATGAGGGCCGAACAGGTGAACACAATGACTAATTAAACAGAACGGTGAAAACTAGGTCACAGGGGAAAACTCAGACATATAACAGTTCGCCCCCTCCCGGAAAGGCGCGTCCTCGCGCCGTAAAAATCCAACTGAGGAGGGAGGGTGGGGGCTCTGGAGGAGGGAGTGGAGCATAAGCACAGAAAAATACACGGAATAACATGAGCGTCCATGGGGGAGTGGAGGGTGGGAGGAGCCAAGGGGAGAACAGGAGCAGGAGGAGCCAGGTGGAGACCCAGGCCACAGCCAAGATGGTAGCCCACGGAGGAGCCGACGGAGGGAGGAGCCATGGTGGAGGAGTGGTCGCCGACTCCATGGGGCCGACCAACGGCGGCGGAGCAGGTGGTGGTGGAGCCCGAGGCGGCGACAGAGAGCCGAAGAGCCAGGGCGATGCCGAGGATCCGGAGGGCCAAGGCGGAACCAGAGGCTTCGGTGACCGAGGTGAAGGCGGAGATCCGGAAGGCCGCGGCGGAGCCGGAGCGACAGAGGACTGAGGTGAAGCTGGAGGGAAGGAGCCCAACGGAGCCAGAGGGACAGAGGGACGAAGCGCAGCCAGAGGACTGTAGTCCCGAGGTGGAGGTAGGGGGACGACTGACCAAGGCGGAGCCGGAGGGACGAGGGAGCCCGGTGGAGCTGGTGGACTGACGGGCTCCGGTGGAGACGAGGGAGCTGGAAGCCTTGGTGGAGCCGTTGGGTCGCCGGACCGAGGCGGAGTCTGGGTCTCGGAGGCTGAAGGCGGAGTCGAGGGATCCTCCGGACTCAACGCCAACGGAGCTGGAGATTGGCAGTCCAGCGGCGAGCCCTCGCCACAGATGGTGAGCTGAGGGTGAGCATGGAGACTGACAGAATCCAGCGATGACGGTGTTGAGGTAGGAAGCAGATCGATAAGAGGAGGTGGGAGAGGGAGGTTGGGTGGGATATCATCCCAGGCCGATAGCTCAGGAGATGGCTGAAGGATGAGTGTGTCTGAGTGAAAGTCTATGAGGTTTCCCAGGTCCAGTATATGCTCACCCCCAGCGGTGGCGCCGTGGGCGGGGCGTTCCATAGCCCCCGCGATCTCCACGGCTGCATCCACCGTTGCTGGAACTGTCGGCTCTCGCACCTGGTCAGACACTTGGGGCTCAGGCTCCGGGGCGATCGTCGGCTCTGTCGCTCCTGGTGACGATGGCTCAACGCTCGCGGCAGGCTCAGGCTCTCTGTCTGCGGTGGGCTCGGGTAGCTCCGCGCTGCGGGGTGGTAGGTAGCTGGGCTCTGGGTCTCGAGTGGGGCTGGTGTTATTATCAGTGACGTCCATGGTGAGTCTAGATTTGCAGGACACCAGCACCCACTCGATGAAAGCGGCGAGGCTCTCTCGAGGACCATCCCCGGACAACTGCGCTCGTGTGGAGGTGTTCAGTCCAATTAGATAAAACGTGCAGAGGCAGCTGTCCGGGTAGTGTGTGTAATTGGCTAGAAACACAAAGTCCTCGGTGTGGTCCTCGAGAGAGCGGTCCCCCTGCTCCAGCAGGAGGATGAGGACTGCAGGATCCATAAAAAAAAATAAACACTGACAAAAAACGGAAAATAAAACGAGGGAAAACACGCCGCTATACTTTTCTGTTGTGGTCGGTTATTCTGTTACGTGCGGTGCGGAGGAAGGCGAACGACGAAGAGGAATGTAGATAATAATCCTTTTAATACATAAATACATGGAGCAGGACAGCATCAACACGTAGACATTAACAATAACCGACAAACTGAGACACAGAAGGCAGGAACTAATAAAGGGGAGATAATGAGGGCCGAACAGGTGAACACAATGACTAATTAAACAGAACGGTGAAAACTAGGTCACAGGGGAAAACTCAGACATATAACACTGCTCTACATAATGGTATTTGTATATCTACTATTTCATGCTTTATAGAGTTTTTTGCTAGAATATCCACAATCTCATTTCCTTCCATCCCTACACGGGCAGGAACCCAAAGGAAAGATACGACCATTCCCCGATTATGGAGTGTGAGAAGCAGATGGAATATTTGATAAATGACATCTTGTCTACATAAAACTTGAGATCACATCATATGACCCCTTTAAATTGTGATAATATTTCACAATTTTACTTTTTTTATTGTACTTTTGATCAAATAAATGCATCTTTAGTGAGCAGAAAATACTTCTTTCAACAACATTGAACAAATGTAATTATTACAGACTTTTGACTGGTAGTGTAGGTGAGCAAAAGAACAAGAGGACACTGTCTCTTCTCATTCTGATTTTTGGCCTACTTTTCTTTTATCGTTCTCATTTTATGCTGTTTTTACCTTGTTTACTCTGTTCTGTGCTGCACCTCAAACTCACCTCACCTATATATGTCTGTCTCTGTCTCTGTCTGGTTTGGTGCTGCTCTCAGCTGTCCTGAGGTGATAAGTGTGAGATACAGTGAGCAAGAATGGAGTGAATGAAGGAAGAGCTGGAATTCAGAGTAAATTTAATAAACTGCTGTTCGTTCTGTTTTCTGCATGTTTACAAAACGTGTGAATGTGGGCAAATGATGGAAAGAAATGCATGTTTCTGGTTTATCATACTCTCTCTCTCTGTCTGTCTCTCTCTCTCTGTGTGTGTGTGTGTGTGTGTGTGTGTGTGTGTGTGTGTTTATGTGGTTTATGAGGACACAAATTTGTATAATGACATGGGTATGACAGAGGTATTACAATTTGAAGGTGGTTTATGAGGACACTGCCTATGTCCCCGTAATTCTAAAGGCTTAAAAAACATACTAAATGGTGTTTTTTTGAAAATCTAAAAATGCACAAAGTCTCCTGTGAGGGCTAAGTTTAGGTGTAGGGTTGGTGTAGGGCAATAGCACACACAGTTTGTTCAGTATAAAAACCATTACGCCTATGGAGAGTCCCCATAAACCACAAAAACCAACGTGTGTGTGTGTGTTTCTTCATGACTATCACAGGGCCACAGGTTCAAATCACCTGAAACATCACTGTGATTGTCATGAATGTTGAACTTTAATATTGCTGGTCTTTCGTCCTCACTCTTTCATATGTTAATTTTTGATTTTATTTTTTATATACACTGTATATTCTGTAGTACTTTATAACAACCTTTTTTAAGGTATCTTGATACAACATACCTGATACAAACATGATACAATTTTTTGCTGGATTCTTTGATCAATGAAAACTTCAACAGCATTTATTTGAAATATAAATATTTTGTAACATTATAAATGTCTTTACTGCCACTTTTAAACAATTTAATGTTTAAAAAAATTAATTACTTATTAATTTATTGTACTTGATAAACAAAGTTGTGCAAAATTGTGAGTTTGTCTATTTTTCTATTATGTAAATTTTTCACATAATATTTCTGTGATTTTTTCTATATTTTGTTATTTTCATGTCATAGTTTTTAAATATATTTTGCATTTTTTTTGTCATGTGTGTTTAAATGTCTATATAGTATTTTATTAATTTATTATTGTATTGTGTGTTTTATTTTAGAGATGATAGATTATATTTTATAATATTATAGTTTATTTTTACTTTACATTTTCTTTTCTTTTATATGTAGATATAGCTTTAATTATTTTAGTTCATCATGTTAAACTGAAAATGAGAAATTTTTAACCCCCTCCCCCTCCCCACCCCCAGTTTTAGTTTTAGTTAACTATAATGACCCTGCTTCCATCAGATCAGCTGTTTGTTCAGGATTATCCATCACTTCCAAACATTTGCTTTTTATTCTAAATTACAGGTTATTAATCTGACTGACATATAAAGTGACTAACCACCCTTTAATTTTTTATGTGATGTCGAGGAGCAGGTTAATATGTAATTGATGTGTAAAGTGACAGTATATGGACGTAACTCTGCTGAAAGATGTTTATTTGCTAGTTAGTGCCTCAAATAATTCCTTGAATATCTAAAGGTGTTTTTGCGCAGGACCAATCTTCCCTGTGGAGGTCGGTGAAATTTATAGTTTCATCCCTATAATCAAAAAATTAAGAAACAAACAGCCTTCTGTTATTCATTTAACTCATGCATCCTCTGAGAAATCTGATCTCATTCTCATAGGAGTTACTTTAATTATGGTATATGATTGTTTTCACAACATTTCTTGTTCATTTTGACTTGAATATTGTAAATAAATAAAGCTAATTTTCTGGTTGCACTGGCAGGTCCACATATCTCAAGCTGTTTGCCAACTTTTAGAGTAAAATAACAGTTGGTGTTTCAAGTATTGCTGGCATAACATCTGATATGAAAGAGACTCTATAACAATAGCCACATTAGATATTAGACTCATATTAATCACTTGCCTTAATTTTAGATGCTTTATGAAGATTTTTTTTCTATTAAATTAGCATTTTTATCAGGCTCCTACAGTATGTTTATGTTCAGTAATTTTACTTTAATGGCAAATAAAAGGTTATTAGTTAGTTATCAAATGCCTTATTTTGAAAAAAAAAGTCTAATGTTATTTTCATAGGAGCCTGATAAAAATGCTCATTTAAAAGTGGACTTAGAGGTTTTTACATTGACATTTAAATGTAGATTTTACATTGACATTTTACATGTAAATGTAAGGTTTTTACATCTGAAGTCTTCATATCATGTTATATTTCAATGGGTTTGGTGATTTATACAAAGCATCGGTAGATCATTGTTCAAAACACTATAAATATATAAATAAATAAAAGGGAGATACATTCAATTAAGATACATTTACTTGAGAAGCAAAAAGATTTAAAATATTATGTCTTGTTTTTTAAAACACAAAAAAGGATCAAAATTAAATAAACTTATCTTTAAAACAAGACAAATATTTGTCAGTGTGGTAAGAAAATAATCATATTTCTTTTCTTGTTTTAATCATAAACTCGCTTAATTTGTTTTTTTTTTTTCTGAAAACAAGGCTTCATGTCTAGACTTTATTGTAATTTTACTTTTTAAGTAAATATATTTTGATTTAAGAATATTTTGATGCTTGTAATGGAAGACAAGTCAAAAACACTGAGTGATAAAATCATTTCTGAGAGATAATACCATTGTGAAAATGTATGTTTTAATCTGAATTATCACATTCATGTTCAAACGTTTTGAAGTAGTAACTTTTCTATAACTTATAGAATGATTTTACACTAGCATCTGTGTTTGTGATTGGACAGATTTGTATTATTATTATTATTATTATTATTATTTTTCATTGGATTTGTGAAAACATTGCGGATGAACAGAAACTTTCTGGTTGGATGAGTTGAATATAAATGACTAGTCAGTCTAGAGACTTACAGGATTAATAATCTTTATCATAAAGGGTTTCTTTTCAGATGAGAAGCTCCTAAACTCAGCAGCGGTGGTGTGATGTGGTGTGTGTTCTTGGAGAAATTGGATTCGGGCCTGAATCTCATGTGCGAGCGCTGATGTTATTGCTGTTCGGTCGCTGTGTGTCTGGACTCTGCTGCTGTAATTCAGTTTCATATGCTGCTTTATCTTGCTCTGGATCTCATTCATCCATATTTCGGGGTTTGTTCAGCAGAGGGAGAGAAAATGATGGAGGGGAGAGTGTGTGACGGAGCCGTTTGCTTAAACGCTGTTTCTGAACAGCTGAGACCAATTACAGTCCAGAGGAGCCGTTCCTGAGCCTTCAGAGAGACACACTCAGATCAGCTCCAGCGGAGTGAGGCACGTTCAGCAGCTCAGAGATCATTAAACAATCGGCAAATCACTGCAAATGAATAATTCCATCAATGTACTGAGCTTGAGCTGTTCAATAGCGATGCAGGCTTATGCTTGTTTTATAATGTAATATCAGCGCTTTATAATGGATATCAGTCACACATTAGTTCTGTTCCAAATTCTTAATGAGCTGTCTTGCTTGTCTGTATAGGCAGTTCCCTTCTAAGGCAGCATTCTAAATTAAATGAACCCTAATAAGTGACTGATGGGAAGTGCTCTACATAGGCAGCAACACAACATGCATATAGCTTCTGCACGTGAAGCACGCAGAATAACCAGTGCAGTTTGACATTAATATATTTCTTATGGAAGCATATGTGTAGCTAAATTCAATTTGAAATGCAATATGTAAAATGCCAATGTATTTCTGTATTTAAATTTAAATTTTCCCATACATACTGTATATGCAACATTTAGTGCAAAATTAAAATGAAAATTCAATTATATAATTTAAATTTGCCATTTTTAATATGCAAATTAAAAACATATTTTAAAGCTTTATAAGTTGCAAAATTAAAATTAAAATGTATTACCCAAATTGATTAGATATGTTTAACATATCCAAGTAAAAACTGTAGCAAAATTATCATTTAAATGCTGTTTTTCTTAAATGCATTTAGACTTAGGGGTAGGACACTTGGGATTGTGTTTTCATCATGATACTGTGTGATAATTGTAGCAAAATGCAGTGAGAATTTCAAAATGCATTCTGAGCCAAAGGTGTAGCAAAATGGTGATTTAAATGTATTTTTATTTTTCTCAAATGCATTGACACTTACATATATGATGTTTGTTAGAGTTGTGTCCTGTGTGTCTTGTGTTCCTGCCTCTTGTTTCCTTATATGGTTCGTTTCATGTCGTTATTAGTTAATTCGTGTCCAGGTGTGTGTGATTTGTGAATGTGTATTTAAGTCCTGTCTTTTGTATTCCATTTCGTCTGGTCTACTCGTTATTCCCGGTGTGTCTACCTTGCCCTGTCTACCCTTGATGTTGTCATTAAAGACTATTATTTTGAAGTACATCCTCGTCTGCGTGTTCCTCGTCTCTCCCTGCTGTGTGCACCGTGACAATGTTTCAGCTGCATTTTCATTTTCATTAACCACAGTGCATATAGTTGAATTGCTTAGCTAGTGAGCATTATAAAGTAGTCCATTTATAATTCAACTGAAAACATTTTAATCAATATCTTGCAATATTGAATGAAATGCATTCATAATTATCATTTCTCCAGACTTATCTTAAATTGCTACCATGATTATTCATTCATTCATTTTTAATTTTATTTAATGTTCTGAAAGTTATTTTAACCCCTACAGCAAATAATATATTTTCAAATATATGTATTTAATATATAGTTCAAAATATATAAAAATGTACTAAAATATGTTTCAAATATTTATGTAAATATATTTTCAAACAATAGATATGCCATTGTGTGTGTGTGTATAATAAATTACATTAAATTATTAAAGCATTTTAAAATATGCAAATATGCATAGCCTTCCATATATTTTAATACAAATAAATAAATACATTCATTTACATACATCACAAACCGAAATTTGCCTACAAGACTGTAAAAGTATTTTCTTACAACTTGGAATATATTTTGGTATATTAAAGGGTTGAAACTAAATATATTTTCAATTTAAAAATTTGCATTAAATTAGCATTCATTTACAATATATTTTGGCCTGAATGAATGAATGAATGAAATCAATCAATCAGTATGGGAAACTAAAGCTAATAAAAAAAAAATAAAAAAATAATAATAATAAAAAACTTGTTTAATTGCAGCCAAGCAACATTTCTCATTTTCATTTAGTTCAAGTTGATGTAATATAATAACTAAAACTAAAACTGAAATACAAATGAATAAAAACTATATAGACATTTGATTAAAAAAATTATAGAAATGCACAACAATATTACTAAAACCTGAACAAAAATGAAAATGTTAACTTAAAATGAAAATAAACAAATAAATAATAAAAATAAAACCTGTAGTATTTCAGTGACACTAAAATAAGACTTGTACTGAGTGTGGCGATGCATTCTGGGATTGAATTCTCCAGGTTACATGTGAGTTTTGTAACACTCCTTTGTAGGCGTCTGTAATGCTTTTAAAGTGCTGTCAGAATGACATTCCCTCTCTTATCTCAGAGGACCATCACTCTGTCACATTCATTTGCATTTCAGCTCCCAGCGGCACGCGCCCGAGCGTCTCAGGGAACAATAAGAGCAACTCAGTAAATTACACAAAAGCCAGGATGTAGTCATGGGTCGTTTGGTCCTCGCAGGCCTCCTTATCAGAGAAAACACACTTGCTGTGTTCAGAAAAGCTCATTACTGTACTACTCATTCTATTAGTGTGTGAATTTTCTGAATGCATAGATGGCCTGCTACTGTCTTAATCAATCTACGCCACAGTCTGTACTGTTTCACAGTCTGTAGTCCTATTATTTTGATTTATTTACATATTTAGCAAACCATTTCCAAATCATACAATAAATGAGTTTATTGGAACTGATTATGACATCACACCCATATCTTCATTAACATATTCACGTCTTAAAGGTGCAGCTTGTGTATTTCTAAAAGGTCAGCAAGAGGGTAAAAGATGACTATGAAAAACTAAAATATGACATGTTTGGTGCAAGGAACCTTGACTGACATTATAAATGGACTTCAGGGGGAAAATGAAATGCTACAGGAGTTTCTGTGGATTCAGCCATGGCTCGCTGTCATAGATCTTTAACCCTGAGTAGCAGCTCGTCGCTCAAAGATGCTGTGAACGCTGAGGTATTTATGTGATTTCAACCGTTCTGTCCACAATGTGAGATGACAGGCAGATCTCGGGGTCAGACCGCAGCTGAGGGTGAACAGGAGAGGAAGACAGTTTATTGATCTGAGCGACATGCTGGATTTCTCTTGTCTTTTGATTGACAGCTCCTGCAGAGACATCTGATTTGCCGTGAAGAAGCCATGCACTTTCAGGCCACTTTCACACTACTTGAATCCATATGAGACTGGAAACCTTATAGACCAGCTAAGACCTTGAAATAATCTGGGGTTTATTATGTATGAACTAATAGACAGAAGAAAAACAAAATGATGTAGGTTTGATGTAAAGCATTTCACTCAGAAACTGAGTAATTAATTACTCAGAAACTTGTAATTAATTACAAAGTAACATAAAAGTCGAATTAAACATTATTTATTTATTTATTCATTCATTCATTCATTTATTTATTGTAAAAAAATACTCCAATAATCTTTGATTTATTTACTATTTCACTTAAAAAAAATTGAATTTCAATTCTTATGAACACAATCTGGTTAAGACTGAAATAAACTAACAAACAAATAAATAAGTGTAAAAATTGGATTGTTTTTTAAGGAAAACAAATAAGGATGCATTTGCTTGAGAAGATTTATTTATTTATTTTAAACATAAATTCACTTATTTATTTTTTTAAAAAATTCAGAAAACAAGACTTAATACCGTAAGTTATTTTGCTTCTTAAGTAAATGCACTTCATTTAAGAAGGTTTAAATATTTGTATTATAAAACAAGTACAATATTTTTCTTACATGCACGTATTGTTTAAAATGTATTTCTTATTGCTACTTTGGGCTCACTGGGTTTCATTGTGTCTCACTTATGCTCACTATTCCTGTTTACTCATAGATTACTAATGTAAAGTCCTGTTTTCAATTGCTAATAACAGTAAATATGTCATTCTATGTCCGAATTTTGGGTTTAAAGGAATAGTTCACAAAAAAATGGAAATGAGGTTAAAACCTTTTAATGATGGCTTCACAAATATGTTAATTGATGGAGTGGACTGGTGTGGATTACTTGTGGATTATTGTGATGTTTTTATCAGCTGTTTGGACTCTCATTCTGACGGCACCCATTCACTGCATAGGATCCATTGGTGAATGAGATGTAATGCTACATTTCTCCAAATCTGTTCCCATGAAGAAACAAACTCATCTACATCTTGGATAGCCTGACCGCAAGTATTTTCAGCAAATTTTCATTTTTGGGTGAAATATTTCTTAATTCAATGTGTTTCTTGCTGCTTCACTATATATATATTATATATATATATATATATATATATATATATATACTTTTTTATTTATTTATTTACTAGCAATTTCTGAGTGAAATTTGTTTCACTAAAGTAAATCCTTAAAACCATTCCCCCCCAGTGTGCGTTAAAAATGCACATCAAATGCAGATCAACTCTTTTTTTAATGCTTTCAGAAACCATTTAAATCATTATTCTTCATAGAGTTTCTTCAAGGTGTGCTCATATTTGAATAAATATAAATGCACCAAGAGACAGAGAGGATAGTTTGAGGCCTCGGGGCAAATAGAGGAGTCCAAAAGAGAGAGCCATCATACATAATGCATATCAGAGCCGAACCCCTCAGAAGAGCTCATCCACACCTGAGTGTGAATAACGACAGAGAAACAGTGACGCTCTTACACCTTCTTTCCACTGCAAAGGAAGTGAATCAAACTCTTCTTTCCTCTTTCTATAGTGTTTTACAGTAGAGGCTGTATTTGATTGATGAATGACTGCTGCTGGGAGACGATGGGCTGTGAACACCTCCTTGTGCTGCTTGAGTCCAGCGCTGAACCCATGAGCCCATAATCTTTACTCTGTTATGATGGCTGAAATAAGCGCAGGGTTAACAGGGATAGGTTATTCAATGAGAAATAGGTGTTGAGATATACTCATCTACTGCAAAGACACTACATTGATCAAAAGTGACAGTAAAGGTGTTTATGATGTTTCAAAAGATTTGTATTTTTTTTAAAGTACTTCTTTTGAGCTTTCTATTCACAAAAAGAAAAAAAGATCTCAGTTTCCACAGAAATAGGAAGAAGCACAGCTGTTTTCAACATTGATAGTAATTAGAAATGTTTATTGGGCAGCAAATAAGCATATCTGAAGGATCATGTGATACGGAAGACTGGGGTAATGATGCTGAAATTTCAGCTTTGCATCACAGAAATAAATGATATTTTATAATATATTCAAATATAAAACAGTTATTATAAATTGCAATAATATTTCACAATATTACTGTTTTTTTACTGTATTTTTGATCAAATAAATGGAGAGTGTGGCTATATACATATTAGTCTCAGCCTCAGAAGGTCTGGCTACTACGTGAGACTATATACAGTACATATATACTGTATGTAAATAAATAAACTTTACTGTTTTAACACTTTCAAAGGGGATATATTTACATTTCCACACCTTTGCATTTAAGTCTAAAATATATTAATATTGGAAATGTAATTTGCCCTTGAAGTATTCATATTTCATCTATTGAAACATTTTACAACATAAACAACTATGTTTGACCATAAAAACAATCAATATAAGAAGAAACATAGTAAAACAATATTATGTGAAATATTGCTAAAAAAGATTATGATACACTAATTTTATCATGAAAAGTTTAAACACCAAACTTGTCTTCAGGGGTTTAGATGTAAGCAAATAAATAAGTAAGCAAGCAAGGAAAAAATAAATAAATACATTTCCAAAATCATTGACCTCTAAGAAAATAGTATCTTTTCTCTCCTTAGGCGTGTTTATTATTATTATGATTATTGTCTGGCTCAGTCTGAATAACTGTGTTCATGTGAGTATCTGTTTATGAGAAAATGAATGGGTCCATTACTATATGCTGCATGTCTGTGTGTATTTGTGTGTTGTATGTGCACAGTTACACTGAATAATTTAATGGCTCCACACTGCTACATGGGATTCAAATGCCATCAGATAGTGTGTGTGTGTGTGTGTGTGTGTGTGAGAGAGAGGCATGTAGCTTGAAGGGAGAGTCACAGACACACACACACACACACACACACACACACACACACACCTGTGGACTTTCTCTCTTTTGCAGTTGAGATGTGGAACTCATCATAGCTGTCAATCAATATCAAACACGCCCTTTAAAGGAGCAGGGGCGTGTTCTGTATTAGTCCAGGCTCCGCCTCTGACACTGACTCCTCCCCGAGACTGAAATATTGATTGCAGTGAGAAACTGTGTGGAATAGATTTTCTGAGTAATACGGATGAGGAGAGGGAACATTATGCCTCCTGACTTCAGTAGGAAGTCGAGTGATTGCACTCTCAGTGTCAGGAGGAGCTCAGGCTTTCTGCTTGTGTTTGTGTGTTGTGTGTGCGTCTGATTGTGTGAGTGTGTGTGATTGTGTCCAATTAATCCCTGCGGATGTTCCTAGAAGACCCAGGAAGAGACCTGAAGCGATCAGATATCCTGGACAAAGCACATACAAAAAAAAAAAAAAACATGTGAACACACGCACATACTGGTACCTGTTTACCATCACAAACACTCTAATCATCTTCTCTGCTGTGCTCAGAATATTTAATTTCTTACATTTGTCTTTCTAATCACAGTAGCAGCATCCAGTTGTTTTTCTGTCTTTTTCTCATTTGCTTTGTTAATTCAGTGTTTCCAATTCTTTCCAAAGTTTCATCCTCATCTTCAAAACAATGTTTTTTACTCGCTATAGCCTTTTTGTTGGCTCTATTTTCTGTGAAGCTGCTTTGAAGCAGTATCTGTTGCAAAAAGCAGCATATAATATCTGATTTGACTTAACAAACAGTTTTTATTTCACAGAAGTTTTAGTTTCCTAAAACAACAACAACAATAAAATCTGTCGGTGGGGTTTTTATTTAAGTTTTTATTTTCTAAACATTTATTTGAGAAGCAATATATGATAAGATATGAAGTCTTGTTTTTTGAAAAATCTATTTTGTGACTTTAGGCTTTAAATATGAAATAAATATCTGCCAATGGGACCTGAAAATTACAATTTGCTTTCCATTTGATTTTTTTTTTTTTTTTTTTTTGACCCCTGACTTAATTTTGATTTTTCAGAAAACAAGTTGTAATATCTTAAGCAATTTTGCCTTTAAAGAAAATGTATCATGATTTAAGAATGTTTAGATATTTGTACTGTAAAGCAAGTCAAAAATACAGAGTAAGATCATTTTGCAGTGTTGTATTTTAAACCAAACTGCACAGGTCTGCATTTCTGCAAACCCTGACATTTCCAGGTCAATAATCCTGATATTGTTGATTTATTTGTTCAGCGCACACTGAGCTTTTAAGTGTTTGTTTGACCATGAAGCATTTCACCTCTGAACCAAATCACCTAGATATGTTTCCACAAGCACACACATGGTCACTCTTTCTGATTAAAGTCCTTGGACTCAATTGCAAATGTTAACCATTCAGTTTTTATTTAGGATACAGGAGTAAGTGTTTGAACTTGGTGGGTTTTGTGGTTGAGAATACAAAATAGAGTTGTATTTGATGGATAGATTTTCTGTCTGTTTTCACTACCCAAATAAATCCATCATTGAACTTCAGACCGTCGCTTCCAGCTAAAATACAAGTCCATAATCCATAATAATGCTTCCTCCAGTGAAAAAGTTGTCTTGTCTGAATCAGGAGATCAATAATCAAGCACTGTTTACAAGCTAAAACAGTTCAAAACAGATATGATGGTGAATTCTGATGTGAGTGGACAACAGGGAATGACCTTAATCACTGGAGGAAGCATTATTATTACTTGTGAATTATTGTGATGTGTTTATCAGCTGTTTGGACTCTCATTCTGACGGCACCCATTCACTGCAGAAGATCTATTAGTGAGCAAGTGATGCAATGCTAAATTTCTCCAAATCTGTTCCCATGAAGAAACAAACTCATCTACATCTTGTATGGTTTGAGGGTACATTTTCAGCAAATTTTCATTTTTTTTTAGTGAATTTTAACATTCTTTTAACATAATAAAACCAGTTCATTTTAATGACAAAACACTTCTGAAGATGTTCAGAATGTGATTTCCTCTTTTGCATACAAGTGACTGTCAAGTAAGACTTTCAAGGAAAAGCTTTTTTTTCAGTTTGGACAAGAGCAGCTCATACATTTTTTGTTGCATCTCCTTTTGTGTACCACAGAAGAAATAAAGTCATTCGGATGAGTAAATGTTCATCAGCATGTTTCAAGCCACACTAGTGTCTAGTGTTTCAAGCTCTCATTTGAGGTGTTTGAGTGTGTGCGTGTGTGCGTGTCACTGGGTGTGTTTTGAGGTTAAACTCTGCTCCCCACTTGTTGCTGAAGTTGCGCGTCTCAGTTTCAAGAAGCCCTTTCCTTCACCAGATGCGGAGCACGAGCTCTCCCGATGTCTGACGAAGGCGAGGGGCTCCGTGCCTCCTCTTCCTCCCCGCCCTCCTCCTCCTCCTCTCCCGCTCCTGCCGGTCAGACTCGTCTCCCTCAGCTGCCGAGACCCCTGAAGCGGCGGGCATCTGCGCCACTTCCACGCACCGACTCGCGATCCAGAGACGCGTTTTCCAGCGATCCGCTGGACTTGATCGGGCGCCCGCCGGCGCGTCTAGTGCGATGCTGCGCCGCGTCTCCGGTGCGCGACGGTCTCCAGAACCGCGGACAGCGGCGGCGCTCGCCACACAGAGCCGATCATGAGACGCGCAGCCCGGAGGAGTTGATCGAGACCCCGCACAGCTGCGCTCCACCGGACACGTGAGTTTAACCTTCAGATCTTATAACGGGGTCACTGTGAAATGTTTGTCAGGTAACCCTAAAACTGTGCTTCATGTGGTAACATAACCAGTCAAAATTTAGTATGTCCGAATCATTATCCAAAGTCATTTTTAAGGTTCGAATGAGGGTAAAAATGGGTCTTTAGTGTAAGAACAGCATATTTTCACTTTTACAGTGAATTTAGATAGATTTATATGGGTTTATTCTGTAATTTGCTCTTCTGTCTTTATTTAGACTATTTATTATTAATCATTTAGGCTAGTTTTTAATTCAAGTTATCCTAATAGCTATAATAATAACAAATTGTTGTCTATTCATTTATAATGTATCTTTAATGTTATTAATGTATTTAAAAATATATTTAAGTTGGTTTTTGGTCATTAATTAGCACCTCGTGTGAGTGGCGTTTTGAAGCACAAAGGTGCGGCGCTCCTTTTAGCCTGTTTTTAATTTAAGTTTTATTATTTGATAGTAGTAGGCCTAACTATTATCTGACTATCAGTTATGTTAGAATTAGTGGTCTGATTTGTTTTAAGGTATTATGACAGAAGAATAGTTTTTTGATCGACGTTCTCTAGTGTGATCGCAGTTGGTGCGAGAAACCGGCCCAAATCACCACAATAAGTCTTTAAATATTGATGTCTGACAGTTTGCTATTTATTATATTGATATTTCGCTGATAATTGCCTGGATGTGTGTACAAAGTTGAAAGAAACAGAGGCATGAGAAAGGTGTTTGTAGTTTTGGTTCTGGTCTCAAGACGCTTTCTGCAGCCTGAGGTGAAAACAATAATAACCTGCCAAAATATTCCAGACAAGCTGTCTGTGTCATCATCCGATCTGCTCCAGTGGTAATGATACTGCAGGCAGAATCATATCTTTATTAATCTCCACATCAATCTCCAGATGAGACTTGACTTGAACATGGCTGGAGCTACAGGATTTTCCAAAAGCATTTTCAGCGTTCACACAAATATGAAGATTCTGTCATCATCTGTTCACCTTTATGTCCATCTGAAGCTGTCAATATCTTCCTTGAAACACGCAAGAAGAAATTGAAAAATGTTTATTCTGATTTTTCTTCATACAGAAACCGTGTGTTTTTATGCTCCTAAAAGTACTATTACGGTATTCATGCGACTTGTTTGCAATGTTCAAAGTCTTCTGAAGCAATACAAAAGCTTTATGTGAGAAACAGACCAAAAGTTTAGGGTTTTTTATGTCATTTTTGGAGCTTGACAGTCCCTGGTCACCATATACTTTCATTATATAGAAAAGATCTATGACCCTGGGCCACAAAACCAGTCATAAGTAGCATGGGTATATTTGAAGCAATAGCCAAAAATACATTGTATGGGTCAAAATTATAGATTTTTCTTTTATGCCAAAAATCATTATATATTAAGAAAAAATCATATTCCGTAAATATATTTTGTAATATTATAAATTATAATATAAATTATAATATATATTATTTTATATAGTAAAATATAAATAATATACATTATTATTATTATTATTATTATAGCAAAAGTAAATAACATAAGAAGGATAAAAATGAAAGAGTATTTTTCTCACTTTTGTTTAATCAGATTCAGAGAGTGTTACAAAATATTGTTGACATTCATCAAAAAAAATCTTAAAATATGGTTCTTAACACTCACACTATTTTATGTGAAACTTATCCAGGAGAAGATCATGCAGTTTACTTTTATAAATGCTCACTCATTTATAATAATTGCTCTGCCCCATGTTTCAGATTGGCTTGAATAAGCCAAGCCCAACTACAAACCCATTCTAATAAAAAAAAAACATGATGGAAGAAAATTACTGAAGGGTATTGCTAAAAATAGTTCAGTCTATCACAAAATTGACTATATAATCAGATATTTATGTATGTTTGTGTGGTATGTTTGTGTTTAGAGTACTGTAAATTTAGATTAGCTAGTCAAATTGAATTGGATTGGTTGTGAGTAGTCTTGCGTGTGCTTCACATGAGAAGTGCACTATGTAGGGTGACATATTAGTCAGGATGCTGCCTCAGAATGGAGCTTCTTATGTGAGTTTGTGTGGTATAGTAAATAGGATCTGGTCAACTTAAGTGTATTTTAGAATTGATATATACTATTGTAGTTAAAAAAAAATATTTATTTAATTTTAATATTTCAGTTTTCATTATAAATGTAGTTAAATTTTGATTTACTTTGTTATGTGTTTTTGTCATTTGATTGCTAGGGTGCTTGATAGGTGTTTTCTTCTTGTCTGGAATGAAAACAGTCACTTCCTGGTCACAACTTCCTTTTCCTCATTCTTTCGTTCATTTTTCTCCCAGTTTAAAATATCAACAGAAGCTCCGTCATTTCAAAGCGTTTGTAAAGAGGGTCATCACTTCTTTTATCTCGCTCTTTCCGCTCTGTTTCATCTGTCTCACTCCTCTGGCTTGTAGTCTTCCTCTCTCATTGTGATTCCAGCTGCTCCTTTCATTCTTTGTGCTGATGATGAGCAAAAAATGCAATTTCTATGCTGATGCTAGTACAAGAGAGAGATGAGAGGTGATATACAGTAGGATGAAAGGACAGACCAAGTTTGCATATTATTCCTTCTCTGTGCGAGTGTGTGTCTATCAGCTCCACGTGTTCTCCATATGGATGGACTCATAATTCAATCCCTATTTAAATTTCACTCATGTTAATCTTAAGATGCCAGATCAGACTCAAGCATATAATATAGTCTTTAAAATGACTGGGTGTAATTTTTCTGGATGTTAAATATTTCCTTGATGTTCACTGTAAGTTCATTTGGTTTGACTCCTTAAAGATACTTTCAAAACAGTAGCAGGTCAGTGGAGTGAGTTTGGACATTATTTGACATAATGCATCGCATCATATCTGTGTAGAAAGACCTACTATAGAGACCGGAATATCATATAGACATGGAGTTGGGCTCTGGAGTCAGTAAATCACCACCTAGCAACCACCCAGAACACCCTAGCAACAAAGTGACACAAGGTGATTTTTTTTTACATTGATTTATAGAATTAATCATGTATTGCACGGACAACATAAAAGTTAAACAATGCATAAAAGTAAAAATGTAGTTATTTATGCAAAATGTAGTTATTTGTGCTAGAGCAGGGGCCCGTTTCAGAAAGGAGGTTAAGTGAAAACTCTGAGTATGTTAACACTGAAATGAGGGAAATTCTGGGTTTTCAGTTTCAAAACGGGAGGTTTGTCAAACCCGGGAAAGCAGGGTAAGTCAAGCCCGTTTCAGAAAGAGAGGTAACTTACGCTGTGAACCTAACCTGGTCGGGAGCCGGTTTTCTTCGGTAAACCCAGAGTTTCTTTCCGCCTCCTCCCCCTTTTTAAAGTGGAAGCGATGTTTTAATACCTCATTCATTCATTCATGCTGCAAAATTGCTTTTCTTACGGAGTATTTTTGTCTTATTTCAAGTACAAATATGTAAAAATTATAAAGTTAAGATGCATTTTCTGTAGATGAAAAATGATCTAGATATTTAGTCTTGTTAAAATATAAAATTGTTCTCCATAGGGTAAGAAAAATAATCTTAATACAAACGGAAACAAGAATATTTTTAATTTCTTACCCCATTGCCAGATAATTTGCAAAATAAAATAAAAAAACAATTAATTTTTTTGTTTTTTCCCTTCATGGAAACAAGACTAAATACTGTATATTATTTATTTTATTATAATTTTTTTCACCGTATTCATGTGCATATTTATTTGAGCAGTACCATTTTAAATGGTAGTTTTCTTCAAAACATCGGAGATGCAGAGCACATTATAAGTCCTGTATGCAGATTTTAAGGAAAGTGTGCATCGCTCTCACGCTCTTTCTGAGATTTTTTTTCCTGGGCACAAATCCGTCAAAGAGGGGTTTCACAGGACTGTAGGTCAGTGGTGTAGAAATCAGTTTAAATGAGGCTAATCTGATAAATGACGTTCACTTGATAACATCTTTCTGTGACGTCTGGAAGTAACCCAATAATCAGAATTTCCTTCAGGATTTCCAGTGTTGTTGGATGCATTGATGACAAGCATATCCCCACCATTGCACCTTCTGAAAATGAAACTGATTACTGTATGGAATGGAAGGATGCCAGATGGAGGGGTAGAGCCGTAACCACCCCCACAGCTGTTAAATAAACAAATTATTCACAATGTTTGGTCATCTTTATTTCCTAATACAAAAGCAAAAGTTATTCTTTTTACTTTTGGATTTGAGAAATCTTCCAGTACTTGACCATCACCTCTTCATCTGTCAGTGGTGCTGCTGCAGGTTCTCCCTCTGCCTTCTTCGACAAGTCAGTAGTTCATTTTATTACTCTAATTAAGAAATGTAACAGGCTGGATTAGAGAATATTTAATTATGTGAAAAGAGTGTTAGACTGTGTGGAAAAAGCTGCAGCGTGTTGAAATAGACATTGAATGATATTTAATGTCAAATGTTTGTAAAGTCATTTAGCCCACACCCATGAACCTTTCATGTTTAAAGCTTTACCTTGATTGAATTGCGTTTTTATACTTTTTATACTGCTGCCACGTTCTTGTTTCTTTTTTCTGTCTTTTTCCTTTTTTTTCTTTTTTTTTTTGTGGCCATGGGATACCATTAAAATGAATATTGGTCCAATAATTTACCATTTTCACCTCTGATATTATAACAGTTATTAAGTTATTGACAGTTATTAAGAATTAAAGTTAAGCATTGACTGAAGTATGCATGCTGATGTCTTTTTGGCGCGAGTTGTTGCCATGGTGAATCATAATTTCGGAGCTCCACTGATCATGACTTTTCATAGTCATGGTGCACGCGCTAAACTCAGAGTCAACCTACTTAGAGTTGAGTAAACTAACACAATTCAGCTGTTCTGTAACCGAAAACTCAGAGTTTCCCATCTCAGAGTAAGTCAACTCAGAGTTCAAGTTTAAACTCAGAGTTGGTTGAACCTCCTTACTGAAACGGGCCCCTGGTCCCACTGATATCGGTCACATTTAATCAGACACAGACTTTATGCAAACACATGCAGTTTTGCAGTGATGTTTAGTCAGTCAGGTGGGCCAGCGGTTGCCTGATACTGTGCCCCTCAGAGACGAATAAAAGAGTGACGTGATAAAGAGACAGCGGAAAGAAGATTACACAGCACTCTGACACATCAAACACACACAAGAGCAGCTGAAAATGGAAGCCACTCAAACAGCGCGACTTCCCCGAGGGACATGAAAGAGAGAGAAAAAGAGCCCTGCTGAGCACAGTGTGTGTGTGTGTGTGTGTGTGTGTGTGTGTGTGTGTGTGTGTGTGTGTGAGGTCATCAAGATCCTCCAGATATGTCTGTCTCTCTCACACACACCCTTACAGGTGCAAAAACTACTCTACACTTTTACTTTTTCTGAGGAAATTGTGGTTGGTTGCCAAGCTGTTGCTAGAGTATTGCTAGTTAGTTTCCAGCAGAGGTGGGTAGAGTACCCAAAAACTGTACTCAAGAAAAAGTAAAAGTTCTTACAGAAATATTTGCTCAAGTGAAAGTAATAGTCTGAACAGTTACTTGAGTAAGAGTAAAAAAGTATCGGATAAAAAAACTACTCAAGTAGTTCATATACTGTATATCTATAGTCTATTTTTATATATATACTGTATATATATATATATATATACATACGAGTGCATCTCAATAAATTAGAATGTTGTGGAAAAGTTAATTTATTTCAGTAATTCAACTCAAATTGTGAAACTCGTGTAAAAAATAAATTCAGTGCACACAGACTGAAGTAGTTTAAGTCTTTGGTTCTTTTAATTGTGATGATTTAGGCTCACATTTAAAAACCACATCTCAACAAATTAGAATACTTCATAAGACCAATAAAAAAAAAACATTTTTAGTGAATTGTTGGCCTTCTGGAAAGTATGTTCATTTACTTTATATGTACTCAATACTTGGTAGGGGCTCCTTTTGCTTTAATTACTGCCTCAATTCGGCGTGGCATGGAGGTGATCAGTTTGTGGCACTGCTGAGGTGGTATGGAAGCCCAGGTTTCTTTGACAGTGGCCTTCAGGTCATCTGCATTGTTGGGTCTGGTGTCTCTCATCTTCCTCTTGACAATACCCCATAGGTTCTCTATGGTGTTCAGGTCAGGCGAGTTTGCTGGCCAATCAAACAAAATAACACCATGGTCATTGAACCAGCCTTTGGTACCTTTGGTAGTGTGGGCAGGTGCCAAGTCCTGCTGGAAAATGAAATCAGCATCTTTAAAAACCTGGTCAGCAGAAGGAAGCATAAAGTGCTCTAAAATTTCCTGGTAGATGGCTGCGTTGACTGTGGACTTCAGAAAACACAGTGGACCAACACCAGCAGATGACATGGCAGCCCAAATCATCACTGACTGTGGAAACTTCACACTGGACTTCAATCAACATGGATTCTGTGCCTCTCCACTCTTCCTCCAGACTCTGGGACCTTGATTTCCAAATGAAATGCAAAATTTACTTTCATCTGAAAAGAGGACTTTGGACCACTGAGCAACAGTCCAGTTCTTTTTCTCCACAGGCCAGGTAAGACACTTCTGACGTTGTCTCTGGTTCCTGAAGACATCTGAGCGTGGTGACTCTTGATGCACTGACTCCAGCTTCTGTCCACTCCTTGTGAAGCTCTCCCAAGTGTTTGAATCAGCTTTGCTTGACTGTATTCTCCAGCTTGCAGTCATCCCTGTTGCTTGTGCACCTTTTCCTATCCAAATTCTTCCTTCCAGTCAACTTTGCATTTAATATGCTTTGATACAGCACTCTGTAAACAGCCACACCTTTCAGTAATGACCCTCTGTGACTTACCCTCTTTGTGGAGGGTGTCAATGTTTGTCTTCTGGATCATTGCCAAGTCAGCAGTCTTCCCCATTATTGTGGTTTCAAAGAACAAGAGATATAGATTTCCAGGGTGTTGCTAAGGCATTCTCAGGCGGTTGCTAGTGTGTTTGGGGTGGTTACCATAGAAATATATACGTAGATGCCTCATTAGCGACTGTTTCTATGGGCCGCTATATGTAAGCCATCCGCCATATTGCAGCGGTGTTGACTTGACGTCATTCACCATAGCAGTCACTGAATATTTGAAAGATGCCACAATCATGCACAGAACGGCTCAACGGCTCTGTGCGAACCTACAGTATGGTGAATGACATCAAAAATACCGTTCCAAGATGGCGGCCGCATCTACGTGCCTGGAGCGGTCGAATAGGGCGTCTATATATGTCTATGATGGGTATTTGCTGGGACACTCTTAGGTGGTTGTTAGGGTGTTGCTAGGGCCTTCTTAGGTGTTATTAGGGTATTGCTAGGGCATTTTTAGGTGGTTGTTAGGGTGTTGCTAAGGCATTCCTAAGTGATTGCTAGGGTGTTCGGGGTGGTTACTAGAGTACTGTTGGGACACTCTTATGTTATTGTTAGGGCAATTTTATATGGTTGTTGGAGTGTTGCTAGGGCATTCTTAAGTGGTGATTGGGGTGTTGCTATGGTATTCTTAGGTGTTGTTAGGGTGTTGCTAGGGCATTCTTAATTGGTTGTTAGGGTGTTGCTAGGGCAGTCTTAAGTGATTGCTAGGGTGTTCAGGGCGGCTGGGCATTGCTGGGACACTCTTAGGTGTTGTTAGGGTGTTGTTAGGGCATTCTTGGGTGGTTGTTAGAGTGTTGCTAGGGCATTCTTAGATGTTCTTAGGTTATTGCTAGGGCATTCTTAGGTGGTTGTTAAGGTGTTGCTAGGGCAATCTTAAGTGATTGCTAGGGTGTTCAGGGCGGTTAATAGGGCGTTGCTGGGACACACTTAGGTGGTTGTTAGACTGTTGCTAGGGCATTCTTAGGTGATTTTAGGGTGTTCATGGTGGTTGCCAGGATGTTGCAAGGGAGTTCCTACTGTAAGTGGTTGCTAGAGTATTTAGGGTGGTTGCAAGGACATTATTCTTAAGTGGTTGCTAAGGCGGTTGGGGTGGTTGCTAGGTGTATTCTTCCTGTCTGGTCTTCAGTAGTCTTGCATCCTCGCGTCTCTGTGATCTTCTGGTCTGTAAATGTGTCTTAGGTCTTTCAATGTGCGTCTGTTGGATTTTCTCACCTGTGTTCTGCTTCAGCAGGTGAAAATGGTGCGTCTGATCACTTATGGCTCGTTTCCACCGAGCGGTATGGGTCAGTACAGTACAGTATGGTACGAAGACCCTGATCCAGCTTGCGTTTCCACCGCCAACAGTACCCTGACTTGATGGGCGTGGTGTATGCCGGAAAGTAGCAATTAACGATAAAGCGCGACAATACGCACAACTCTGCCTCTTTTATGTCAGTTTTAATGAACAATAATAGCCATTATAAAAGTATAAGTACAAAGTATAAGAGGCTTATATAAGAAGAAATAAAGACAAAAGCAAACAATTCAGTCAAACGTATGCTACAAAGTCAGCGCTGTACTATGGAAAGTTCAAAATAAATATATAAAGTTAAACATGACTTTTTGCTCAGCCAAAACGATATGACCAGGAACAAATAATAGATTCATGAAACCACAATTGCCACAATTGACCACAATTGTATCTCATGTTTAATCACTACAGAGACATCAGAGTCAGTGTCAAATGTCGTAAGGACTTGCCGAGCTAAGGCTGCTCGAGGTGGATACATGAGCACTGAACACCCGGTGATCGCCTGGGGCTCTGAAATCGGCATAGCAAATTTTCCAAATAGGCGCTATCTTTATAAATAAACAGCAGATTTGAGTTTTAAACAACTACATTCTCGCCTGAAAACTCTTAAAACTACATTTCATGACAGAATAACAGTAATATTTTGAAAATAACATGTTTTGGGCAATGACGTTTCACAAGTCCACAAGAACAGACAAAAACGCATATTGCGAAACGGCTTTTGTCTGTGAAAATATACAATTATAAAATACACTGTTATTTTTTGCGTTTGTGCACTCTGATGTAAATAAGCCCAACCCGAGCCCAACACTCATGGACAGCAGAGCGGAACGAGTAAAGGAGAAGCTTTATCCCCTTGTATCACGCAAAAATGATGATTCTAGTCAATGATGATTCTTTATAGAAGGTTGTGATTGCTGCAGTATGAAACATCTAGCTCACAGAGAGTTTGACAGCATTTGGAAATCAAATGTTTAGAGCAGCACAGCATGTACCAGAAAACATATTGATCTGCTCACTGCACATGTATGTTTTGTGTGTGTGTGTGTATTTTTGTTTCTATGCTGTTTAAGTAGTTTGTGTGAAAACTAGTTGCCTCTGAGTAAATAGATTTTATCCTAAGGCATATGTGTGCAATTTTAGACAAGACTGTGATCAAGAGGGATACAATTTATATAATTTTGCAAACAATTATAGCATTCGCATCCTGCAATCATCATGTCATTTTTAAAGTGCAATATATCCACCCTCTTATGATGGAAAATTGGACTGTTATCACACAGACTCTAATCTGGAAAGGACAAAAACTGAAATGTGTGTTTCGAAATTGTGGTAATTTCTTAGCTTTTGCTCACACTGTTGAACATCACGTGTCTGTCTGTGTGAGATCCATTGAAAGCGCTGCAGCCTCGAGCAGATCTCTGATGTCATTGATTATTGGGCCAATCAGAGTTCAGACAGTTTCATGTGGTGTGAAAGGCCAATTTAGCAACTTCTAAAAGGAGAGCTGTGATTGGCCATTTTAGACCATCAGTCTATTGACAAACAGTTATGGATCGAATCTCGTGCTGTGCAGTGAGCAGAACAGATTAGACTAGTTGAATTAAACACACTCATGTAAGCTATTTAGCAGCAACCTTTTACAGCTAGTTTGTGACGTTTTCTTGATGTTGTTAAAATAAACGTTATTTTAGCATCATTATGACCATAGTATTTATTAATATTTTGAGGTTTTAGTAATTGTTTTAATTATTATTATTTAAATATGTCTATATAGTATATAGTATTTATTGATTTTTATTTCAGTTTTAGTTTTAATAATTTTAGTACTTCAACTTAAACTAAATGAAAATTAGAAAATTTACCTTAGCAATGAACTGAAAAATATTTTATACTCTGTTTTACTTCAAAAATGAAATTTCTGTCATTAATTACTCACCCTCATGTCATTCCAAACCCGTAAGACCTTCGTTCAACTTCGGAACACAAATTAAGATATTTTTGATGAAATCCGAGAGCTTTCTGACCCTGCATAGACAGCAATGCATCTGACACATTCAAGGCCCAGAAAGGTATTAAGAACATTGTTAAAATAGTCCATGTGACATCAGTGGTTTAACCGCAATGTTATGAAGCTACGAGAATACTTTTTGTTCAAAAAGAAAACAATAATAACTTTATTCAACAGTTCCTCTCCAAGACTGATTTTGTTTTTTGTTTTCTCTCAGGTCAGAGGTCATGCATCGCAGGCACACCACCCTGCGAGAGAAGGGCCGTCGGCAGGCCATCCGAGGCCCTGCCTACATGTTCAACGAACGCGGCTCCAGCCTCACGGTGGAGGAGGAGCGTTTCCTTGATGCAGCGGAGTATGGCAACATTCCTGTTGTCCGCAAGATGCTGGAAGAGTCCAAAACGCTCAATTTCAACTGCGTGGACTACATGGGGCAAAATGCGCTGCAGTTAGCAGTCGGTAATGAGCACCTGGAGGTCACAGAGCTCTTGCTAAAGAAGGACGGGTTGGCGCGTGTTGGCGACGCACTTCTTTTGGCGATCAGCAAAGGTTACGTGCGAATCGTGGAGGCCATTTTGGCTCATCCGGTGTTCGCGGGCGGTTTGAGACTGACTTTGAGTCCGCTGGAGCAGGAACTGAGGGATGACGACTTCTATGCCTATGATGAGGACGGGACGCGGTTTTCGCACGATGTAACGCCGGTGATTCTGGCCGCGCACTGTCAGGAGTACGAGATCGTACACATCCTGCTGATAAAGGGCGCCAGGATCGAGCGGCCGCATGACTACTTCTGCAAGTGCTACGAGTGCACAGAAAAACAGAGACGCGACTCGTTCAGTCACTCCAGATCGCGCATGAATGCGTACAAAGGGCTTGCTAGCGCTGCCTACCTGTCGCTGTCCAGCGAAGATGCCGTACTGACCGCACTAGAGCTCAGCAACGAACTCGCACGACTCGCCAACATAGAGACGGAGTTTAAGGTAAGAGACACATTGTTTCAAAGCACCTTTACAGAAAAACATCAAATGATGTTAATGTTTATA
Organism: Aspiorhynchus laticeps; assembly: GCA_023376895.1. Classification (NCBI taxonomy): domain Eukaryota; kingdom Metazoa; phylum Chordata; class Actinopteri; order Cypriniformes; family Cyprinidae; genus Aspiorhynchus; species Aspiorhynchus laticeps. The sequence goes on from CM041813.1 coordinate 24,830,097, forward strand.
ATATCTTAATATCTTCATGCCTTATAGTCGCATTTAGCAGATTAGACCGGGATGATAAAATATTTTAAATTTTGTAATTATAAAAGCAGTTGAGCAGTTGATATTTGTTGTTACATATTGCCCTATACATATATACTGTATTTATGCAGAAAAGGTTAGAGGTACTTGTACATCTAATTCATATAAAAAGCTTGGTGATAACATATTTGAATAAAAATCAGGGTCACTGCAAAAAATATTTTCTTAAGTAGTATTTCTGTCTTGTTTTCCAGCACAAATAAAGTATATAAAAATTCTTAAATCAAGATACATTTACTTGAGAATCAAAATTACATAAGATATTAAGTCTTGATTTCAGAAAAAACTTATCAGAAAGAAGTGAGTTTATGCTTAAGAAAAATCTGTAAGTGGGTTTAGAAAAATAAATATAAGGGAAAACAATATTATTTTTCTGACCCCATTGGCAGATATTTTTTTCTTGTTTTAAGTTTTTTTTTTATATGTAATGTAATGTAATGTAATGTAAATGTATCTTGATTTAATTTGATTTGATTTAATTAGATTTTTTTTCTTTCTTATTTGTAATTGCTGTTAGTGATTCTGTCCTACTCTTGGAAGCAATAACCTCTACACAGGGTATCCTGTAATTGTGCATCAGACCTGCACATGGTTGGGAGGAATTTAGCACCAAAGTGGTTTCATTTTAGCAGTTTTCTTGATATATCTGGTGTGAATTGCTCTCTTAAGGTGATATCACAGCATCTCAGTGGGTTTGAGGTCAGGACTCTGATTGCTTCACTCCAGAAGGTCTGTTTTCTTCTGTTAAAGGGCTCATATGATGCTATTTTCAAAGATCATTATTTTGTGTATCGGGTGTGATAGAATATGTTAGCATGCTTTAATGTTCAAAAAACACATTATTTTTCACATTCTGTTCATTATTGTAGCTCCTCTATGCCCAGTCTTTCTAGAACACGTCAATTTCTACAAAACCTCTCCTTCTGAATAGTTACTGTGCTCTGATTGGTCAGTTGACCCAGTGCGTTGTGATTGGCCAAACATCTCAAGCGTGTGTCGGAAATGTAATGCCCCTTTCCATAACTACAAATTTTGCTTCCAAAGCAATTATAAAGGCAGTTAATAATGTTGTCAGTTTTACCATATTAGTTTGAGTCAAATAAATCTGAATGCAGATGACCAAACCGATCAATCAGAAACAACGTGCATCACTCTGCACTTCACCATTTAAACAGTCAATAGCAAATACTAAAACATACTCACAGTCTCTGGTTCAGAAGCACCAAATTGTCCTATAGCAAAGTTGGAATTGCCCCATTTTTTACAAACAGCCTTTGTGCACTGCCGCCTTGTACTCTCTCAGGTTCAGGAAACTGTCCTCTGTAAAATGAGCTGCACACACTCGAACATTTGGGCTGCACTGTTCTTGAACAGTGTTGTAAATAAATCTTAACCACTGTTTCCTTATTGTATTCACTTTTTGGAAGGTCAAATAAAGTGCTTTTGCTTTCGCATAGAAACAGACAGAGTCTCCACAACATGGCAGCAACAGCACCACTGCCTTACCTGAAACCATGCCTTCATCCTTTACGTATTTGAGCGGCATTATGCAAACATTCCCACATATGACGTAGATACTGTAGGTGAGGGAGGATTCAATCGAGGTGTTTTCGGTGAGTTTTGGTCAGCCTTATTTTTAAGATTTAAAAAAAAAATCCTTTTGTGGGAGACTTTGAGCTTTGTAACTTTGCAGATCTTATACATGCACAAACAGATACATAACACACTAAAGAAAAAGTAAAACAGGAAAATGCATCGTATGACCCCTTTAAAGCCGATCTTTTGTTGATTTAGTCTGTGTTTTGGGTTGTTGTCCTATTTCTTTTGAGCGTCAGTTGGTGGTCAGATAATGTCGACTCTCATTACAATAGTGTATTGATAAACCTTTAAATTAATTTTCTGTTGAAGATAACAAGATGTGCAGGACCTGAGGCACTATGTGTGTTTTTGACGACATGTTGTGTGGTGTTTTGAGATTTATTGTTGGAGGCATGGTTCACGTTACGCATTGCATCTGGTGAATATTGAAAATTAGTGAGTGTTTTTTATAAGGTATGGCAACTCTGACCAACATCTCTAACGCACCTAAATAAGATTTGAATATTGGCTTAATGTAAACAGGATTACACTCTTTGGGTGAATTAAGATATGTAAAGATCACAAAAGTAATATGTATAAACATAGCAACTATAAACATAATATGAGTACCATTTATTATATTTTAATAATTTGTTTCTTGTATTTTTTAATTATATTTTTCATATATTACATATATTAAATTTATATTACATTCTAATAAATATTTATATTACATTGTACATATACTATTATTATATACTTTTTAAATCCCAAAAAAACTTAATGAGACAAATTTTCTTCATCCAAAATAATTTTTCTTCCTTTACACTTACTACTGTAGTTGAATGTATTGACAGGTTTTGTGTACTTCACGTTTAGACTCATTGGAGCAAATACAATACATACAGATCTGCGTATAAAGTCATTTGGTGTTATGTAAGGAAAGACAACAAAAACACTCAATATAAATAATGAGAATATTTCACAAGCACGTCTCATCTTCCCAAACTACATTAGAGCAGCAGCAACACTGAATCTTCAGGCAATACAATCAACTCTCACTGTATGAGAGCAATGAATAACAGCGTGTGTGTCTGTGAGAAATGGAGCAGGAAACAGTCAGATATGTACTTTGAGTCTGATATTTGGGCAGATGGCTTTTACTTCATACGGCCTTCCTGACCTGGAGAAGATGAGAAGCCAGCAGAAAGAAGATGAGATAGAAACAGAATAGCTCTGTGTGTGTTTTGTATTTGTATGCATATTAAAGTTTTAACTTATCAAAACACTAATGGAAGTCGCGTCTCTTGCTCTCCATGTTTTACATGAACAGCTGCTTAGAAGGTAGTTCCCTATGTAGACAATTGAGCTGGATGTGTGTGAGGATCAGGTGTAAGTGTGTGTTTGTCAGGGCTCAGATGGTGGCGTGTGCGTCCACTACACAACTGTAAATTAAAGTGTTCTTCACACAGGAGTGTGTGTAATTAACTACAGCCCGTCTCTCTAGGGCTCTCTCTGTGTGTGTGTGTATTTGAATGTAAATTCGCACGTCAGTAAAGAGTCCACACGTTCAGCAGAGCAGCATCTGTTTCCCAGAACACACTGCTCACTAATGAGTGTGAGTCTAATCCATCTGACGGCCGAATCCTGCTGGACTCCTCAGGGATCGGATCCGTCTGTGGACCGAATCAATCCTTCTCTAGAGCCGCCTGACAGCGCACTTTACACCGCATGTGTTCTATTCATGTAGAAAAGAAGATAATGTAGTTTTGTCCAGCATTGGATTCAGTGTTTTTGTAGTTTTATCCACAGATGGATCATCTGCCCAGAGCATTCAGAAACTGATGTATATGCAAAATTATTATTTTTTTTTGCTTTTTATTTATAGACCTATAAAGTTATTTTATAATTATTAATATATTATTGTAAATTGTATTAATATTTAGTTTTTATTTTTATCTTTCCTGTTTTCATTAATTAAATAAAATGAATTAAAACTAAACAGTTACTAAAAATTATACTTACATCTACATACAGCAATTTTGTCTGTCTTTACTGTTCCAATACTTATGGAGGGCACTATATATACAGTATATACAGTATATAGTGCCCTCCATAAGTATTGGAACAGTAAAGACAGACAAAATTGCTGTTTGCTGTGGAGTCAAGACATTTGCAAATATGATTAAAAGATGAATATGAGACAAAAGTGCATAATGTCACATTTTATTATTAGCTGTTTCAACACATACATGTTTTACCAAATAAAAAGGACAGCACTTTAAGAGTTCACGCCACTATTTGATGTGAGCATAAGTATTGGGACAGATGAATTTAAGGAAGATGTAAAAGATTAAAAGCTATTATTTAGTTGCAGATCCCTTGCGCACAATCACAGCAGTGAGTCTGCGACCCATAGACATCTTGGTCTCATCCTTTGAAATGCTTTTCCCAGCAGCCAATTCCAACTGTTGCTTGTTTTGGGGAGTTTCTGCCTTTAGTCTCCTCTTCAGCTGGTGAAATTCATGTTCAATCGGATTTAAATCTGGAGATTGATTTGGGCAATCTAAGACTTTCCATTTCTTTGCCCTGATAAGCTCCTCGACTGAACTGGCAGGGTGTTTTGGGTCATTGTCCTGATGCAATATGAAGCGCTTCCCAATCAATCTGGTGGCATTTTCTTGAATATTTCTGGCCAAGATGGTTTTGTACCCTTCCAAATTCATTCTGCTACTGTCATCATACATGATGCCATCATTAAAATTGAGAGGGCCTGTTCCAGAGACAGCCATGCATGCCCATGCCATGACACCACCTCCACCAAGCTTTACAGATGAGGTTGTATGCTTGGGATCATTTGCGGTTTCCATTTTTCTCCACACTTTTGCTTTCCCATTGCTTAGATAAAGGTTCATCTTTGTCTCATCGGTCCATAAAACTCTGTTCCAAAACTCTACTGGCTTTTACAAACTCTAATCTTGCCTTTCTAGTTTTGGTGCTTGCCAGAGGTTGGCATCTTGCTGCAGCCTCTGTAATTCTATGTCAAAGTCTCCTGTGGACAGTAGATTGTCAGAGCATCACCCCAGCTTTCTGTGGTTGTTGATTTTACAGACACGTATTTTAGGGTTAATTTTCACAGCTTTTATGATTTGTCTGTCATCAACTACTGTTGTTTTTCTCAGCCAATCAGGTCTTTGTTGGCGGCTGATGTCTCCGGTGGTCTCCAAACTCTTCATTTCTCCATGCCCTTTGTTTTTGCTATAGCTCTAATTGACTTCCTCTTTTCTTTCAGCATCCAAATTGCTTGCTTTTCTCTCAGAGTCAGGTCCCTCGTCTGACTCTACAGAAATACATGAAAGTAAGTGGTCAGTTAGCTGGGAGAAAAACCGTCTTTTTTTTGAGCTCGTCTTTCTCTGGCTCAGCACCAGCCAAAGCGTGGCGCGTCAAAGGGTTAAAATTGATCGCGTTTTGGGGGTGGAGGGGGCACAAATTCAACATGGGGGTTTTGTGGCACAAATCAGGGGTGTGTTTCTTAAAACCATCGTTAGCTAACTATGGTCGTTATTTCCATTGAACTCTATTGGTAACGACGGAACTTGCGACCATAGTTGCTTTTGGGAAACGTACCCCTGATCAGATCAGCACCCCCCCCCCCCCCCAGTTAATTAGCATAGCCTACGTAGGGTCTCTTTTTGTTTTAGGGAAGTTCATGTATGAACATCAAAACATCAGCAAATAGACATCTTTATATATTATAATATAACATTTTACGTAGTTTTAGATGGAATTTGTTGTCTTCTGCGTAAAAGTAACTTTCCTGGGTATATATTTTTGTAATAAAAATAAGCTTCTGTTTCATAAACTGATAACAGTTTAACATTATTTACCTTAGCATGTCTTATATTATATTCCAATATCATTATGCCTCAATTAGCTAGATATAGTTTAAGAGTTGTTGTTTTATATGTACAGATGCTCTCTGCTGTGTTTAATATTTATTATAAAATAGTATGACTTGTAATAAAAGTACAACTTTGATTAATATTTATGTTGTTAAAATAACATTCTGTTCTGTAAATGCATTGTCTGCTGGTTTATTTAGCTGCTTTTCAGCACACCACATTAAGTATGCCACTTAATACTTTAAGACTTTGAATGTTAAAGTGCAAATTAACACCTGACCACTCTTGTAAGTTTGCAACTGTTACAATTAAAAATCACAGAAGGGTAAAAACATGCAGGCAGCTCCAGCTACAACAAACAAAACTGATAATGGGTGTGTTAGATTTATAGTGTATAAATAATAAAGCTTTGACAATAACCAGTCATATTGGCGGCATCGAGAGGCCCTGAAATAAAATTCTGCTTAGGGCCCCATAAAGGCTTGGGCCGGCCCTGTGTGTCATCATCAAATGCAAGACTCAGAATGCAGAAGCAATGGATATAACTGATACGACACATTCCCTGCTTTTAATATCTGAAGAATTAACAGCTGATCACCCAGAAAGACCTGTGAGGCAACCAGGGCGCCGCGGATTCTGGGCCCCCTGGACAGCATATTCACTCGGGCCCTCCTGCGTTCCGGGGTGGCGGGTTATATATTATAGAAATCGCGATTGCGTTTCTGAGCCAGTCTTTTTTTCCCCTTCTCCCAGATCAGATTATATTGTTTCAGCTATTAAAATCGTTCAGTTTTGTATGTGATGGCAAAGTGATAATATTTCATTTTGTTTTTTTATAAAGTTAATTTAGAAAAACGTTTGGAGCATATTTTTTGTTCGTTAAATACGTTTTTTCTTTCTTAAAGTAACGACCAAGCGGCCAGCAGCAGACAGTGAGCTGATCATAGCCATGTTTGATATATTTAGCCTTCTCAAATTATCATGACTTGCCTAAAATAAAATCTATAGATATACTAAAACAGTTCAAGCATATAACAATGTTTTAACGTTAAACCTAGATAAATGTGCACTGCATCTAGTTTGTGCGGAGAGTGACATGGAGGCACCAGTGCAATCAATTGCATTTTTTTCAATTGAAACAACTTGCAGTAATTTTTGCTCATAAAAGTAAGAGTAATACATCATACGGAACCGTAAAGGGTCTACTTTACAAAGCTTTTTATAAAATATCATCCTTCCTACTTTCTCAGTTGGTCGCACAAGCACATCATTTGGTAGCAAATTCTTTTTTTTTTTTTGGTACAACATTTGATTAATCAATGCATGCTGATGAACTTTTATCATAGTTTATAGTTATATGGTAACAAAAGTGTTCAACATTCAACCCGTTCTTTTTCATCAGTATTATTTGTGATTTATATTTTGTGACAGGAATTACTTTTTTTGCTTTCACTTTCACAATCTTGGTGTCAGCTTTACAAGAAAAGATAATTGTCTGTTTTGCTTATATCTATACACCTTTCACTTTTTAAAACTAAAACAAAAGATGGATTTATTGGTATTCTTAATTAAAAAGCACAACAACAATAAAACAGTAGGTTACAATGACAAACTAGCTTACATAACATTTATTAACAAAAACGAATAAGATGAGGCATAGGACACATCACATGCTGTATTATACCGACTAATACATAACAGAATGTTTAGCAAACACTGAGGAATCAAATAATAATAATATATAAAAAATAAGGAAAGCCTCCATAGTGTAACCTGAGGTAAACAGCAAAGATAACAAGTTGCTTTTCAAAATGAAAACAAAAAGTCAAACTAAACTGTCTGTCGCTGACAGGACTTGCATGTTTTCTCTACAAGAATACCAACATGTTCACCTTCTCTGTTTTAAGAAGCGGTCTTTTACTTTAGTTTGAAAACCAAATCCTCCGTTGTGCTCCGTCCGCTGCGTGCACCTTCGCGCTCGTGCTGACGCGGCCATTCTGCATACACACTGCCTCTGCTCTGCTTACGCGTGCGGTGTGTGACACAAAGTGTGACCACTTCAAATTTTTACTCGCACACTCTCAAAAAAATGGTCGCAGTCTAGAGCCCTGTATATATACAATTATTTTATAAAATAAAGAAAACAATGATGTGCTGTCTCGTCTTGAACAGGAGCACTTCACAAAAATGAACCGAAAGTCAGTGAATACATGACTCACAGACATGATAAATATAGAAAGCTTTAAATTACTACTTAACGAAATAAATCAAATCGAAAACAAAAACTCTTTCATTATAATCCGTGAAGATGCACTTCTCTCTAAAGGCGAGTCTAATGAGGAGATGGCCAGTCAGGATCTTCATCTGATTCTTCATCTTTGCGACACTGACTCAGAAAACACTAGTTTATTAGTAAATAATTCAAATATCTCCTTACTATTTCCCTCCGACACATTCATGGTAATTACTTTTGCTGGGGCTTTACGGCAAGCTTTATTGCGTGTATTTGAAGCAGAACTCTTCAGCTGCGCTGACGGCTCTCTGCTGCTGCGGGACACTAAACACCATCGAGCCACTCTTGACAGTCGCGGCAGCACGGTCTCCTGTTGTTTCCACTAGCGTGGCAATTTTTTTCATCACTAATTGATGGATGTCTAAAATATAAACATAAGGAGAAGCCTAAAAGTCTGAATTATGATGTGAAAATTGGCCCGATCGAAGCCCGGTCGGGGTCGGGCTGAAATGCAGGGCTCTAGCGTTCCCCTCGGTAGAAATCACGTTTCTCCCTCGGGGGGCCCCCTCCCATCGTGGGCCCTTGGAATCGTCCTAACCTTTCCCCCCCTTACGGCGCCCCTGGAGGCAACTGTCCCAATACTTATGCTCACATCAGATAGGGGGATGAAACTCTAAAAGTGCTGATCTTCTTAAAACAGCATACATGGTAAAACATGTATGTGTTGAAACACCCAATAATAAAATGTGACATTCTCTAGTTTTGTCTCATAATCATCTTTTAATCATATTTACAGATTTCTTGTCTCCACAGCAAACAGAGCAATTTTGACTTTACTGTTCCAATACTTATGGAAGGAGTATGTACAGTATATATATATATATGTATGTATGTGTGTGTGTGTGTGTGTGTGATGTTGTGTTGGTTATGTATGTGTGTACATTTTGTTTTTGTTCATTATATAAGTTTTATACTGAAAAAGTGGTATGAACTACACTAAACTTACTGGCTGTGTGCTTTTTGTTTTCCTTTGTTGTTTTTTAGCTTTTGTAATTACACATAGACAGTGTCTAAACACAACACCACAACACACACACACACACACACACACACACAACATACATACATACATAAATATAATTTTAATAATTTATTATATAGAAATTATTATTATATATATAATACATGCATACATAACATAACTACATACATAAAGTATAATTTTAAGTAACTGTTTAGTTTAGTGATATAGGCAACAATTTTCTCATTTTCATTTAGTTAACTTGAAGTAATAAAATAACTCAAATAAAAAAATATAAATAAAACATTCAGATATAATAATAATTATGAAAAATGTACAAAAACACAACAAATTTATTCTCGTCAATATATTTTATTCTTCCAATATATAAGTTATAATATGTAATAATATACATTTGTATAATATAATGTTTTATTAAATATTTTTTATATACAGAATATTATATATATTTTATATATATATATATATATATGTGTGTGTGTGTGTGTGTTTTATTAAGTATTAATATATTCAAATACATACATATTAAATATTATAATATATTATTATATTATATGTTATGCTAACCTATTATAATATTTTAACTTACATATATGAACAAAATATATAGTAAGGAATGTTTAATTAAAACATACATTATACAAATGTATTTTATATGTTATAGTCACATATCACTTTCACTTAAATATTAAGATAAATATATAAAGGATACATTTGTTGTGTTTTTGACATTTTCATAATTACTATTTTTAAAATATCTTGTTTTATTTATTTATTTTTATTATTTTAGTTATTTTACTGCTTCAAGTTAACTAAATGTAAATGTGAAATGTTGCTTTGGCAAATAGCTGAAATAATCTTAAGTTTACTTTATTTTATTTCACTTCATGTTCATTTTTTATTTCACATATTTTATAATATGGTTTTAATTGAAGTTAACAATAATAACAGACATTCTAAGGCCTGTTTGAAATGATGAAAAGCTGTAGTTCCTGTGGTATCGTCTTGAATCTTCAGTGATGAATGCGGTGTGGGTCAGCGGTGGATTGGTTTGTCAAATCCAATCATTCTTAGCTTCGTTCCTCATTGTAAAGAGGGTTTTACTCCCCAACCTCATATAAACTCTGTCAGGTTTTGTGTGGCGGTCAGACGCCGGTGCGTCTCTGAGATAATTCCCGCTGAAGTGCCCATATTTAAGGGCCATATGGGTGCACAGATCTTCAGAAGTGACATCTATATTAGCGTCCGATGAAAACAACCATGGGTTTTATCCTCCCAAAACAGGCTGCAGACAAAAAAAGCAAGGAACAAAAGCATTGCATTGTTTTACAGCCATCAGTGAAGATTCCACTGTTGCCATCGGTAACATCACATCTGTTGCCCGTGGAGCTGAGACGGATGCTGAGTCTTCAGCTGATGGAATCCTCCCGTTTGTCTCGGTTTGAGACGGAGGATTACTGGAGGTTTTTGAGGAATGGTTATTAGAGACAAGGCGGGACTCATTTCAGGAGCGACAGACTCCAGATGATCCCTGCGGCCGCGACTGACGGAGGAATGCAGTCCAGCAAAGAATGCTACAAATTACTGCATTCATTCTGCTAAAATGCGACTGCGAATGCCAGCAATTTTTCATTTATAATTAGTTTAAAATTGAGACTTTACAAATTAATTTTCTGTCTAAAAACTTTGTTATTAATAATAGTTAAAAAAAAAAGATATTTTCTTTAGAATACAAAATTCTTCTCAAATCAGTGCAAATAATGATGTTAAATTAACTTCTTTTTTTTATCAGTGCAAATAATGAGCATCTCATTGTGACAACTTACCCCATATATAGTTTTTGAAATGTTGCAATTGCAATCTTTTTTGTAGGCAGGACTTTTTGCTAAAAAGTAGCTGTGAATGCCAGACATTTTTTATTCATAACAACTCAGAATATTAGACATAAAACATCTGTTGTTGTGCCTTTTTCTTTAGATATTTAATTTTTTACAAATGTATTATTTTATTATTTTTAAAGCATTCACTGGGGTAAAAAGCGTGACCAGTTCTCAATCTAGAACATGATTGATCTTGTTTAACACATATTAGTGAACCCAAGAGTGCTTCTGTGATTAGTAACAGTGGTGAAACCGTCTGTAATCGAACATCATTGTGATTAATTATATTAATGTGAAGTACGTGTGACATTGAGGCTGTAATAGAAAAATCCATATTGAAATTACAGTCATATACTGAAGGCTAAATATGAAACTGTCTGTGTGTTTATGATAGAAGGAAGAGAAATTAAATTGCCATTGTGTGAGCTATATTCACATTTATTCATTTAGCAGAAGCTCCAATGTGAATTACAATACAATAAATGATAAGACATACTTTTTAGACTAAACCAGAAAGCAAAGTGACAGAGGAAAAGAGATTTATTTAAACACAAAGTCTGTTTAAATAAAGAACATTAGACTTATCAATGAGTTTAAATAAAAAAACATATTGTGTTTACAGTGATGCAGTTAAAGTTAATAGTCTAGAAATGTGAAGTTTGCGTTTGGTAAAAGCATCTAAATGAACTGTTCTGTGCAAAATTCTGTGTTATTTGAGCTGCAAAGTGTCTAAAATCATCCTTCAGGCTGGTGAGAATACTTTTCTATGAGAAATATGTGTGATTTGTGGTGATTTGTTACTGATGTTATTCCTGTTTGGTGGATTTTTATGTAAACTGTTTCTTTCTGATATGTTACCAGATCTGCTGGCTCTGATTTCTAGTGTTTTGACTTTGGTTTTGTGGCTATTCTTTCCTCATAGACTTTCACTGTCAGTGTATCACTGTAAAGAGTCTAAATGATCTTCTGTGGTTATCGACAACATGTCACAGATACTGTCTGTAGAGCTTAACTTGCATTGAACTGGAATATTCCTATAATGTGATCTGAAGACTTCAGATGGGAGAGTATCAGATATCTAATGTGTGTGTGTGTGTGTGTGTGTGTGTGTGTGTGTGTTGAGGCAGTGTTCGTGTGTCATCCCTCAGAAAGACTGATTTCTTCCCAAGAGACTAGTGAAAAGGGCAAACCTGCTAGATCAGCTGGCTATCAGTCATATGAAACACACACACACACCTAGGGCAGGTCAGGCTCATGGGTGTGTGTGACAGGGGATCATTTTCATCATTTGACATTATCATATCCACTCCATCATCATATGCTAAACAGAGCGAGCAGCTATTAGAAAGAGCTGTCTAATAAACAAATCACAAAGGAAAGTGGGCTCAGGCATCACTATCTAGAAGATGAGTTGTAGTTGTTTGCATAGTTGGATGTCATTTGATTGTTTCCTATTAACTCATTCCCCACCAAACAGAATTTTCCATGTTTTCACTGTTATATGCCCGGGGGCACTATTACACATCTCCTGAATGAATCTAGAATGTGCCGATCAAAAACACAGGCAAGGAAGATGCAGAAATGAGCGATCTTGTATGTATGCATATGAAAATAATGCGATCATCAACAATAAAACAGCATATAAATGAAAACTGTCTATAATGTTACAGAGTGAAATGTTGATTCAGGAAGTGGTAAAGGACTGTACAAGCTTTAGGGCTGCTGATGGAAGCTATCTGCTGCACCTTTGCTTTGATCATTGTACTGAATATGATCCAGATGTAGTATTTTAGAAAAATGCGATTTTCTCAGCTTTTTTATAAAAATATTTTTATGTATTTTATAAAAATACATGAAATCAGTCCTGAAGCAATCCAGAAAAGTAATGGGTTGAACGTCACATGTCTCATGAGTTTATATTTCAAATCTGAAGAAGATACCATGAAAAATTAGATTACTGCAGCCATTTTTCTAGCCACCCCCCCCCCCCCCCTCTGTTTGATGAAAAATATTTACCAAATTATTGAAGGGTTCTACTACAAACTATTTAGTCATTATACATGCCACTGCAGTTTTTCAATTATAAAACAGTAGACAGAATCTTAGACATCGTATAAGTGATTTATTTGAGAACTAGAAAAATACAATAATAATAATTTTTGAGTGATGAAAAAAAAACAATAATAATAAAAAAATAACTTAAGTACATACTGATTTCCTGACATACAGATGCTCCTGCTCATACATTAGTAATCACATGCTGACGATCATTCATACAGATGCTAATCATACAGATGGCCCATATAGTCAATAATCACATTATAATGGCCTTTTATATAGACTGCATTCATACTGATATCTGTGAACAGTCAGTAATTACATGTTGATTATCAGCCATACAGATGTTAATCATACAGATACAGGCAATTCCCCACAAAACATGCAAACATATATGAAAACTGTTGAAGAAGAAAAAAAAAGAAATGTTTATTTGTGCTAAAAAGATCGCTAAGTTACGCCCCATCAGATGACAGGTGCGTCACAGCGTGCGTCACACGCCGTCGCGAGGGAGCGCCAGAATTCAAATAAACAATCTTCCGTGTATCTTTGACTTTTTTTTTTTGGATGATCTCATTCTGTTTTGGACATTGTCTGCTACAAAATCATGCTGTTTTTTTACCACCAAGACGCTGTTTTTGAGCGTAATTTGTTCCATAACGGACACAAACAATAACTCTCCCTCAAGAGATGAGACGTAAACAAATGAATAACGATCCAAATTACAACGTTGTTGTATCTTTGGACTAAAAGTGCTCGATGGAATGTTGTTCAGTGGACCCTTATCTCTGAAACGAAACTGGGATTTACAGCAGTGGATACGTTTGAGAGTCGTTATCAGGATGAATCTGGTATGTACTGCGGTTTTTTTATACATGTTTTGATGTGTACTGCTTACACACATTTAGCAAATACATTCCTTTATAAGCTTTCTTTTGAAAAACAGCGATCTGTCGTCGATGCTTGAGGCTTAGACCTTCAAAATGATATATAGTTTGTCAAGATTAATTTTGTCCTGTTTTACTTTATCTGTTTGAAAACAATGACGTGTGCAAACAAAGAGCTTTCAGTGCGCTGGCGTCCTGGTGCATGTTAACAGGTTTTAAAGTTCACTTCTTTTTACAGCAAATCCTCTAAAGTTACCTCTCTCATTCGGCATGAATTCAAATGTTTGAATACAATGACACTGTGTCTGTATCATTGATATACTGTTATTGGTTTCTTAAAGGAAGGAAGGAAAGGACGCGACGTGTGGCCAAGTATGGTGTCCCATACTTGGAATTTGTGCTCTGCATTTAACCCATCTAAGTGCACACACACAGCAGTGAGAAGTGAACACACACACACACACACGGAGCAGTGGGCCGTGGGGAGCAGTTGGGGGTTCAGTGCCTTGCTCAAGGGTCTCACCTCAGTCTTGTTATTGAGGGTGGAGAGAGCGCTGGATATTCACTCCCCCCCCCCATTCAATCCCTTCCGGACCTGAGACTCAAACCCGCAACCTTTGGGTTACAAGTCCGGCTCTCTATCCATTAGGCCACGACTGCCCCATTTTTGTTGATATCTTGAAGTAGATTTTATTTTAATTGTTATTTTAGGTAAAGATTTAGTTTATTCAATATATACATTTTAGTTTGGGCTAATTTAGTTTTAGTTATTTAAGTATTTTAGTTATTGTTTATTTTATTTAAAGTATACTTAAAATGTCTGTGATTATTTTTTTTTTTTACACCCTAAATTTTAAACCAGAAATATTCAGCCCCTCTGCAAAGCTGGCAAAAAAAAAAAAAAAAACCTATAAAAAAAACCTTTCATATGTAGAAGACAGAACAAATACAGTCTACACTCTAAAAACAGAGGAGAAAAGCATTGCAGTAAATGCTGTGTCATGTGTGTAAATGGATGAGGTCAGACTGCTGGAACACAATCTCATTGAGTTTGAGCCCTGCAAACACACAAACCTGCAGATGTTTGCAAAACAACTCCGTTCTCTTTTTCCTGACAAAGAGCTCAATGTTCTCTGCTTCTGTTCCCCATAGATTGGCCCTGTTGAGGAATCTAATGTACAAAAGCAAATAGTTTTCCAGGTGCAGTGAACAGAAACTCTCTCAGTGTCTAATACAGCATCAAACATGACTGCAAAAAAACCTAGTTACACTCACTCTCAGGCCATCATGAAGATGAGTTTGTTTCTTTATGGGAACAGATTTGGTGAAATGTAGCCCTATATCACTTGCTCACTAAAGGATCCTCTGCAGTGAATGGTGTGCCGTCAGAACGAGACTCCAAAACAGCTGATAAAAATATCACAATAATCCACAAATAATCCACACCTCTCCAGTCCATCAATTAACATATTTTGAAGTGAAAATCACCATGTTTGTAAGAAACAAAGGAATAATAAGACGATACACACTGAATTTACTGCTATCAGAGGTACTCTCATGACAGTCCTGACGGAGCGAATAAGGATCAGAAGTTGTGCTTTAATGCCGGGTTCATCTCCAAATCCTCCAATACCATTTAATCCATCATTAAATAGTTTTAACATCAAACCGTTGCTTCAGATCAAAATACAATTCCATAATCCATAATAACTATTCCTCCAGTGATAAAGTCCATCCCCTGTTGTCCTCTCACATCAAAATCCACACACATATTTGTTTAGAACTGTTTTGGACTGTTTTTATGCTTGATCTGTGCATGTTTCTCTGCTTATTAAGACTAGACAACTTTTGTCACTAGAGAAAGCCATATTATTAATAGAGGACTATTTTAGCCGGAAACAACAGTTTATAGTTAAAACATCTTAATGATAGATTTGTTTCTTACAAACACAAAGCTTTTGGCTTCCCAAGATGCTTCTTTATGGACTGGAGTGGTGTGAATTACTTGTGGATTACTGTGATGTTTTTATCAGCTGTTTGGACTCTCATTCTGACGGCACCCATTCACTGCAGAGGATCCATTGATGAGCAAGTGATGTAACGATTTCTCCAAATCTGTTCTGCAGATATTATCATAAACACATACTCAAAAAAGATTATCATTGTTTGCCTCGGCTCTTATAATGTCTCTGAACATTAAACTCACACTCAGCAGCTTTAAATACAGTCTATATTTAATGTATTGCTGTATTAGTGCAAGGAAACAAGAAAATGGCATTCATTAATCAACAGTTGTGGCTGTTACACAGGCTGTGCATTCATTTACATAGTTTAATAGCCTTTATCTCAGATTTGTATTCCTAAAAATGCTCTCGTGTGTAGAACTGCTTTCTTGCACCATCAATTCAGCATCAGCCTCAATTACGAGTGTCTCCCAAGCCGCCGTTTCTAAAGCGTTTACATGATTACAGTCACATTATGAGAGTGTTTTCGGGTGGCCGGTGTCCCCGCTGTGCTTTTACTGAAATTATTTGTCATTTTAACCAATTTGCTTGACCAGAGTCCTTGTGTGTTTCTGTTTGTTTGGTTACAGTGAGATGATTGAATAAATTGAGCAGATTTCTGAAATGGGGTCCGGTGACATTTCCTAGTTCAGCAGTCAAAATAGCATTAAAATCTCATTTGTTATCATTTATACATTTAAAAACGTTTTTTTGTTCTTTTTCTTTTTGTTTTTAATTGTTGTGGATTATACTATTATACTATATTATATGAACTATTACACTAATTAAAAATTATGATTTTTGTGGGTTTTAATACAACTTGAATTACAAGCTTTAATACAACCAGGATTCACACTATGAAAAATAGTAAATAGTAAGTACTGCAAAAAAATCAAACAGAGCAAAACAGTATTATATTATAACAAAATTATGACTTAACAATAAAAAATATTTTTCGAAGTTAAACAAAGATTATTGGAGTATGTTTTTCAGGAAAATACTTAAAAAAATTATACTACAAAATTTCATGGTTAAATAAATACTGTTTATTAAGTTAAGTGTTTGTGAGATTTACTAGCAGTTTCTACACAGGTTTTTCTGTTTACAAAAATCAACATATTATAAATTGTCAGAGTTGTCACCTGTAGCAGAAGAACCGCTTCTCAATATGATTAACTCATCGTTATCTTTAGGTCACGTCCCAAAACCATTCAAGCTGGCGGTTATTAAGCCTCTTATTAAGAAACCACAACTAGATCCTAGTGAACTGGCAAATTACAGACCCATTTCAAATCTTCCGCTTATGTCTAAAATTTTAGAAGAAGTTGTTTCTGCTCAATTGTGCTCATTCTTGCAAAAAATATATATCTGTGAAGAATTTCAGTCAGGTTTCAGGCCCCGCCATAGCACAGAAACTGTACTTGTTAAGATTACAAATGACTTGCTTCTTGCATCAGACCAAGGCTGCATCTCATTGCTAGTTTTACTTGATCTTAGTGCTGCGTTAGACACTATAGATCATGACATACTCATAGATCGATTTCAAAACTATACGGGTATTCAAGGGCAGGCTTTAAGATGGTTTAGATCCTACCTGTCCAATCGCTACCACTTTGTTTATTTAAATGGGGAGTCATCTCAATTATCACCAGTAAAGAATGGAGTACCACAAGGATCTGTCCTAGGTCCTCTGCTATTTTCAATATACATGTTGCCCCTTGGTAATATTATTAGAAAATACGGGATTAGTTTCCATTGTTATGCTGATGATACTCAACTATATATCTCAACAAGACCAGATGAAACTTCTAAATAATCTAAGTTAACTGAGTGTGTTAAAAATGTAAAAGATTGGATGACCAATAATTTTCTCCTATTAAATTCAGATAAGACAGAGATATTACTTATTGGACCAAAAAACAGTACACAGAATCTCTTGGATTACAATTTGCAACTAGACGGATGTCCTGTTACTTCCTCTACAGTCAAAAATCTGGGTGTTATATTAGACAGCAACTTGTCTTTTGAAAATCATATTTTGAATGTTACAAAAACAGCATTCTTCCATCTTAGAAACATTGCCAAGCTACGGAACATGTTACCTGTTTCTGATGCAGAAAAGCTAGTTCATGCATTCATGACCTCTAGACTGGACTATAGACACTGCTAGGTGGTTGTCCTGCATCTTCAATAAACAAGCTACAGATAGTCCAAAATGCAGCGGCTAGAGTCCTTACCAGGTCAAGAAAATATGATCATATTACCCCAATTTTACAGTCTCTGAACTGGCTACCTATTAAGTTCCATATTAGTTACAAAATATTATTACTTACCTATAAGGCCCTAAATGGTTTAGCTCCTGTGTACCGAACTAGTCTTCTATCTCGCTACAATCCAACCCGCTCCCTAAGGTCGCAAAACTCTGGACTCTTGGTAGTACCTAGAATAGCAAAGTCCACCAAAGGAGGTAGGGCTTTTTCATATTTGGCTCCCAAACTCTGGAATAGCCTTCCTGATAACGTTCGGGGTTCAGACACACTCTCTCTGTTTAAATCTAGATTAAAGAAACAACTCTTTAGCCAAGCATTCATATAATGCATCTCATAATCTTGTACTGCAGTTATATCTGATCAAACGCACATAATTATTCTTTAGCTTTGGTTGAACAAATACTTTTTGCTTGGATGGAACAACAGCTACGCTAGTTATGTTTCTATTTGTTTCTCTGTTTCTGCCACGGGATTAACATCCCAACAACACAAGCTTCAGTCTGGATCCAACCCTTAAATGATCTGAGATGACCAGACACCTGAGAAGAGATGATGCCAACCCCTCAGAGGACCTCAGAGGATGCCAACCCTCAGACAACAAACAGAATTACCAAATTTTGTCATAAGTTAAATATATTATGTTTCTACAATATATAAATATATTGTAGAAACTTAATTTCCTGTAAAGCTGCTTTGCAACGATTGTATCGTAAAAAGCGCTATACAAATAACCTTGAATTGAATTGTTATACAGTACATCCAAACAGTATTACTTTAATATGACATGTACTGTATAGTTATTATGAGACTACTTTGAAACTCATAAAGTTGTCTCTTTTGATAATTGATGATTTAAATGCTCTACTCTCATCCATGTTATGTTCTTCATGGCTAAAGTAGTATGAAGTGTTGACAGATGCTGGATCTGTCAGTTTGCATTTTTGGTTCATTTGAAATGTTCACTCATATGCGTAGAATCATAATGCAGCTGATTTGATGCTGATGTATTTTCCTGAAAGGGTTCAACACTCAGAACAGATGTTGGTCCAGAATGAGACGTGTGTGTGTGTGTGTGTGTGTGTGTGTGTGTGTGTGTGTGTGTGTGTGTGTGTGTGTTTGTGTGTGTGTGTGTGCATCTGACTGCCGTATACTTTTGCTTCAGCTAATGTGAGTAATTTTGAGACAACAATCTTAATGGTTTTGTAGAAGATTTGAGATATTACATCTGTTGTAAGGATTGTAGATCACTTAATGCCAGAGGCAGACATCATAATCATATTTCACATTATAAAACAG
The DNA here is from genome assembly GCA_023376895.1 of Aspiorhynchus laticeps. Classification (NCBI taxonomy): domain Eukaryota; kingdom Metazoa; phylum Chordata; class Actinopteri; order Cypriniformes; family Cyprinidae; genus Aspiorhynchus; species Aspiorhynchus laticeps. Next base: position 24,849,324 of record CM041813.1, read on the forward strand.
TTTCAGTTATGGATGCTGATTTGTAAATGCAATGTTCCAGATGCTCTAAAATCCACATTAGAGTTACAGCTCTGACATGAAACTTTGCATTGAATTATGAATTATTTTTATGTTTCGTAATGCATCAGCTCATACTGTAAAATCAAACTTGCATTGCTAGAAGCATTAGCATTCACATAATTAGCAGATAGTCTAACGGATGTCAGGACTAGATCTTATAGCAAATAGAGGCACTTAAGGAATTTGTTTAAAATAATGTTTTAATGGGTTCTTCTGTTTGGTTTACAGTTGGTAAGATTTTTTTTTTCATGTTTTTGAAGATTATTCTGCACACCAAGACTGCATTTATTTGATTAAAACCACAGTAAAAACAGCAAAATTGTAAAATATTGTTATAATTTAAAATAATGTTTTTCTCTCTGTATACATTGTAAAAATGTATTCCTGTGATCAAAGCTGAATTTTCAGCATCATTACTTCAGTCTTCAATGTCACATGATCCTTCAGAAATCATTCTAATATGCTGATTTGCTCAAGAAACATTTCTGATTATTATCAATGATGAAAACAGTAGTGCTGCTTCATATTTTTTTGTGGAAAATGTGATGCATTTTATTTTTCAGGATTCTTTTATGAATAGAATGTTCAAAAGAAAAGCATTTATTCAAAATATAAATCTTTTTGTAACATTACGAATGTCTTTACTGTCACTTTTGATCAATGTAATGCATCCTTGCTGAATGAAAGTAGTAATCTTATACTGACACCAAACTTTTTGAATGGTAATGTATATTCATCAGTCAACGTGTTTGGCAAATCCATCTCAGTCAGCTTGATCCAACAACGACGGGCCACTTTGAGTCCAAACTGTGAAACGGTTGACAGTTTATCTCAGGCAGACCTTGATTACAGCGAAGGCCGATCCGTGTCTGTGCTTGAACACACACGAGTGAACGGATTTGTTTCCTGAGACGGACAGACTGCTCGTTATCTCAGAGATCAGTCTGATGGCCATCCGGAGCTCAGCATCTGTTCCACTCACAGACCTCAGTGTCAGAAATCAAACGCTCGGCTGTTTCGCTGGAGGACACTGATGCGGATTGAAAGGGCTGATAACTGCAGTTGTTCTCTGGACAGACGGACACCTCCACACGATTATTGTTGTGACAGTCTTGCAGGACCGGTTTGGATCTCTGTGTCTTTGTGAATGCTGGTTTGTGAGCTGTGTGTTGTGTTGCTGTTCTCACCTGCTTGTTCGTCAGTGAAATAATTGGAGCACGTTATGCTGTCCTGTAACTTCTAAATCCTTTTTGGAAGAATCTTTCAAGATTCTTACTCTCTCACTCATTTTAGGCCATAATGAAATTAAATACATTTATGAAATTAAAAGAACTTTCCTATTAAGCTATTTTCACTATAATGCAATCTTTAAAGAAAAAGATACACATTTATTGTGTAACTTCTTAATAAATACTGAATATGTCAAATGAATATGGTTTGATTGACAGGTGAGTGTGGCCTCCTGACTATTCTCTCTCTCTCTGTGTTTCTCTCTGTCAGAATGAATACAGGAAGTTGTCTATGCAGTGTAAGGATTTTGTTGTGGGTGTTCTGGATCTCTGTCGTGACACAGAGGAAGTGGAAGCCATTCTGAACGGTGATGTGGACCAGAACCCGCCCACAGAACACCAGAGACCCTGTCTGAGCCGCGTCAAACTCGCCATCAAATATGAAGTTAAAAAGGTGAGAACACTCTTATCCCTGTAAAGACTACAGTATCATATTCAATACACAAATAAGGCCTCTAAATTTTCAACATGATCAAAACTTTGCTGATAAACCGGTCACACACATTCTGTCATCTAAATGATAGTTTTGACATTTTTAGCACGTAAAAAGTATTTTAGTATAATTGTACAAACGTCCACCTTCAGCTTGTGCTTCACGTGTGTTTTTTCTGTGAAATCTGTACTGATATTTATCAAGTAAACATAAGAATAACTTTGATATTTCAAGATGAACACTTACTAGCCTGAAGCAACTTAGCTTTACTTGAGTATCCAGAAAAATCAGCGAGTTTCAATTATGATAATCAGGCTTTTGAGGAACGTTTATTTGTTCATCTCTCAATCATCATTGCATTGTATTGCATTGCATTTGCATTATATGTTTTGATCATCAAACTAAGCATTTAAATATTATCATAAGGCATATTATTAGATATATAGAGTGATGGCTGATATTTATATCATTTTATGCAAGTATCTGCTATACTGTTATAAAGATCTCATTGATGTGCATTACAATCAGAATTTCATACTTTTTGTTCATATAAATACCAGCATCTGCATCAAATTGCATATTTTTGTGTCTGAACTGTTTTTCCTCCATATTCTCACCATATCATATTATATGAGCCATAAAAGCCTGATGTATCAAATATGATACACAACAAAAAAACACACATTCAAACTTAGATTTGAGGACTATTGTTGCATATGTTGGGCTTTACGAAGAACATATAAATGTGCCCTGCAATGCAAACAAATCTGAAGCGTATTGGCTGTAGTCTGTGTGACTATAGTAAGCGTTCAGTACTGTGGTATATATCCGATCAGGATGAAGTCAGTGGGTTTGTAGACATGAGGTGAGGCGAGGTGTTCAGGTTTGGAGTCTAATCAAGTATCGGAGCGCTTCTGTTCTTCACCTCAGCTGAACTCGTGATTGGTGGACTGTGTCTCAGATGGAGAACTCGCTGTCTGCATGCTAACAGCTCCACAACTTCCTCACCTTCTGACTTCAGCGCACACTCCACTGACTCTCAGAACTATATGGAAAACCATCAGCTTCCTCATGAAATCACTGCACAGGCTATTGGTTTTAGATCACACATGTGTGTTTCTGGATGGTAAATACCTTGAGCTGTGAGCTGGAGAACTGTAGTTGGCTTCATCTGATCTTATTGGACTAAATGTCAAACATGGAGAGAGGAAATGAAGGCGAGACAGCGGGCCAGTGGCGACACGCCTCAGCGCTGCTTTCATTTCACAAGATAAACACAGATGCAGTCGCTGACGGCCAGCGAAGCGTCCAGGGAGCCATGGGATGATCTGCATCACCACGAAATGAGTGTCTCAGATGTTTCTCCTGACTAAAAGAGCCCAAAGTCTCAGTTTCACAAGAGATCTTAACAGTTTCTTAAACAAAAAGATACCGAAGTCAGAAATGATCTCAATATGAGCTCAATCATTTCTCATTAAATGATCTGAGCTGCTTTTCACGTTCATTTTGTAGCTCTGTTCTCGTATGTCAGCTGTTGGCTTTGTTTGCATAGAATTTTGATTTCTCCTCAAGCACTGTAGAAGATGTGTCTGAGGCAAAATTGATTCATCTTTGAAACATAACTGAGAACTGCATTAAGTCTCCTGAGCAATGAAAACAAGGCATTCTCAGTATAATGCACTGTACTAATAAAAGCATCCAGTCCAGGTGCCTTTAAAAATGTTTTGTTTGTTTGTTTAAATCAGTGGAAATTACAAGTTGCACAACAGCAGGACATACTATATTGTGTATAAATACTTTACAAAATTTAAATTCAAAAAGTCTAAATGTAAATCTATTCATTTGTTTGTTTGTGTGTGTTTTAATTAGCATAAATCACAAGTTGCACAAGAGTAGGACATTCCACTATTGTGTATAAATACTTTACAAAATTAAAAATATATATATTTATTTAAATCAGCATAAATGACAAGTTGCACAACAGTAGGACATACTACTGTGTATAAATACTTTCTAAATGTAAATTTATTTATTTGTTTGTTTGTTTGTTTGTTTTAATTAGCATAAATCACAAGTTGCACAACAGTAGGACATACTACTATTGTGTAATACTTTACAACATTTTTATTAAAAAAATAAACAATTCTAAATGTAAATGTATGCATGTATGTATGCATTTATTTATTTCAGTATAAATTACAACTTAAGACATACTACTATTGTGTATAACTACTTTACAAAGTTTAAATAAAAAAAAAATAAAACAAATTCTAAATTTACATGTATTTATTTAAAATCAGCAAAAATTAATACTACCATGATGTATAAATACTTTACAAATTTAGATATATTGTAAATTTATCTATTTACTTAGCTTTTAAAAATCAGCATAAATTCAAAGTAGTGCATAAATACCTCTATTTATAAATACTTTACAAGTTTAAATATGTATTTAATTACATTTATTTATGTATTTATTTCTAAATTGATTTGTTTAAATTAATCGTAGTACAACAAATGATGAATAAATACTTTAAAAATATTAATTAATTAATTCATTCATTCATTCATTTAAAATCAGCATAACAAGTAGTACAACATTAGTACATACTAAGGAAGTAGTTTTTTCGATGTGATGTTTTTATTTCTGCTCTGCGGTCTGTTTTTCTTCTGTACAGTGACTGTTGTAGTCAGTGGATGATGTGAAGATCATGATCTGATCATGTTATCAGGGGCGGACTTAGTGAATTGGGGGCCCCAGGCAAATATAGGAATGGGGACCTATACATTTGCACATTCTTTTCTGTCATGATGCTTGCTGCTGCACAATGGTGCCCTAGTTCAGTCCAATGTTTCTACGTTTTGCATGTACATGTTATAATGGGATTCTTTCATTTACATTTATTCATTTAGCAGACACTTTTATTCTTTCATGTTGTAGACCACGAAATAGCAATTGATTTACCATTGAGATACAAGTTTTAACAAAAAAACTAAATAAATTATAAAATGATGAACCTCACAATTGAACCTTTAAACTGTTTTTTTATTTTAAGAAAAGGGATGCGTCAGAAGTATAAATTATTATATTATTTAAAACGGATTTATGTGGGTGGATTTTCGCATTGGACTGAACAAAAACTGCAGACTGGATTATTGAAAATGCACATTCATTCTATAGTCTGTACTTTATCAGGTAAAATTTTAATTTTAATTTTTATCTGTTCTAAATGTACCTTAAATTAATACTTTTCAAGTTTTTAATACTTTAATCAACATGGGCATGGACAAATATGGATGCTTTATGCAATATATGTGTATTATTAGTGAAACCATAGTAAACATACATAGAGCATGAAGAGCAGGCATGTATCATAGGTCATAGATGTTTTTCAAAGAATGTGTTCATGTCTATTAGACTCATGAAAAAAAGAACATAGAAATACCAGGTTCCTATTACTTCTCTTTCTTTGCTCTGAGCAAATTACTGACACAAACCTGTTTACATTTTCACGACAGGGCAGCTCTTCTTCTGAACATACAAAATGTACATTTATTATTTATTACATTTGTTTCCCTCTCTGTGCCCACATACTGTATTTTGATGCAGACAAATTCTCAATAAAACTGTTTTCATTGGTATATTTTACTGTTTCTGTTGTCAGACAACAGAATGAATATGAAATAGTGACTGAAACGCGATCCATTAAGACATAACCAGCTCTCCCTTCCAAGATGTTAATCTGCACAAAAACCCTGATTTATAATCGTGCCGTCATCTGATCAAATCAAATAGGCTACACATAAGATAAAGACAATAGCTGTGCTGTGATTTCGGCTATACTTGCATGTAAAATTAGAGAAGCATCATATCTGTTTTAACTGAAAGCGCAGCTCCTTTCAGCTGCTCGCTGTACAGAGCAGACGGGGAGAGAGAGAGAGAGAGAGAGAGAGGGAGAGAGAGAGAGAGGGAGGGGTGTACACGCGCTGGGAAAGGGAGACCTCGCGCTCGCGCGGCAGTCAGCGTCAGGTGCATAATATTTGAATTTGCTACAAGCAGGATACACAAGAAGCACGTTCAACTCAGACACGCAGACGGTTGTCCTGGTAATAAACACCGTAAACCGCAACCGTTCGCGTGTCCGCGCTTAATGCGCGTCTGGTATATGAAAAGCATTTTAGGGGGCCCTTGGCTTTTGGGGGCCCAAGGCAGTCGCCTACCTTTGCCTAATGGGTAAGTCCGCCCCTGCATGTTATCCATCACTGGTGTGGGTTTAAAGGGATCACAACCTTGTTAAGCAAATAACGTGAGGGTAATTAGTCCTGTTGCCCTCAGCTTAATCCAAACCCTCCTGAGACGAGCTCTCATTACAGGCCAGCTTGATTGAATCTTAATCATTTTCAGATTTCGATTGAAATCTTAATAGTTTTATTGACAGAAGAAGCGTGACAATAAGACCCTTTCGTTAAATTCAGCCTTCGAGGAACATTGCAATCATCGTGTTTATGAGATGAGCGCACTTGAACGCCATAATGTCATAATTACCCATTTTCCTTTGAGGCTTGAGTTGAGGGCGTTTCAATTGTGAATGTTGATGGTATAATTGCATTTGTGTGCATTTTGTGTATTGTTGATGAAGATGAGAATTGAAACTCATTAGTTTAGATTAGTAAAAAAATATTTTCTTAGTATTTTTGACTTGTTTTACAGTATAAATATCTAAAAATGCTATAATTATAATAATCAAGACTCATTTACTTAAAATTATTTAAGGTATTAAGCATAAAGTCACTTAATTTTGATACATCTTTTCAGAAAACAAGATTTGATATCCCATCCTGAAACTTATCCTAACTAAAACATAAAATTAATTTTAACTGAAATTATAAAATATAAATATAAATAATAAATAAAATATATTAAAAGAAAAATTGTTTCCAAAGCAACATTTCTCATTTTAATTGAGTTTAACATAATGTACTAAAATAATTAAAGCTAAACCTGAAATAATAAAGAATAAAAACTATTTTATTCAATGACATTGAAAGAAAGCTACAAAAAATGACAAAAAACACAAAACAAAATTCCTATAAAAATAAAATTAATACTGAAAATATAAAAACTATACAAAAATTTTTAAATATTAAAGTAAACTAAATTGTATCTGTTATACTAAAATAACCCTGCACAATGATACTAAAATAACACAGTTTAAATATTTTACTAAAAAAAATTAAACAAAAATACTAATAAAATTATTTTTTTGTGAACAAAATCACTTTTAATCACAGCTTTCAAATTCATACACATGATGATTTGATGTCAGAAAAAATTCCTGAGAATCAATTCATTAGAAACGCTTTATCTTTTAAAAATTAATTATGCATACGAAACCAATACACATTTAACTTTTAAAAATTATGCAAATCAAGTTCAGCTTTTAAAGATTATGCAGATTAAATTATAAATTGTGCATACAAATACAAATTGGGGCTCTTTGTAGATGGACACTAAGCATCTCGTTTATTCAGTCGAGTGTGTGACAATTCTCATTAAAAGCAGTCAGAGGGGATGCTGGGACTGTTACTACAGCAACCAGGTACAAGATTCAGGTGACCTCAGAGTCATGTGTGTCACAGTGTCACACACACACACACACACACACACACACTGTGATAACTACCATCATTCTCTCAGTGTCAGAATTTAATGGTTCACTGAAGACAGACAAGCTTCACTTGTGTGTGTGTGTGAGCTGCTGGCAAATTAAGGTTGAGGATGTTATATGGCTTGGACCTTATGAAATAGATTGTCTATTATTAAACTCTAAACACACACACATACTCGCTGTGGGCTTTAGGTCGGTTAGGCTGAGCTCTGGATCACACTATCAGCCGGCGGCTCAACTTAAATCAATGTCACGATCTGTCTGTCTGTTTCAGGCTCACGGCTTGTGTTATTTTCTCTAAAGAGACACACATTTACCTGTCTAATAGAGATAAAACACCAAACAACAGGAAAAAAAACATTAGAAATCTGCAGGAAAATGCAGCAGATTTCTACAAACAAATAAATAAATAAAAATAAGGACATTTATTATACATTTTCAAAACTCTTAGTACTAATATCACAACAGATCATCAAAAGTGCATATTTTCAATTGCCTTAGTACAATACACACAATCACAAAGTATCCTTTTCACTGCACAAAATAAGTGTTTTATCTATATACAGTATATACATTTTTAATTCACAGTAACCACTAGTGTGTGTGTGGTTCAGGTAAATCCTATGTTATGGGGATAAAATGTCCCCACGAAGATGGCAATATTTGAAATCCTTGTCCTTGTGGGAGACCATGATTTTCATAAGGAGTTGTGCTAGTGTAGGGCAGGGGTCACCAAACTTGTTCCTGGAGGGCTGGTGTCCTGCAGAGTTTAGCTCCAACCCTAATCAAACACATTTGAACTAGCTAATCAAGGTCTTGCTAGGTATACTTAAAACTTCCAGGCAGGTGTGTTGAGCCAAGTTGGTGCTAAACTCTGCAGGACACCGACTTCCCAGGACTGAGTCTGGTGACCCCTGGTGTATAGGGGAATAGAATATACAATGTACAGTTTGTACAGTATGAAACGCATTACTCCTATGGAATGACACCATAATGATAGGAATACCTGTGTGTGTGTAGGCTTTTACAAACATTATGGATTTAATGTGAGCTATGCAAGTTAGGTAATGTAAGTGTACATTCTAAAATGACAATTAGTGCCTGTATTACTGGAATTTCAGTAACAAAGGTGATTTGAAACATGTATCTTTCATTATTTGCTCTTGAATGAACAGATTGTTAAAATGTACTAAATTGAAAAGATCACAAAATTGTGTATCAGTAATTAAATCAAATGTTCTCAATATATTATATATTAATTTCATACATGTATACACACACAGTGCATTCGGAAAGTATTCAGAACCCCTTCACTTTTTTAAATTTTGTTTTGTTGCAACCTGATACTACAATTGTTTCATTTTTTTTCCTCATTAATCTACACTCCATACCTCATAATGACAACAGAATTTTAGAAATGTCTGTAAATTTATAAAAAAAAATAAAAAAAACACTGATATCGCATTTACATAAGTATTGAGACCCTTTACTCAGTACTTAGTTGAAGCACCTTTGGCAGCAATTACAGCCTCAAGTCTTTTTGGGTATGACGCAACACCACCAGAAAGCCCAGATCAGAGGAGTGTTGCTGTGATGTTTGTCCTTCTGTAGGTTTCTCCCATCTGCATATATGATCATGGAGCTCAACTAGAGTGACCATCAGGTTCTTGGTCACCAGTCTAGACAAGGCCCTTCATCAATTTCTCAGATTGGCCAGGAGGCCAGCTCTAGGAAGAGTCCTGGTTGTGCCAAACTTCTTCCATTTGAGAATTATGGAAGCCACTGTGCTCTTGGGAACCTTTAGTGCAGCAGAATTTTTTTTTTGTAGCCTTCCCCAGATCTGTGCCTCTATACAATCCTGTCTCTGTGCTCTGCAGGTAGTGCCTTTGACCTCATGGCTTGGTTTTCACTCTGATATGCATTCTTAGCTGTGAGGCCTTTAATAGAGAGGTGTGTGCCTTTCCAAATCATGTCCAATCAATTTAATTTACCACAGGTGGACTCCAATCAAGGTGTAGAGACATCTCAGAAATGATCAAGAGGAATGGGAGGCACCTGAGCGAAATTTCAAGTGTTGTTGCAAAGGGTCTGAATACTTATGTAAATGTGATATTCAGTTGTTTCTTTTTAATAAATGTAGAGATATGTCTAAAATTCTGTATTCACTTTGTCATTATGAGGTACGGAGTGTAGATTAATGGGAAAAAAATGAATTTAAACTTGTGAAATTGAAATTGAAAAAAAAGTGAAGGGGGTCTGAATACCTTCTGAATGCACTGTGTGTGTGTGTGTGTATATATATATATATATATATATATGTGCATGTATATATATTAGTAGTAATAGTAGTAGTAGTAGAATAAAATATTTATATTTACAATATTTTTTTTATATTATATTATATTACAATTTAATATTTATTTTATTTTATTTTTATGACAGTCGTCTGCCATTGGTTAGGCCAATACATTTTGATGGTGACTTCTTTAAATTTCTTTAAAAATTAACAAATTTATTTTTATATTATTATTATTAGTAGTAGTAGTAAAATATTTAAAATGTTTTAATAAAAAAAGTTTTATAGCTAAATATTTATAGTAAATCAATATTATAGCATCAGTTTCTGAGGGAATCCACCCATGTCTGTTTAGCACATTTCCATATTCACAATAGCATGTGTTGTGTGTATAAATGTGAATGTTCTGTGTTTGTCTGCTGTAATATGATTTATTGTCCCTCTCTTTTCTTTATTTGTGTGTCAGTTTGTGGCTCATCCGAACTGCCAGCAGCAGCTGCTGACGATCTGGTATGAGAATCTGTCAGGTTTGCGGCAGCAGTCCATCGGGGTGAAGTGTTTGACGGTTCTGGGCGTCACTGTCGGATTGCCTTTCCTCGCCATCGCCTACTGGATCATGCCCTGCAGCAAGGTGACAAACACACACATCTCTGCTTCTCTGACTCTTCAGATGAGAAGACACTATCACACACTATCTTCTACAAGCTGTTTTAAACACACTGTAATCCACACTGCTGTAGAAGATGACTTCTTACATTAGTGCATGTTCCTTCACTTCTTGTAATTTAGTTTTACATGATACTTTTCCTTCTCTCTGACAGTCTATTTAATAATTATTTGTTGGCTACTAGCATCGGTTATTTTTTTCTTTAATTTTTTAATATTATATAAAAGATACATTTATTTAGCTACATTCAGTATAAAATCAGAACATATTTTGGAGATATGCCACTATATTATATTATATTATATTTTAAATTATATTATATAAAACATTTAAGTTTCATTAGTATAACATTTGAACATATTTTTATATAATATTTAAAGCTTTGTTTGGCAGAGTTGAGAAAAATATAACTTAACATTATTATATTATATTATATTATATAAAGACATTTATGTTTGCAATATGTATCTTTTTATGTATTTTTGCAGTGTAGTTTCAGTAAATGCAGGAAAAAAAAGCTTTTTTTATTTAAAAAGTGCAAGAAAAGTAGTCTATAGACGGTAGCTTATGACAAAATTGATTGATGGCTTTGACCTTTGTGACCTTTCCCCCCTCCCCCACGCGGCCCACCCACATCGCGACCACCCATGTAGTGTTGACCCCTCAAATGAGATCCAGATGTTACAATCATCATGCGTGAAGCTCCGGCGTCATCCGGGATGTTATCCGGTCGGTGAAAAAACCATAAATGAGCGGTTGAGGAATGTTTTGAAGATATTATGGAGCGTTTTGAAACTTCCTCATGGGAACATCTGTGTGGGCGCCCCTCCCCATCTGCGGCACGCGTGGTGTCCCGTTGCACGCTTTCTCTCCCTCTCTATCTCTATGGGATTTTCTCTATGAAAAAAAAACAATAATGAACGAAAAATATTAAAAAGTCATGAGAACATATCACAATATGCGTACCTGCAATATATTCTGTTGAATAAAAAGAATTTAAATAAAATAAGCTATCATTGAGAAGGGATAAAAATGCTTAGCTTAACAAATGAAATGGTTAAAAAATATAAATTGCCTTACATTTTCCAAGAGCAAAAGATTTCCTCCTTTTGCGAGGATGACTATTCTTTGAATGAGATGAATACAAAAAATGGTCACTTTAATTCTGTCTCTCTCTCTCTCTCTCACTCACACACACACACACACACACACATTTGCGTAATCGTCTAAAACGGTGATATTACACAGAATCCTGATGTTTTTATCTACAGATAATTATACATGTTACAACCATCACAGAAAACATTACATCTTAGAAAATAAATGAATAATTCATGTGCTTTATAAGTAATTTACTCATGGGCTCAATAGAATGTTCCCTCTCCCTCTCGCTGTGAGAGGACACTTGCCCCACACCATAGGTTAAACAAGTAGCCAACACAGACACACATTCAATCGTCAGAGTCTTACTCTCGTCTTTGAAAATAAATATTTTAACAGGCAAATGGTAAGGGATATAGTGGACTCAACATATCCGGGCATGTTTTATGGAGTATTTCCATATACATATTTCAGTTCACGTTTATTTGTATATTTGTATTTGTATCACAGACATTTGAGTTTCTACATTATATTTAGAACCTTTAATATTTATATTACCATTATATTAATGCAATTTATACAGTATCATCCCCTTAACCCACCCATCACAGTAAACTTTCTGCATTTTATATTTTCATAGAAATCGTTTAGTATAATGTAAAAAGCTGTTATGATCGTGGGACAATTATTTGGAATATTACTACACTCCATAGACACTCCATGACACTCCATGACCTCCCTAAAAAATGTTTATATATATTGTTTTTAAGCAATCTAAATTATGAGGACTCAAGAAGTTTAATCATAAACCGCATTGTTATATCAGAGTAATACCCATGTCATTAAACAAATTTGTGTTCTGATAAATCATGCAAACATTTCAAGCTAAAGAGAGACTTATCTCTATTTTAAAGAATATTGAAATATATAATTATATATGACGGCATGTTACTAAAGCAAATCATTAATCATTCATTTTAATCAAGTATTCAACATTTATTTAACACATCATTCTCTTCATTTAAAGAATATGGTAATAAACAAAATATATAATTATATATGTCATAGTAACAAACATGTTACTAAAGCAAATCATTAATCATTCATTTTAATCAAGTATTCAACATTTATTTAACACATCATTCTCTTCATTTAAAGAATATGGTAATAAACAAAATATATAATTATATATGTCATAGTAACAAACATGTTACTAAAGCAAAGCAAATCTTTTATCGTACATTTTAAACTCATATTCAACATTTAAGTTTATTGAACTTATAAAACACACAACTCTCTTCTTTTAAAGAAGGTAGTTAAAAACTGTGATTATATATAACATACATTATTCTGGGGGGAATTAACTAAAATTAAATGTTTACAAAATGTACCTAAGTTGGGAAATTAAGTCCTGCTTTTGAGCTCTTCTAACTCACAAGAGTAAAATGTCAGTCTGAGTTAGACGAGCTGACACACACACACACACACACACACACACACACACACACACACACACACACACACGTTGTTTTGTATGTTTTCTGTGGACGTTCCACATATAGTCGTAATGATTTTGTACTCTACGTTTACCAAAATTCTGCATACACCCCTTTTTAAATAAGATATTGATTGCAATCTTAATTACGAGGACTCAGGAAATTTCATCATAAACTGCATTTACGTTGTTATGTCAGAGTAAAACCCATGTCATTATACAAATTTGTGTTCTGATAAATCATAAACATTTCAAGCTAAAGAGAGACTTGCCTCTATTTTAAATTATGTGGAAATATTTAATTATATGACAGCATGTTACTTCCTTGTTACCAAGCAAATCATTCATCATTATTTTAAAACAAGTATTCGTTATGTAGTTTATTGAACTTATAAACACATCCTAGTAACAAACATGTTACAGCAAAGCAAACCATTTATCACACATTTTAAACAAGTGTTTTCGTTTTTCACTAACCACACATAAATGCTGTTTTCTTAAAACCACAAACATGTGTGTTCAAGCTACAGGCATATTATTGTAGCCAAGTTTGTGCTGAATACAGTATAATCAGACTTTAGACTATTAATATGCTTTTTTAAGACTCTGAAAAACACCAATGTCAGGGACATGACAAAATTTCTACAGGGGACCCCAAAACCCTTCTGATCCAGAGGGTTAAAGAAGGTGGTAATACATATATAATTATATATGTCAGCATGTTACAAAGGCAATTCATTCATCATGCATTTTAAACACATTCAACATTTATTTAAGTTTATTGAAACTTATAAGACACATAATTATCTTATTTTAAAGATGTTAATAAATAAGTTTGATTATATGTAACATACTATATAAACATTTACAAGTCTTAGGCGATAATAAAATGTCTTACATTTTTTCTGTGAACAATGATGTCCAAATTCTGTGAATAAAAAAAAATAAAATAAAATAAAAAGTTTAAGTTATAAACATTATTAAATATAAACAAAAGTCACAGCTCCTCTTTGGGAATCTCCAATGTGAAACTGCAGGGTCTGCCTCAGACCCTGACAGACAAGGGAGGATGAGGGGTCGAGTTACAGACCAGATGATCTGAGATGTTATTCTGTTTTTTTCTCTAAGTGAATGTTATAGCAGTGTTAATAATGATTTCAAAGCCTAATCTTAAGACTTTAAATAAACATTTGGTAGAATCCTGTGGTTTTTGCTTAAATTTCAACTAAAGTATAATTTATATCAGATTTATTTCACATTAAACACTTCAGCATCTTTAAAAAGGTTCTTATTTTAAGTATCATCTCCAATGTTTTAATCCCCTCACACATGCGATAAAACATTTCGCCAAAGTCTTTCTGTATGTTTTAAAAAAATAAACTAGCAATATTTTAAAAAGTCTCCATATGTGGGTCTTATTTAAGTTTGATTTTTTTTTTAGAAAATTTTATATTGAATTTATTTCAAGGCATATTACTGCTTAAAAGGCTAAATAATTTTTTATTTTTTTAAAAAAGTGACCATATCTTAGAGTATTAGTCTACTGGGGTGAGCCTGTAGCTATGATCTAGTTCTACCAGAGAAAAGACTTTGCAAAATCATCCATGTCGCCACGATGCGCATTCTTCGAATACCTGCTGAGTCGTAAACCACGCTTGAATGAAACATCAACATGCTAGTAGAGTCTTGGTCTCAGCATCTTGGCTCAATGGCCTCTCCTGAGAATATTTCATTGCACTTAAAAAAACAAAACACAGTACAAGCTAAATGAATGTCCGACGGTATGAAAAACCTACGTTGTTAAAACCTATATGCAATATGTATTAAACATACGCTTTTGTTGCTAAGACTGCTTATTAATAATGTTGTCAGGGGACGCCAACTGCAAACAGATCCACACACACACACACACACACACACACACACACACACACACACACACACACACACACACACACACACACACAGGAAGGTCAGCAGTTCAGGTCTGCATATTCCTTTTCCCCAGAATCAATTATTTCTATAATACTTGCTGATTTTAAAGCACAAACTTACTTTAAAGTTTGAATAAAAGGTTACCAAATATAGTTTCATACCCGTTGTGTTCTAACAAAGTCATTAATCTATTCTCTTTGTTTTATACGATTTACTTCTACGAAGGATCATGATACTTTTATAAGTCTGATAAATATGTGATGAATGCAGATGAAACGAGAATTGAGCTACCAAGTTTGATGTGATGTTTTTAAGGGATTTTATTTATTTTTAAATACAACTAAACAGATAAAAGATTCTTCTTTCTTTTTGACAAACCTACATTTAAAAGTATTTGATCTTAAAATGATTTGCTCTTATTTTCCACGTTCCAATAGATGAACCTTCTTACCCCAACAAAGAAATCACATTACACATTCATTCAACATATTTCATTCAATATTATTTATTATTTATTTATTGTTATTATTATTTTACTTAGGGTTAGTGTTACGGGATACAGGAAATATGCCTGCACAACAGAAATATGTATCAGTATAACAAATACCTAATACTGAAATACTCTCTTCTAAATATATTTAATGTTTTTAGATTTAGTGTTGATTTTGACGGACTACCCCAATAGCTGTATACCTTTGTCATTGTTTTTGTACAGTTTTTAGATGAAGACCATCCTCAGAGTTTGGTCAATCATGCAGCGAGTGAAAACGAGAACAAATGCGGTATAAGATAATTAAAGGAAAGTCAAGAGAGTGTTTAAACTGAGATTGTGGTGTACAGATTACTGGTCTATCTACAAAGAGGCCACGCGACGCAAGGCCTCGATCTTACTATTTCACTGTTACATGTACATCATTTAGAGCGTATAAAGTTGCACATTACAAGTTGAAGATGGCGTGGAAACACAATTTTCTGTGTACGCGTCTCTAAATGTGACTTTAATAAATCACTGTTGTTTTTAAGAAAAAGCTATGATTCAGTCCGTTTTATTCAGTCGTTGTGCCTTTTTAGTTTTGTTCCAGGAAACAGGTACGACTGTAACTGTCTGTTCCTCTTTAAGAAAACAAGCGGCCGGCAGTTTTTAACATCTCTTAATTTTTCACAATCGCAAATGTTTTTTAGCTTAAATATTAGTTTTAGTCAGTTACAAAAGTGTCAGGCATGATGCTTATATGTCTTTAAATACTTACGACAAAGTTACAGGTTTCTTGGGCGAACGCTTGCCAGAGTGTTACTCAATAAGTCCTCTGCGTTATCTTTTATTAAAATATTCCATTGAATATCACTAAGACAAATTCTGTAACAGCGTTCGTAAATGAATATAAACGTACAAATCTTTATAGAGACAATAAGAACAATACGGTCTAACAACACAAACACAAATGCTTGTTCTAACTTTCACACA
Organism: Aspiorhynchus laticeps; assembly: GCA_023376895.1. Taxonomy (NCBI): domain Eukaryota; kingdom Metazoa; phylum Chordata; class Actinopteri; order Cypriniformes; family Cyprinidae; genus Aspiorhynchus; species Aspiorhynchus laticeps. The sequence goes on from CM041813.1 coordinate 24,865,734, forward strand.
CCAGACTGATCCTTGCTAACTACGCCTAAATATGACTTATATGCTCCCACTAAGTCAGATAATGAGGAAGAACCAAATTGTCTATCACAGCCATGCTGATGATACCCAGATCTACCTGGCCTTATCTCCAAATGACTATAGCCCCATTGACTCCCTCTGCCAATGCATTGATGAAATTAACAGTTGGATGTGCCAAAACTTTCTTCAGTTAAACAAGGAGAAAACTGAAGTCATTGCATTTGGAAACAAAGATGAAGTTCTCAAGGTGAATGTATACCTTGACTCTAGGGGTCAAACAACTAAAAATCAAGTCAGAAATCTTGGGGTGATTCTGGAGACAGACCTTAGTTTTAGTAGTCATGTAACTAAATCAGCATACTATCATCTCAAAAACATTGCAGGAATTAGATGTTTTGTTTCCAGTCAAGACTTGGAGAAACTTGTTCATGCCTTTATCACCAACAGGGTGGATTATTGTAATGGTCTCCTCACCGGCCTTCCAAAGAAGACCATTAGACAGCTGCAGCTCATCCAGAACGCTGCTGCCAGGATTCTGACTAGAACCAGAAAATCTGAGCATATCACACCTCAGGTCCTTACACTGGCTTCCAGTTACATTTAGGATTGATTTTAAAGTACTTTAACTCGTTTATAAGTCTCTCAATGGTCTAGGACCTAAATACATTGCAGATATGCTCACTGAATATAAACCTAACAGACCACTCAGATCATTAGGATCGAGTCAGTTAGAAATACCAAGGGTTCACATAAAACAAGGGGAGTCCTCTTTTAGCTATTATGCTGGAACCAGCTTCCAGAAGAGATCAGATGAGCTAAAACATTAGACACATTTAAATCCAGGCTCAAAACTCATCTGTTTAGCTGTGCATGTGTTGAATGAGCACTGTGCTACGTCCGAACTGACTGCATTGTATTTTATGTATAATCCTTTTCTATTTAACGGTTTTAAATTTAATTTTAAATCAATTTCTATATCATTTTAAAAATCCTTGTTTTATTATTTTTAATTCCTTGTTTTTATTGCTGTGAATGATTATTTCACTTTTTTTATGTAAAGCACTTTGAATTACTACTGTGTTTGAAATGTGCTATATATATAAACTTGCCTTGCCTAAAACTTAGATATCTTGACTTTATCCGTGTGTTTAACGGCGCTAGGCCTTGCCACACCGTTGTGAGATATAAACCGCAAAGTTTTTCATAGTTTGCGCATTCTTTCCATTTTAATTTGTTTACCGCTCTTGTTGTATTTCCCATCTAATGGTAATTGTCAGGCCTTGCGCTTTGCATCCTAGTTTTTGCTGTCATGTTAGCGGGCTCTTTGTCCATATTTCTGTGAATTTGCTTGATTTTTTAAAATATGGCTTCAACCCGTCATCTTCATTCGAGACGTTTACGTTATATTATTAACACCGTTTATATCATGCATGATCGTTTCTCGATAATTAATTCCCTCTACGCTCGTATTCCGGCCGTTTTCTTTTTAGAAAATGTATTAAAAATATTTTTATAAAATTGCTCATTTGTAAGATGATTTTAAAGTGTATGCAAAATCATTCAAATTGAACTCGGAAAAAAGATAACGAGGGATTCAACCTTTTATTTTGAACAGTATATTGTTGGATATACATTGAAGTAGTGAAGACAATGATCAAATTACAAACAATAGTAATGATATTACAGGCGGTCTAGCCAGAAAAGAAAATTTCTGCAGACCAACATGTTTTGTTGTAATATAAAATCAACCAACGATCCGACAATTTCACATATCATGGATTCATAATTTTTTGCGATCAGCGACGTACATAAATCTGTTACATACGTACACAGACAAAGAACCTCGTTAACGTCCATCTCATCCTCACATTCACACAACACATCCAGAATTTTTCTGGCCGTTAAAGGGACTGGGTCTCTGCCGGTAATAAACATGCTCGTCAAATCGGGCCATGAATCGGTCAGACTTCTTACAACGTCCATTTCTTTCTTGAGATTTTTTACACGCTTGGTATCCCCCGTAGAATCATGATACGGATCGGACGCAGCATCGATGATCGTGGTCATAAGATCGATCATTTGGTCTCGGTAATGCGGTTTAAACGTAGAGTCTATAATGCCTTTTACAGGACACGTTTTACCCGCGCCGCAGTCGCACTTCGGCTGATCATCCGCAGCGTCGCTCTCCATCGGCTTTTGCGCGGCGTCAGACATCCTTTTCAGAAATCGATTCTTTCTTTTGACTGTTTTAATCCACGATGGATCCTCCGAAGCGATATTAATTGAAAAATTGCAGAGTTCTCAGGATGGTTGAAGCTGATTCTGTCGGGCCCGTGTTTCGATCGTTGTAGTAGTTCTGCGCTGTCAAACGCAGGTCTAGAGTTTATCCGGAACAGCTCCTCTTTGCACACAGAGGATGTAGCGTAGACGTAGGCAAGTAGTGACGGATCTTTTGTACATTTGAGCAAAAGTAAATTGTTGAGGTCCACGTGTCGGCTGTTGGTTGGTTGTTGAGATGGCGGGTGTTGCCGGAGGCGGTGGGCCTGCGGAGCATGTTTTGGTCAAAGAGAAATAGTTCTCACAGAAAGATATTATGGTTAACGATTACGAGGTCATTTATTAGGATTTTTTGTTACGGCAAATTGTTTCAAGTAACGTATCGTGGATCGGGAAAACGTCAGACAAAACACCCGTTGATCAGGTTTGTTATACCGGATACACAGACTGATCGTTTAACTTGACTGAAACAGTTCGTCTATCGTCGAAAAAATGGTGTTTAACAGAGGCACGTCGCTCCGATCGAAATATAGATTCGTTTTGCAGCACCCGAAAGGGTTGTCCTCAGGAATAGGAAAGTCACGATCATACTCGGAGTCGGTCTCGTCTGATTCATCGTCTGATTCGTCGCTGCTTTGAGACAAAAAGTTTTTTTCAGATTCCTCCCGACGTTTATTTCCCATCATGAGATAATTATGGTCATGATGCGTTTTGTTCCAACAGGATGTAATGCACATGTAGGCCGTCCGCGTTGTCACCCGATACCTCATCCCCTGCGTAACAGCATCCCACTGGAAAATGTACCTGATTTTATCGCCAAAATTAAATTCTCTCCAAATTTGATTGTAGAAGTATGTCCAGTCTATGGCGGTCAAAAGCAGGTAGGCGCATTCGGATGTATAGTCCTCGTAAGAATCTAAAACATAGAGTTTCACGGTCTGCAATGACGTGTCAAACAAAAATCTACCTACACGATCATCAGACACTGGGAAATCTTGTTTCACAAAATCTTCACGGACAATCTTCGTCACACGGAGCGTGTCTTCGTCCGTTTCAACAGAACTTCTTGGCGGTGTTACAGACATATCTCTTGTTTCAGGAGCGGCGGAGGCTGTTGTAACGATGTAGAAAACCTTATTTAAATACCGAATTCTGAATCTAGGTGGGCCAAACAACCGAGGAGTAACGCGGCGTGCGCTTTAACGCCTGATATTATCTCTTAAATTATTAGATAATTTATAATAATAGTAGTTCGTGAAAACCTCTGATAGTGGTATTTATCCATTTTCTAAAAAGAAAACGGCCGGAATACGAGGGTAGAGGGATTTAATTATCGAGAAACGATCATGCATGATATAAACGGTGTTAATAATATAACGTAAACGTCTCGAATGAAGATGACGGGTTGAAGCCATATTTTAAAAAATCAAGCAAATTCACAGAAATATGGACAAAGAGCCCGCTAACATGACAGCAAAAACTAGGATGCAAAGCGCAAGGCCTGACATTTACCATTAGATGGGAAATACAACAAGAGCGGTAAACAAATTAAAATGGAAAGAATGCGCAAACTATGAAAAACTTTGCGGTTTATATCTCACAACGGTGTGGCAAGGCCTAGCGCCGTTAAACACACGGATAAAGTCAAGATATCTAAGTTTTAGGCAAGGCAAGTTTATATATATAGCACATTTCAAACACAGTAGTAATTCAAAGTGCTTTACATAAAAAAAAGTGAAATAATCATTCACAGCAAAAAAAACAAGGAATTAAAAATAATAAAACAAGGATTTTTAAAATGATATAGAAATTGATTTAAAATGAAATTTAAAACCGTTAAATAGAAAAGGATTATACATAAAATACAATGCAGTCAGTTCGGACGTAGCACATTGCTCATTCAACAAATGCACAGCTAAATAGATGAGTTTTGAGACTGGATTTAAATGTGTCTAATGTTTTAGCACATCTGATCTCTTCTGGAAGCTGGTTCCAACTGCGGGCGGCATAATAGCTAAAAGCGGACTCCCCTTGTTTTGTGTGAACCCTTGGTATTTCTAACTGACTCGATCCTAATGATCTGAGTGGTCTGTTAGGTTTATATTCAGTGAGCATATCTGCAATGTATTTAGGTCCTAGACCATTGAGAGACTTATAAACGAGTTAAAGTACTTTAAAATCAATCCTAAATGTAACTGGAAGCCAGTGTAAGGACCTGAGGACTGGTGTGATATGCTCAGATTTTCTGGTTCTAGTCAGAATCCTGGCAGCAGCGTTCTGGATGAGCTGCAGCTGTCTAATGGTCTTCTTTGGAAGGCCGGTGAGGAGACCATTACAATAATCCACCCTGTTGGTGATAAAGGCATGAACAAGTTTCTCCAAGTCTTGACTGGAAACAAAACATCTAATTCCTGCAATGTTTTTGAGATGATAGTATGCTGATTTAGTTACATGACTACTAAAACTAAGGTCTGTCTCCAGAATCACCCCAAGATTTCTGACTTGATTTTTAGTTGTTTGACCCCTAGAGTCAAGGTATGCATTCACCTTGAGAACTTCATCTTTGTTTCCAAATGCAATGACTTCAGTTTTCTCCTTGTTTAACTGAAGAAAGTTTTGGCACATCCAACTGTTAATTTCATCAATGCATTGGCAGAGGGAGTCAATGGGGCTATAATCATTTGGAGATAAGGCCAGGTAGATCTGGGTATCATCGGCATGGCTGTGATAGGCAATTTGGTTCTTCCTCATTATCTGACTTAGTGGGAGCATATAAGGCATATTTTAGGCGTAGTTAGCAAGGATCAGTCTGGTGTGTGAAAGTTAGAACAAGCATTTGTGTTTGTGTTGTTAGACCGTATTGTTCTTATTGTCTCTATAAAGATTTGTACGTTTATATTCATTTACGAACGCTGTTACAGAATTTGTCTTAGTGATATTCAATGGAATATTTTAATAAAAGATAACGCAGAGGACTTATTGAGTAACACTCTGGCAAGCGTTCGCCCAAGAAACCTGTAACTTTGTCGTAAGTATTTAAAGACATATAAGCATCATGCCTGACACTTTTGTAACTGACTAAAACTAATATTTAAGCTAAAAAACATTTGCGATTGTGAAAAATTAAGAGATGTTAAAAACTGCCGGCCGCTTGTTTTCTTAAAGAGGAACAGACAGTTACAGTCGTACCTGTTTCCTGGAACAAAACTAAAAAGGCACAACGACTGAATAAAACGGACTGAATCATAGCTTTTGCTTAAAAACAACAGTGATTTATTAAAGTCACATTTAGAGACGCGTACACAGAAAATTGTGTTTCCATGCCATCTTCAACTTCAATAAGGTTCATCTATTGGAACGTGGAAAATAAGAGCAAATCATTTTAAGATCAAATACTTTTAAATGTAGGTTTGTCAAAAAGAAAGAAGAATCTTTTATCTGTTTAGTTGTATTTAAAAATAAATAAAATCCCTTAAAAACATCACATCAAACTTGGTAGCTCAATTCTCGTTTTCATCTGCATTCATCACATATTTATCAGACTTATAAAAGTATCATGATCCTTCGTAGAAGTAAATCGTATACAACAAAGAGAATAGATTAATGACTTTGTTAGAACACAACGGGTATGAAACTATATTTGGTAACCTTTTATTCAAACTTTAAAGTAAGTTTGTGCTTTAAAATCAGCAAGTATTATAGAAATAATTGATTCTGGGGAAAAGGAATATGCAGACCTGAACTGCTGACCTTCCTGTGTGTGTGTGTGTGTGTGTGTGTGTGTGTGTGTGTGTGTGTGTGTGTGTGTGTGTGTGGATCTGTTTGCAGTTGGCGTCCCCTAACAACATTATTAATAAGCAGTCTTAGCAACAAAAGCGTATGTTTAATACATATTGCATATAGGTTTTAACAACGTAGGTTTTTCATGCCGTCGGACATTCATTTAGCTTGTACTGTGTTTTGTTTTTTAAGTGCAATGAAATATTCTCAGGAGAGGCCATTGAGCCAAGATGCTGAGACCAAGACTCTACTCGCATGTTGATGTTTCATTCAAGCGCGGTTTACGACTCAGCAGGTATTCGAAGAATGCGCATCGTGGTTTTTGGAAAGTCTTTTCTCTGGTAGAACTAGATCATAGCTACAGGCTCACCCCAGTAGACTAATACTCTAAGATATGGTCACTTTTTTAAAAAAATAAAAAATTATTTAGCCTTTTAAGCAGTAATATGCCTTGAAATAAATTCAATATAAAATTTTCTAAAAAAAAAAATCAAACTTAAATAAGACCCACATATGGAGACTTTTTAAAATATTGCTAGTTTATTTTTTTAAAACATACAGAAAGACTTTGGCGAAATGTTTTATCGCATGTGTGAGGGGATTAAAACATTGGAGATGATACTTAAAATAAGAACCTTTTTAAAGATGCTGAAGTGTTTAATGTGAAATAAATCTGATATAAATTATACTTTAGTTGAAATTTAAGCAAAAACCACAGGATTCTACCAAATGTTTATCTAAAGTCTTAAGATTAGGCTTTGAAATCATTATTAACACTGCTATAACATTCACTTAGAGAAAAAAACAGAATAACATCTCAGATCATCTGGTCTGTAACTCGACCCCTCATCCTCCCTTGTCTGTCAGGGTCTGAGGCAGACCCTGCAGTTTCACATTGGAGATTCCCAAAGAGGAGCTGTGACTTTTGTTTATATTTAATAATGTTTATAACTTAAACTTTTTATTTTATTTTATTTTTTTATTCACAGAATTTGGACATCATTGTTCACAGAAAAAAATGTAAGACATTTTATTATCGCCTAAGACTTGTAAATGTTTATATAGTATGTTACATATAATCAAACTTATTTATTAACATCTTTAAAATAAGATAATTATGTGTTTTATAAGTTTCAATAAACTTAAATAAATGTTGAATGTGTTTAAAATGCATGATGAATGAATTGCCTTTGTAACATGCTGACATATATAATTATATATGTATTACCACCTTCTTTAACCCTCTGGATCAGAAGGGTTTTGGGGTCCCCTGTAGAAATTTTGTCATGTCCCTGACATTGGTGTTTTTCAGAATCTTAAAAAAGCATATTAATAGTCTAAAGTCTGATTATACTGTATTCAGCACAAACTTGGCTACAATAATATGCCTGTAGCTTGAACACACATGTTTGTGGTTTTAAGAAAACAGCATTTATGTGTGGTTAGTGAAAAACGAAAACACTTGTTTAAAATGTGTGATAAATGGTTTGCTTTGCTGTAACATGTTTGTTACTAGGATGTGTTTATAAGTTCAATAAACTACATAATGAATACTTGTTTTAAAATAATGATGAATGATTTGCTTGGTAACATGGAAGTAACATGCTGTCATATAATTAAATATTTCCACATTCTTTAAAATAGAGGCAAGTCTCTCTTTAGCTTGAAATGTTTATGATTTATCAGAACACAAATTTGTATAATGACATGGGTATTACTCTGACATAACAACGTAAATGCAGTTTATGATGAAATTTCCTGAGTCCTCGTAATTAAGATTGCAATCAATATCTTATTTAAAAAGGGGTGTATGCAGAATTTTGGTAAACGTAGAGTACAAAATCATTACGACTATATGTGGAACGTCCACAGAAAACATACAAAACAACGTGTGTGTGTGTGTGTGTGTGTGTGTGTGTGTGTGTGTGTGTCAGCTCGTCTAACTCAGACTGACATTTTACTCTTGTGAGTTAGAAGAGCTCAAAAGCAGGACTTAATTTCCCAACTTAGGTACATTTTGTAAACATTTAATTTTAGTTAATTCCCCCCAGAATAATGTATGTTATATATAATCACAGTTTTTAACTACCTTCTTTAAAAGAAGAGAGTTGTGTGTTTTATAAGTTCAATAAACTTAAATGTTGAATATGAGTTTAAAATGTACGATAAAAGATTTGCTTTGCTTTAGTAACATGTTTGTTACTATGACATATATAATTATATATTTTGTTTATTACCATATTCTTTAAATGAAGAGAATGATGTGTTAAATAAATGTTGAATACTTGATTAAAATGAATGATTAATGATTTGCTTTAGTAACATGTTTGTTACTATGACATATATAATTATATATTTTGTTTATTACCATATTCTTTAAATGAAGAGAATGATGTGTTAAATAAATGTTGAATACTTGTTTAAAATGAATGATTAATGATTTGCTTTAGTAACATGCCGTCATATATAATTATATATTTCCATATTCTTTAAAATAGAGAAGTCTCTCTTTAGCTTGAAATGTTTGCATGATTTATCAGAACACAAATTTGTTTAATGACATGGGTATTACTCTGATATAACAATGCGGTTTATGATTAAACTTCTTGAGTCCTCATAATTTAGATTGCTTAAAAACAATATATATAAACATTTTTTAGGGAGGTCATGGAGTGTCATGGAGTGTCTATGGAGTGTAGTAATATTCCAAATAATTGTCCTACGATCATAACAGCTTTTTACATTATACTAAACGATTTCTATGAAAATATAAAATGCAGAAAGTTTACTGTGATGGGTGGGTTAAGGGGATGATACTGTATAAATTGCATTAATATAATGGTAATATAAATATTAAAGGTTCTAAATATAATGTAGAAACTCAAATGTCTGTGATACAAATACAAATATACAAATAAACGTGAACTGAAATATGTATATGGAAATACTCCATAAAACATGCCCGGATATGTTGAGTCCACTATATCCCTTACCATTTGCCTGTTAAAATATTTATTTTCAAAGACGAGAGTAAGACTCTGACGATTGAATGTGTGTCTGTGTTGGCTACTTGTTTAACCTATGGTGTGGGGCAAGTGTCCTCTCACAGCGAGAGGGAGAGGGAACATTCTATTGAGCCCATGAGTAAATTACTTATAAAGCACATGAATTATTCATTTATTTTCTAAGATGTAATGTTTTCTGTGATGGTTGTAACATGTATAATTATCTGTAGATAAAAACATCAGGATTCTGTGTAATATCACCGTTTTAGACGATTACGCAAATGTGTGTGTGTGTGTGTGTGTGTGTGTGAGTGAGAGAGAGAGAGAGAGAGAGACAGAATTAAAGTGACCATTTTTTGTATTCATCTCATTCAAAGAATAGTCATCCTCGCAAAAGGAGGAAATCTTTTGCTCTTGGAAAATGTAAGGCAATTTATATTTTTTAACCATTTCATTTGTTAAGCTAAGCATTTTTATCCCTTCTCAATGATAGCTTATTTTATTTAAATTCTTTTTATTCAACAGAATATATTGCAGGTACGCATATTGTGATATGTTCTCATGACTTTTTAATATTTTTCGTTCATTATTGTTTTTTTTTCATAGAGAAAATCCCATAGAGATAGAGAGGGAGAGAAAGCGTGCAACGGGACACCACGCGTGCCGCAGATGGGGAGGGGCGCCCACACAGATGTTCCCATGAGGAAGTTTCAAAACGCTCCATAATATCTTCAAAACATTCCTCAACCGCTCATTTATGGTTTTTTCACCGACCGGATAACATCCCGGATGACGCCGGAGCTTCACGCATGATGATTGTAACATCTGGATCTCATTTGAGGGGTCAACACTACATGGGTGGTCGCGATGTGGGTGGGCCGCGTGGGGGAGGGGGGAAAGGTCACAAAGGTCAAAGCCATCAATCAATTTTGTCATAAGCTACCGTCTATAGATTACTAAGAAAATCCAATTTTCCTGATAAGGCCCCTTAAAATTCATATAATAGGGTAAAAGCTTCACCTTTTCCATAATCACACATGAATAACTATTCAGGCACACACACTCACATCTCTCCAAACTCTATTACAGACTGATTCTCCTACAAGCACACACATAGATAAACACTCATGCTTCATTTCCATGCTGAGGATGAGGAGTTACACACAGACTCTGTGTTTGATGGCCACTTCAACACCGTCTCATGGAAAGATAGGAGACACTACACACACACACACACACACACACACCCGGCGGCTTTTGTCAAGGGTTGGGGATTGAAATCTAATCAGAGCTTGTCAGACAGGAAGTACTGTGAGTTTCTAGAGACGTGTGACCCCGAGAGAGAGAGGAGGGGAAAGAGCATTTGAGGTTCTCGGGGAAAGTGTGTATTTGTGTGAGATGATTTACTTTACAATCATTTGAGGACAATTTTGAATTCTAAAAATAAACAATGTGTTCTTTTAGGATTAAGATTAATCTATAATAATTATAATTAGTTTTATATGAAATGTAGTGTACTTCAATAGAAGTCTGTGCTGTGTGTTCATTTAGATAAACGTGTGTGTTTGTAATTCCTTTTTTTGCTCCGTCATTTGCTACATTCCAAAATATAAAGTGAAAATGTTGCATGACATGATACGGTCAATCAGAACACATATTTTATTTTTTTAAAAAAACTTTGTGTGGCAGATTTGAGAAATGCCATTTAACATATATTATATTAAATTATATTTATTACATTTATTATATTATATTAAAAGAAACATTTATGTTTCATTCAGTATAAAATTAGACCAACTTTTGTTTAATATGTAAAGTTTTGTATGGCAGAGCTGAAAGAAATGTCACATAACATTTATATTAGGGCATGGTGTGACGATTAATTAGTCTAATTAAGCGCAAACTAAATTTGGCTGTGAAAATACCCACAAAGAATATTTAAAGTTATTATTGAGTTAAATGAGAAAGTATCAAGTAGACATTACACATAGTAGCTTTAGAAACAAATAGCCTACTTTGTTTGATTCAACATAAAATTCATTTACAAACTTTTAGGCTACAACGGACTAACATTAACTATGGAACATAAAATAACATAATTTGAGAAACATCTCAGTATTTTTCTGTTCATGCGATGAAAGTCACCAAAACAGCTTTGTTACCAACAGTATTCAAAATATCTTAGTTTATTTTGCGCAAAAAAAAGTAAGTCATTCAGGTTTGAAACAACATTAAGATGAGTAAATGATGACAGATTTTTTTTTTTTTTGTGATGAACTATCCTTTTATTTATTTATTTACTCATTAATTCATTTATTAATTAATTTATTTATTTTTAATAAATGAAAGAAGAAACTAAAACTGCCAGCAGGTGGCAGTAAATGTCTTTATGAGTCATTAATTCATTCAAATGGCTGATTCATTGAGGAATTAAAGGGTTACTCCACCCCAAAATTAAAATTTTGTCATTAATCACTTACCCCCATGTCGTTCCAAACCCGTAAAAGCTTTGTTCATCTTCGGAACACAATTTAAGATATTTTGGATGAAAACCGGAAGGTGTGACTGTCCCATTGACTGCCAAGTAAACAACACTGTCAAGGCCCAGAAAAGTATGAAAGACATCGTCAAAATAGTCCATCTGCCATCAGTGGTCCAACCGTAATATGAAGCTACGAGAATACTTTTTGTATACAAAGAAAACAAAAATAACATTAATTGAATAAAATATTCAATATTTTTGTTTTCTTTGCATACAAAAAAGTATTCTTATAGCTTCATAACATTACGGTTGAACCACTGATGGCAGATGGACTATTTTGACAATGTCTTTCATACTTTTCAGGGCCTTGACACATTAAACTGACAGCCCTAATTTATATATATATTATATTAAAATTGTATCAGGAAAGCAGCAGCCTAATAAAGAGGCTGACTGGCACAACATATTTTACACTAAACTTAATTGTACTTAAAAAAAAAATTGTGCAAAATACTTTTGTATTTCAATAATTCATTTTAAGTAAACATATCAGAAATACTGCTCATCCCTGCATGTTAGCATCAAATTGAAATCAGTTGTTTGAGTCACACGAAGAGCACTGTGATGTACAGGTGCATCTCAATAAATTAGAATGTTGTGAAAAAGTTAATTTTTTCTTGTAACTTATTTCAAAAAGTGAAAATTTCATATCTTTTAGATTCATTACATGTAAAGTAAAACATTTCAAAAGTTTTTTTTTGTTTTAATTTTGATGATTAGAGCTTACAGCTCATGAAAGTCAAAAATCAGTATCTCAAAATATTAGAATATTTACATTTGAGTTTCAATTAATGACCATCTCTACAGTATAAATTCCGGATATCTCTTGTTCTTTGAAACCACAATAATGGAGAAGACTGCTGACTTGGCAATGATCCAGAAGATGAACATTGACACCCTCCACAAAGAGGGTAAGTCACAGAGGATCATTACTGAAAGGTGTGGCTGTTTACAGAGTGCTGTATCAAAGCATATTAAATGCAAAGTTGACTGGAAGGAAGAATTTGGGTAGGAAAAGGTTCACAAGCAACAGGGATGACTGCAAGCTTGAGAATACTGTCAAGCAAAGCTGATTCAAACACTTGGGAGAGCTTCACAAGGAGTGGACTGAAGCTGGAGTCAGTGCATCAAGAGTCACCACGCTCAGACGTCTTCAGGAAAAGGGCTAACAGGCCACTTCTGAACCAGAGACAACGTCAGAAGCATCTTACCTGGGCTGTGGAGAAAAAGAACTGGACTGTTGCTCAGTGGTCCAAAGTCCTCTTTTCAGATGAAGGTAAATTTTGCATTTCATTTGGAAATCAAGGTCCCAGAGTCTGGAGGAAGAGTGGAGAGGCACAGAATCCATGTTGCTTGAAGTCCAGTGTGAAGTTTCCACAGTCAGTGATGATTTGGGCTGCCATGTCATCTGCTGGTGTTGGTCCACTGTGTTTTGGACTTGGCACCTGCCCACACTGCCAAAGGTACCAAAAGCTGGTTCAATGACCATGGTGTTACTGTGCTTGATTGGCCAGCAAACTCGCCTGACCTGAACTATGGGGTATTGTCAAGAGGAAGATGAGAGACACCAGACCCAACAATGCAGATGACCTGAAAAAGCAACCTATCAAAGCAACATGGGCTTCCATACCACCTCAGCAGTGCCACAAACTGATCACCTCCATGCCACGCTGAATTGAGGCAGTAATTAAAGCAAAAGGAGCCCCTACCAAGTATTGAGTACATATACAGTAAATGAACATACTTTCCAGAAGGCCAACAATTCACTAAAAATGTTTTTTTTATTGGCCTTATGAAGTATTCTAATTTGTTGAGATAGTGAATTGGTGGGTTTTTGTTAAATGTGAGCCTAAATCATCACAATTAAAAGAACCAAAGACTTAAACTTGTCACGGTGCACACAGCAGGGAGGAACAAGGAACATGGAGACGAGGACATAAACTCAAATTACAGTCTTTAATGAGGACATGGCAGGACAAGGCAAGGCTGACAGACAGGAAACACCGGGAGTAACGAGTAGACCAGACGAAATCAAACTGAACAGACAGGACTATAAATACACAGGTAAATCATAGATAACAAGACAAACACAGCTGGACACGAATTAACTAATAATCACATCTGACGAGGACAGGAAACAAACCAAATATGGACACAGGAGGTGGGAACACATGACACACACAACAGAACCCTGACAAAACTACTTCAGTCTGTGTGCATTGAATTTATTTAATAAACGAGTTTCACAATTTGAGTTGAATTACTGAAATAAATGAACTTTTCCACGACATTCTAATTTATTGAGTTGCACCTGTATATGTAGAGTGTTTGAATTCAGTCACTTATGAGGGCAATGTCTCATTAAAGTGTTTAAACTGTCTGAGAGAGAGAGAGGTGATGAAAGACTAGCAGACAGATGAATGGCTACTGATGATGATGATGATGAAGGTATTGTGTGCGAGACACTTAAACTCGAGAGCAATCAAAACCTTCACGTCATCTGTGCTGAGAAAAACACTGACTGAATACAAATGATTGATTTTGGACAAAGTCTCTGATGATCTTTCGGAGAAAAATAGTTTAATAAACCTCCAGTAAGAGCCAATTCATCTGAGAGAAACTTCTCTGCTGTTGTGGATGAATGTGTTTGTATGACCGAATATTAAAATAATCTAGAATCTAGAAAGAGTCTCTAGCTAATAATCAGAACATCAGCTCTATAAAATTCACCTAACATTCACATCGTCTTCATGAATTGTGATGAGTCACACTTTAAAGGAATAATTCACACTCATGTTGTGCTAAACCTGAATGACTTTCCCCTCCACCATTGTTCAAATTTTTTTTGTTTTATTTTGGTGTCACATAAACTTGAACATGAAATCTTTGTATTATTCATTTTGTAAGTTAACATCTTTGTACCTTTGGAAGGGTTAGTTCTGAACCAATGCTTTAATCTACATCACGGGATTCATTCATTTCTATTTAAAGTTATGGTATCTCAGATTTGTTTTATGCTGTTATATAATATCTCATGTTCATATTTCTGTCTTCCAGTTGGGTCAGATTTTACGGAGTCCCTTCATGAAGTTTGTCGCTCACGCCGTGTCGTTCACCATCTTTCTGGGTCTGCTGATTCTGAACGCGTCGGACCGGTTCGAGGGTGTGAAGAACCTCCCAAACGAGACCATAACGGATCATCCGCGGCAAGTGTTTCGCGTCAAGACCACGCAGTTCTCCTGGACCGAGCTCCTCATCATGAAATGGGTTCTGGGTAAGACCTGGGTCAGGGTGTGTGTGTGTTATTCTGGTTCCCGCAGCGCTGTCTGTCTGCACAGGTAATGGAAGGTAAAATTATGTTGATTATAGATGTGTTTCAGTGTGTTTCACCACTTCTGTATACTATGCGTGCATGTGTAAGAAAAAATGAGGCAGGTTTTATTCCATTTTGAGAGAACGTCATGGTCAAGTGATTTGTTTTTATAGTAATTTAATTAAATTATGACAGTCTTACTAATATATAGGGTCAGGGATTTGAACAGCCACTGGTACTATTGCTAAATTCATTCAGTTTGCTGAGAGATGTGCTATTACTTTATAATTCTTATAACCTATACTTTTTTATTGTTTTATCAATGTCCATTAGAAGAACACTTTAATCAAAACTAGCTGTAAAATGATGTTTCTATCACTATGGGGACTTTTGGTGCTGTGGAGATGATAAATTAAAACACACTGTTCACAATCTGCACCTAAGACAAGGGTCAAATGAAAAAGTGTGTACTAAAAGACAATTTCAACTTATTACATACTATAAATTGGGACTTAAAATGTAGTTTGTTTGTTTATAGACCATTTTTTATATTTTGAATAATATTTAATATTTTTAAATAATAATATATGGTGGATTTTATATATATTTTTATTTATCTGCGTCTAAGATCAGGGTCAAATAATCAACGTTTAAAGTCCCAGTTTGTTTGTTTGTTTTATAGGCAGTTTTTTAATATTATTTTAATATTTAATATTTTGAAATAATATTATCTGATGGATTTTTATATCTTTTTATGTATCTGCATCTAAGTCAAGGGTCAAATGATAGACTTTTGAAGTCATAGTTTATTCATTATAGTTTGTTTGTTTGTTTATTATATAAACAGATCTTTAACATTATTTTAAATAATATTTAATATTATGAATTTAAATATTATTATATGGTGGATTTGTATTTGTATTTTTGTATTTTACGTGGAGCAGAAGAGGGGCAGAAATAAAAAGAGTAAAAAAAAAGTCCATGGGCGAGTGGAGGGTGGGAGGAGCCAAGGGGAAGCCAGGAGCATGAGCTGCCAGATGGAGATCCAGAGACCGGCCAGGACAAGGCCCCAGGGCGGCGTCGAGTGAGGGAGGAGACATGGTGGAGGATTGGCAGACAATAACCTGGGGATGAGCAATGGAGACAGAGCCGCTGGCGATGGAGACCCAGGTGGAGCAGAGCAGCCGGAGAGCCAGGGCGACACTGAGGATACGGAGGGCCAAGGTGGAGCTGATTGCTCAGGCGACCGAGGCGGAGACGGGGATCCGGAAGACCACGGTTGAGCCAGAGCAACTGAGGATAAAGGCGTAACCGGAGGGAAGGATGAGCCTGACAGAGCCAGAGGGACGGAGCGAGGAGGAGAAGCCGGAGGAGTGGAGTCCCGAGGCAGCAGATGGTCGACGACTGACCAAGGTGAAGCCGGAGGGACGAGGGAGCCCGGTGGACTGAGACTGGGAGGGAACAAAGGAGAACAGGAGCTGGGCGGAACCAGCGGAGACACAGGAGATTCAGGGCTGGATGGAACCAGCGGCGACACAGGAGACTCGGGATAACTGGGAGGCGTACCTTAGACTAACACCAACTCCAAAAAATCCCATGCACTCAAAAAAATATTTAGGCCCAATTCTTAAGATTTATGCATTTCAGTTGCATGTAAAATTTCCATCCATTTTGATTACATATTTCTTAACTTAAACAAACTAATAAACTTTATGTGATGCAAATTTGCCAACCTTATGTAAATGAAACAAGTAATAAGTAACTTATAACTTATGTAATAGTAACAATAAATCCAATTTGTTTTAAATGCATAAGAAACATGTATATGTATTATTAGGTAATAAACCCAATGTACTTAAAATGCATCAGATTTACATTTTTTTTTTTATCATAAACCCAACATATTTCATATATTTAATCCTACCCCACCCAATCACACTGTGCTACAACAAAATCTAACTACAACACACAAAAATGAACAACAAGACCACCCTGTTACATTAGATCAATTTATTAATGCTTCAAAGCATTTGGCTATATGAGCTAGCAAGACATACTTCCAGTGTTCATACACTTGTGTGCAACAACAAGAAACAAAACGTGCCTTCATATTTACATGCACATTAAGGTTAAATGCTATTTTCAAACATTTTTGACACAATCAACCATACTGCAGTAATAAATGCAAAAAACAAAAACAGCAACAACAAAAAAACTACTTTAACAGAAAAAAATAAAAATTAACCATTTTTAACAAAGTGCAGAAATAAGATCAGTTTCCTCAAGAACTGTGCAAATTTGAGGTAGATAGATACATGAGGTAAATCGAAGATAACAGTACTGCTTACGTTGCACTACAATTTAAAAAAAAAAAATTGTGACATGCAATAATTTAGAAAAATAAGATAATGGTCAGAAAAAGAAAGATGTACATACCCACTGTTGTCTGTGCAATTCCAGACTCAGCCTCTGCACTTTCGACAGCCCTGGAGGATAAACAAAGAGAATGAGTAGTGTTCCAATGCCAGTCACAGTGTCATGTTCAGAAATTTTAAGGGCACATTGTTTACAAACTCTGACATTTTGGATATGTAGACTCATTCAAATGTACACTGCCTGGTCCAAAAAAAAAGTCATCATTTGGATTTAAATAAGCAAATACTGAAGAGTCTAGAATTGGATGATTATTCCAGTGATTTTTATGTTTCCGGCTTGTTGTATTTTGGCAATAATTCTTTTAACACAAACTGATGCAGTGTGTAGCTTTTCATTTCTTAAACAACCATGTCGGAGGACGTACCAATGTACACATTCCAGCATGACAATAACAAAATTAATCAGTAATAGTGGTTCAGTGAGCACGAGGAATCATTTTCATATATGAATTTATCACCAGTCCTGAGTTTAATTCTACTGAATGTCTTGAGGATGTGCTGGAGTCGACTTTACAGAGTGGTTAGACTCTCCCATTGATAATACAAGATCCAGGCCAAAAATAAATGCAACTCTTGATGGAAATAAATGTTGTGATGTTGCATAATGTTGTTTAAACAATGCCACAACACAGCAAAATGTTATGAAAGCTATAGGTGGTCCAATTAAATATTAGAGTGTGCAACTTCTTTTTGGACAGGCTATGTAAAGTCGACTCCAGCACATCCTAAAGACTTTCAATAGGGATTAGGTCAGGACTCTGTGGTGGACAATCTTTCACAGTTTGAGCCTGATGAATCTTGACATTGTTATCCTGGAATATAGACATGAGTACGACTTCCGACCTGGTTGTTTGAGAAATTAAAAGGCTACACACTGCATCAGTTAGGGCTAAAAGAATTGTTACCAAACACACAACATGCCAGAAACATAATCACTTCAAGTAAAGAGTAATCCTTAAATTATCAAGTATTTACATTTAAATGCTGGAAGCTTTTTTTGGACAGGCTATTAAATGCTCCACCACAGAACTGGCAAAGGAGATAGCACTAAGTTAATTTTGAATGGTCTTTATTATGGCAGAAGAGAATCTGACATGTTAATGGTATTAACAGATGTAAATAAACAGGGCCAAGTTCTTCCAGGCCCTTATCAATAGGCCTCCTAATAATCCCCATCCACTGAATTGGCTCTAACTTTCTCTCATCTCACCTGTAACTGGTGTGTGGTGAGCGACTGGTGCCGTTGTAGTACTGTAGCTCGTCGCATCATCCAGGTGGATGCTGCACACTGGTGGTGGTTGAAGAGAGACCCCTCCCCCCCCACATGATTGTAAAGCACTTTGGGTGTACGGCAATACACAATAAAAGCGATATATAAATGCATCATTCATTCGTTCATTCATTCATAATATCTTATAATTATATAAGAACTACAGCGTGTCTGTTTTCCTGTTTTTAAACAGGAGATTTAAATAATCAAATAATTAAATAGGTATTATACATTACAAACATAATGCTTGGGATAACTAAGAATACATTTTACTACTAAGAGTAGTGATTATTTACAAATAAAAATGATAAATTTGTAATATAAACATTAATTTGTTACAGCAGACAATGATGTGACTGGCCATGAGCAGTTTCCAGAAGTTAGTAGTCAAGACATGTCACTCCTCCACTGTAAAAAGAGCAGGTTCATTCCATGATTTTTATCACTGAGGTCATGTAAATGTGTTTTGGGCCGGGTCCATATGAGTTGAATTTACCGTCCGAATCGGGCTTAGTTTAGAACTGAGGGCTTATAAACCAAAAGCCAAACAATAGGGAATTTATGGGATAATTAAAGACACAGTTATAAAAATCTCGCTCAACTAATGCAGCAACTATACCATAAACCCTGTCAATTGGTACATTAGTATATTACAGTAATTTGTAAAGAAACTTTTAAATTGCATGTAAGGCTGGTTTTATATTATTGTTTTTTAAATAATATTTCTAATGATATTATTTTTCTTCACCAGTTTGCTGCAATACAAACATTTAAACAGTGGATATCATTACTTGTTTTTTTTAAGACTAATTTATTCAAAATTGCATTACATATTGAAATATAATGAATGTCATCTAGTGCATATATTTAGCAAAATTATCCTTTTTATTTATTTATTTCTAGTTAAGTAACAAGTTTAGGAGTTTATACTCACTCAGTGGCTTTTCTTTGACATTGTTTACAAGCCGTTTCTTTGACGTCTTGAAACTCTGACTGAGTGATTACTTGAGCTGTGATTCATTCCAGTAGGATGTTCTGTTCATTTCAACACCTTCTGATGATCGTTGATGTTTATTTGCTGTAGTAACTAGAAGTAAAGAGGAAGAGATGGTCGGTTCATGTGAGTTCTGCACTGCTGCTTGTACTGAGGCGCTAAAATGATCTTTCACGTTACATTTAACACCAAAACTGTATTTACTGTTTAACTTTAGTGATACAATTAACAGAATCTGAAATCTGACACTTTTTTCATATCACAAGTAATAAAACTTACTGTGATTTATTGTGTTTCATTAAGTTTTGTTCATGCATCAAGTGAAAACAGCATCTATCGATTCTTAGGATTTACAATGAGATCACTGTCACAATGAGAAACGATTAAAATCGAAAAACAGATTTCAACCCAGCCCTAATTAGTACCATTAGCTAGCTAGTGAAATAAACTATAGGCCATGCATTCGATATAACTTAAGTGTAATACGATATCAACCGCACTAATAATACATGTATATACAATGAAATCTGTCAAATAATATACACTGAGTACAGATAAGATATATCTTACCTTGCAAATAGATTATGATCCAGGCTGCTCCAATGCAAAATGGTGAGGAGAAGATTCAGGAGAACGCTTCTGGCGCCGCTTTTTTTTTTTCATTTGCACCGATTTATGCATTACCAAAGCCGCTTTAGACACGTCATTGTGCAGTACCACCACCTACCGACTGGAGGATGGTAAACAATTCCATTTATGTAAACCAATCTCATGCAATTTAACTAATTGTATCTGAATTGTTTCAGAGCAAGCTTTATGTAAACCCATAACATAATTTTTAACCGATTAAATCTAATAGTTTTGACAGTTAACAGATTTATATTGATTCTAAGTAATCAGAGTACATACATTTTTAAAAAACGATTATTTAAATAAAATCAAATAGATGCAAATACTTAATAAAAAAAAAACTGTGCCAAAACAAAAACGCCACAAAAAAAAAAATGTATAGGTCCGTTCTTCTGTAACGTGTTGGTGATACAAACTGCATGAGGACGAAGGGAATCAACGAAAAGTCTTTTAACAAGATAAATCCAGGTAAAAATCCCCGGCCGAATTACCTACTGTTTTTTGACAAACACCGAGGTCGTGGGGGGGGGGGGGGGGGGGGGGGGGGGGGGGGGGGGGGGGGGGGGGGGGGGGGGGGGGGGGGGGGGGGGGGGGGGGGGGGTTTTTTTTTTTTTTTTTTTTTTTTTTTTTTTTTTTTTTTTTTTTTTTTTTTTTTTTTTTTTTTTTTTTTTTTTTTTTTTTTTTTTTTTTTTTTTTTTTTTTTTATGTGATAGTAGTAATTTTCAATACTAATTAGGGCAGATAGGGTGGATAGTATGCACTTTGGGATGCAGGGTAGGTCACAGGGGAAACACAGAGACAGAAAACCACAGACATGTAACAGTTTGTTTGTTTATTTTATAGACAGGTTTTTAATATTATTTTAATAATATTTAATATTTTGAAATAATATTATGTGGTGGATTTTTTTTTTTTACTTTATTGTTGTTTATCTGCGTCTAAGACAATTGAGTGAAAAAATAGGCTTGTTTTCTTTTTGAATTAAATTGATTTTTCTGTGCCCACCGGCAGATATTTTTTCTCATTTTAATCATAAACTCATTTTGATCAATTCCTCATAGAACAACTCTTCTCATCTTCTTTTTTCATTTTGCTTCTCAAGTAACTGTATCTTTGTTTAAGAATCTTGGACATTTGCTCTGGAAAACAAGACTGAAATACTGACAAAAAACAGCAGTTTTTTGTAGTGTGATCAGAAGCTTTTTTTTCATATTTCCTTAATCTGGATTTGAACCGATTCTCTCTCTTTCTGTTTCAGGCATGATCTGGTCGGAGTGTAAGGAGATCTGGGTTGACGGGCCGCGTGAGTATGTCATGCACCTGTGGAACGTTCTGGATTTCGGGATGCTGTCGATCTTCGTGGCCTCCTTCACCGCTCGTTTCATGGCGTTCCTCAAAGCATCTAAAGCACAGCTCTACGTCGACCTGCACGTCCCCAACCACGACATCAGCAACGCATTACTTCCTGCAGACATCGCCTACTTCACATATGGTGTGTAAATGCTTGCAGAACCTCACACTTCTGTCTGAACTATTGGCCGTACCAACATAAGATGACTGGAAAAATACAGAAGTTGGGTAAATCTGACTATCCTGTTAAGAACATGTCAAGGTCACATTTAACCTGAAAATCAAATATAAGAAATAAGATATTATATTCATTAAAGATCTTTATGTTTTTGCACGATGAGAACACATTTAGCTTTAGTTAACTAAAGCTAAACCTGAAACTTTTTTCATATCACAAGTAATAAAACTTACTGTGATTTATTGTGTTTCATTAAGTTTTGTTCATGCATCAAGTGAAAACAGCATCTATCGATTCTTAGGATTTACAATGAGATCACTGTCACAATGAGAAACGATTAAAATCGAAAAACAGATTTCAACCCAGCCCTAATTAGTACCATTAGCTAGCTAGTGAAATAAACTATAGGCCATGCATTCGATATAACTTAAGTGTAATACGATATCAACCGCACTAATAATACATGTATATACAATGAAATCTGTCAAATAATATACACTGAGTACAGATAAGATATATCTTACCTTGCAAATAGATTATGATCCAGGCTGCTCCAATGCAAAATGGTGAGGAGAAGATTCAGGAGAACGCTTCTGGCGCCGCTTTTTTTTTTTCATTTGCACCGATTTATGCATTACCAAAGCCGCTTTAGACACGTCATTGTGCAGTACCACCACCTACCGACTGGAGGATGGTAAACAATTCCATTTATGTAAACCAATCTCATGCAATTTAACTAATTGTATCTGAATTGTTTCAGAGCAAGCTTTATGTAAACCCATAACATAATTTTTAACCGATTAAATCTAATAGTTTTGACAGTTAACAGATTTATATTGATTCTAAGTAATCAGAGTACATACATTTTTAAAAAACGATTATTTAAATAAAATCAAATAGATGCAAATACTTAATAAAAAAAAAACTGTGCCAAAACAAAAACGCCACAAAAAAAAAAATGTATAGGTCCGTTCTTCTGTAACGTGTTGGTGATACAAACTGCATGAGGACGAAGGGAATCAACGAAAAGTCTTTTAACAAGATAAATCCAGGTAAAAATCCCCGGCCGAATTACCTACTGTTTTTTGACAAACACCGAGGTCGTGTGGTAATTTAATTGCCGTCGGAATCCACATCTCTGAGTTTACGAGAAAAAAACGATTCAAAATTCAGTGTTTAAACCCTTTTTGAGCACTCCCGAACGCCGTAAGGTAACGTTGTACTTCGGTGTAATTTGCACACATATTTACTTCTGAAATGCTGGAAAGTATTTAAAAGAACAATACTTCATAACTGCTCCACCACAGCGACACGAGAGAGGAACAGGAACACGCAGACGAGGACATAAACTCAAATAGTCTTTAATGAGACATCAAGGTAGGACAAGGCAGGACTCAGAGACAGGATACACCAGGAAATAACAAGTAGACCAGACAAAATCAAACTCAAAAGACAGGACTAATATACAAGGGATAATTAACACACAACGAGACAAACACAGCTGGAACATACTTGACTCATAATGACATGAAACAAGGACAGGAAACAAACCAAATATGGACACAAGAGGCGGGAACACATGACACACACGACAGAGGACTGACAGCATCATCCAGGTGGATGCTGCACACTGGTAGTGGTTGAGGAGAGACCCCCCCCCCACCACCACATGAAAAGCACTTTGGGTGTACGGCAATACACAATAAAAGCACTATATAAATGCATCATTCATTCATTCATTCATATATATCGCTTATAATTATATAAAACTACAGCGTGTCTGTTTTCCTGTTTTTAAACAGGAGATTTAAATAATCAAATAATAACTAGGATTATATATTATAAAATATGCTTGGGATAATAAGAATACATTTTACATAAGTATTTTTAAATACATTTTACACAATAATAAGAATAAATTTGTAAATAAAATTAATTTTATTTACAGCAGACAATCATGTGACTGGCCACGTGAGCAGCGTGTTCCCGAGTTAGTAGGATCACAGAACTCACTCCTCCACTGTGAATAAATCACCATCCGAATCCATGAGTTTTATCACTGAGGTGATATGTAAATGTGTTTTTACAGACGTCCATATGAGAAACAATTACCGTCCAAATCGGGCTTAAGTTAGAACTGAGGGCTTATAAACATGAGCCAAACAAAGGGAACTAATGGGATAATTAACACGACACCAGGTGAACAGAATGACTAGTTTAACAGACTGGGGAAAACTAGGCCTGTGTCCCAATGTGCATACTATCCATCCTAAATTCTATGTGATAGTAGTAATTTTCAATACTAATTAGGGCAGCTAGGGTGGATAGTATGCACTTTGGGATGCAGGGTAGGTCACAGGGGAAACACAGAGACAGAAAACCACAGACATGTAACAGTTTGTTTGTTTATTTTATAGACAGGTTTTTAATATTATTTTAATAATATTTAATATTTTGAAATAATATTATGTGGTGGATTTTTTTTTTTTACTTTATTGTTGTTTATCTGCGTCTAAGACAATTGAGTGAAAAAAATAGACTTGTCTTCTTTTTGAATTAAATAGATTTTTCTGTGCCCACCGGCAGATATTTTTTCTCATTTTAATCATAAACTCATTTTGATCAATTCCTCATAGAACAACTCATCTTCTTAGGTCATTTTGCTTCTCAAGTAACTGTATCTTTGTTTAAGAATCTTGGACATTTGCTCTGGAAAACAAGACTGAAATACTGACAAAAAAACAGCAGTTTTTTGCAGTGTGATCAGAAGCTTTTTTTCATATTTCCTTAATCTGGATTTGAACCGATTCTCTCTCTTTCTGTTTCAGGCATGATCTGGTCGGAGTGTAAGGAGATCTGGGTTGACGGGCCGCGTGAGTATGTCATGCACCTGTGGAACGTTCTGGATTTCGGGATGCTGTCGATCTTCGTGGCCTCCTTCACCGCTCGTTTCATGGCGTTCCTCAAAGCATCTAAAGCACAGCTCTACGTCGACCTGCACGTCCCCAACCACGACATCAGCAACGCATTACTTCCTGCAGACATTGCCTACTTCACATATGGTGTGTAAATGCTTGCAGAACCTCACACTTCTGTCTGAACTATTGGCCGTACCAACATAAGATGACTGGAAAAATACAGAAGTTGTGTAAATCTGACGAATCCTGTTAAGAACATGTCAAGGTCACATGTCACCTGAAAATCAAATATAAGAAATAAGATATTATATTCATTAAATATCTTTATGTTTTTGCACGATGAGAACACATTTAGCTTTAGTTAACTAAGAAAGAGTTGCCTAAGCAGCCTTTATCATTTTAATTTAGTTTAAATTGTACTAAAATAACTAAATCCAAAACTGAAATAAAAATGAATAAAAGGACATATTAAATACATATAGACATATATAAAAAAACTGTTAAAAATTAAATTTTAACTAAAATTAAAATGAAAACAGAAAATATTGAAATTAAATTAAAACTGATTCACCATATTAATAACAATTTTAATGTATATTCTGTAAATATTGAAATATTATTAAAATTATTTTAATTTCATTATATTAAATTAATTAAATTAATTTTTACCCAATTATTTTATATAAAAATGTAAATGTATTCATTTAAACTTTACTGATTTTAATGAATACATATACAATGTAAAAAATATATACTTTTGACTGTCCTATTATTATTGTTATTATCTTATGCACATTACGACCTAGACATGTTTTCATGAGCTTCACCCTGTTACTGCTGTGAAATCATAATACTTTAATATGGAAGTACAAGAACAGTACAAACAGTACAAGAAGCGTCAGAATCTTGCAGTAATTACATTTTCGTTAATGACAATTGTAGATAATACCACTTTAGCATAGTTATATCAGAGTACAACACCTGATTATGGAATTCTAGCTGAAATGTTGTTTACCATAGTCCATTTTTGTGAGGTATGTGACTGTAGAAAGCGTTCATATTGCGCGCTCAGGTTTTATGGGTAAAATCATTAATGAGAGGCTGTGATGCAGATCTGTAGGAGTGTTAGCATCATTAGCTCAGCTGAAATCTGACCGCTCTGACCTTACACCACTGCTGAGTTTGAGCTGTGTGTTAGCTCTGAGCACTAACAGATTAGCTGTAACTCTTCTGTACTGCCTAAACCTTTGTGTAACTACTGCTATTCTTCAAGTATTACACTATTAAACTAACATAGCCAATAAATAAATAAATGAACAAATAAATAATCAAACAAGTCTGGTATAGGAAACGCAGTGTGCAGCAAGTCCAGAGAAAGAAAAATCACGATTGATATTGATTTCAGTTCATTTGTTAGACTGGATGGAAAATCAAAAGTTGTTATTGTTAACCAAATCTAAAACTAAAATGATTAAAAATAGTTTTTGTTAAAATAATAATAATACAAAAAAAACTGAAATAAGATAAATTATAAATGTTAGATTAAAAACTTTTATTTTAGATTTTAATTCAAATTTTGAAATTTTGTTTTAATTAAACATTTAAGAAATTTAGTTGTTTTTGTAATTTTTCTTCATTTTATCTTTTTTAAATATACCTGTATAGTTTTTTATTATTTCAGTTTCAGTTTATATTTTTATATCACTTTCATAATTTAAATTGTACAGCTTTTAATTAAATAGAAGTATATTGTAAAAACTGTATTAAGTTTGACTGTCATATATTAAGAATTGGCGAATAACCATTATCAATTAACATTTTCGTTAATTGATGTAGTATTATATTTTTATTAATTTTTGGATTTTTATCTTTTAAATTTGAATTGAAGTTTACAAATGTAATTATTATTTTATTTAATTTTTAGTTATTTTATTACATCAAGTTAAAATAAATGAAAATAACCAATGTTATCTTGGCAACTAAAAGGGAAACTGAAACTATACAAATAAAAACTAATTCAAAATGTTAATACATAATAAAATAATATATGAATAATACAAAAATAACACTTAGAAATAATAGGTTGTTTGAGTATGGCATGCATACATAATACATACTTCTGAGATAGTATGACTATGATAGAGCTGATATGTGTTATCAATGCTGCTATCTGCTGGTGTGAAAGTGATATCGCAGCATCTGAATATCTATGAATACCTACATAAAGAGAGTGTGTGTGTGTGTGTGTGCTGGTGAAATCTTTGAATCAGTGTGTTTGATCTTTATTGTGTTCACTCAGAATCTCTGAACAAAGTCTTCATTAGCATTCTCCACCTTTGACTTCCTCCCTCTGATTCTCTTTGAATTCAATCCATCAAACACACGTGATGTTACTTTACCATTCCTTTAAATCTGAATTTCCAGTAAAGTATTTCCAGTAAAGCTCTCTGTGCGTGTCTCTGTCGCAGCTAGGAACAGGTGGAGGCCGTCGGATCCTCAGCTGATCTCTGAGGGTCTGTACGCCATCGCTGTGGTCCTGAGCTTCTCTCGTATCGCCTACATCCTCCCGGCCAACGAGAGCTTCGGCCCGCTGCAGATCTCTCTGGGACGAACCGTGAAGGACATCTTCAAGTTCATGGTCATCTTCATCATGGTCTTCGTGGCCTTTATGATCGGCATGTTCAACCTGTACTCCTATTACCTGGGGGCCAAATATAACCCCGCCTTCACCACGTGAGTGACATGCAGCCATAGCAACAGCCTGGCAACCACACACACAACACACTAACACATATTTTATGATGAAATTGAAAAATTTGATAACATTTTTGCATCTCTTTTTTTGATGCTAGTGGTGCAGAAATTACACAATTTATTTTATAAGAAATTTCAAACACCAAACGTTATTTGGTGTTCAAAACAACAATAAATAATAATAATAATAATAAACAATAATAATATTTATTTTTATTAAACATTAAAATTATTTTTAAACATATTAAAATGATTTAATATTACCGTGACTTGCATTTGCCCAACAAAGCATAAAGCAATTAATGTGGCATGAGCTTAATATAAAAACTGTTTATTGTGCATAAAAAAACGATATATATATATATATATATATATATATATATATATATATATATATATATATTATATATATATATATATATATATATATATATATATATATATACTTTAAACATTCCTTGCTTAGATTATTTAATATTATTGTGACTTTTGACCAACAATATGTGAAATTATTAACAGGTACCTTTATTAACATGTAAAAATTAAAATTAGTGGCATAGGCTGAATAGAAAATCTGATCACACAATTTTTAAATAAACAGAATAATTTATAGTCTATAATTTGAGTGTTTGCTTTCTAAATGTCTAAATGACTTTTCAGTCATTAATATAAATAATTACTGTAATATAAAGTCATTGTCCTTCTCAAGTAAATGTATCTTGATTTAAGAAGGTTTAGATATTTATACTGAAAAAATACGGAGTATTATCATCTTTTTTTTCTTTTTTTTTTTTTTTTTTTGCAGTGTAGAACATCTTTTCCCTGCTTTCTCAACAATTTTTTTTGTCTTAAAACCCACCAACTGAAAACCACTGCTGTGAACAGACCCTAAACTAATGCACTAGACATTATTTAGTCCCTTTATGATGCTGTTTTCTTTAAGATTGCGGGTGCACATGTACACAAACATGCATTCACCATCAAATACCTGCTGCTGAACCTCCGAGTTTGACTCTGACAGATTAAGGCATAAGCTTCTGTGTGAATTGACAAAATTTCACCTAAAATCCCTTCTTTGGTTCTTATTCAAACTCTCGGTGTCTCTGGCTGTCATCTTGTATTAGCATGAGTGCTGTTTTCAGCAGTAAGCGCTGATTTGTATTCAGCGCACAGATATGTCAGGCTTATGAGAGAATGGCTCAGCTGTAATCTTTTCCAAATCGCTCTGCAAATGGGTTTTTTTAAGTTCTGGTCAGCTGGTTTTGAAGTGGATCCCTGCGGTCCGGCTTCATTTAAAAGCAAACAGAATGAGGCGCACCACCGGTGCTCATGGGGGCCGTTCTGCTGCGCCCCGGCTTTCATTGTCTTTCATTTAAAGGGTCCAAATGCTCCAAACGACTCCTCATTATAGGCAAGAAGATCCTAAACCTCAGTTAGAGAACTTTTGTCATACAATACAGCAAAAAAAGATTTTTGTTTGTTTTGCTTGTTTTCCAGTGCAAATATCAAAACATGTTTAAGTCGAGATACATTTAGAACCAAAACGACTTTAGACAATAAGTCTTATTTTCTGGTAAAAAAAAAAAAAAATCTAAATGAAGAGATTAGGCTTGAAACAAGAAAAAAAAAATGCTAATGAAGTCAGAAAAAATATTTTCAATTGCACTGGCAGATATTTCTTTTAGTCATAAACTTAGAATTCACAAGACTTATTATCTTATAGTGTGTAATTTTCTATATCACATATAGGTATCTTGTTTTTTCATGAATGTGTAAATATTTTTACTGGGAAAACAAGACAAAAATACTAAGTAAGAAAATCATGTTTTGCAATACATAGCTATAAAATGACTGGAGAGCAGCTTGGACACATGAGCCTAGTCTGAGACATTGTTGAGATTCTTTCTAGATTTTTCTCAGGAGAAACATCAAGCAGGATGCTTCAGTGAAAGTCTCATTTTTTACTCATTACTCTCTTGGGGTGTGCAATAATTACAGGTGCATCTCAATAAATTAGAATGTCGTGGAAAAGTTCATTTATTTCAGTAATTCAACTCAAATTGTGAAACTCGTGTATTAAATAAATTAAATGCACACAGAATGAAGTAGTTTAAGTCTTTGGTTCTTTTAATTGTGATGATTTAGGCTCACATTTAACAAAAACCCACCAATTCACTATCTCAACAAATTAGAATACTTCATAACTACTTCATAGAATTGTTGGCCTTCTGGAAAGTATGTTAATTTACTGTATACAGTATGTACTCAATACTTGGTAGGGGCTCCTTTTGCTTTAATTACTGCCTCAATTCGGCGTGGCATGGAGGTGATCAGTTTGTGGCACTGCTGAGGTGGTATGGAAGCCCAGGTTTCTTTGACAGTGGCCTTCAGCTCATCTGCATTGTTGGGTCTGGTGTCTCTCATCTTCCTCTTGACAATATCCCATAGTTCATGTCAGGCGAGTTTGCTGGCCAATCAAGCACAGTAACACCATGGTCATTGAACCAGCTTTTGGTACCTTTGGCAGTGTGGGCAGGTGCCAAGTCCTGTTGGAAAATGAAATCAGCATCTCCATAAAGCTTGTCAGCAGAAGGAAGCATGAAGTGCTCTAAAATCTCCTGGTAGACGGCTGCATTGACTGTGGACTTCATAAAACACAGTGGACCAACACCAGCAGATGACATGGCAGCTCAAATCATCACTGACTGTGGAAACTTCACACTGGACTTCAAGCAACATGGAATCTGTGCCTCTCCACACTTCCTCCAGACTCTAGGACCATGATTTCCAAATGAAATGCAAAATTTACTTTCATCTGAAAAGAGGACTTTGGACCACTGAGCAACAGTCCAGTTCTTTTTCTCCACAGCCCAGGTAAGATGCTTCTGACGTTGACACTGGTTCAGAAGTGGCTTGGTAGCCCTTTTCCTGAAGACGTCTGAGCGTGGTGACTCTCGATGCACTGACTCCAGCTTCAGTCCACCCCTTGTGAAGCTCTCCCAAGTGTTTGAATCAGCTTTGCTTGACAGTATTCTCAAGCTTGCAGTCATCCCTGTTGCTTGTGCACCTTTTCCTACCCAAATTCTACCTTCCAGTCAACTTTGCATTTAATATGCTTTGATACAGCACTCTGTAAACAGCCACACCTTTCAGTAATGACCCTCTGTGACTTACCCTCTTTGTGGAGGGCATCAATGTTCATCTTCTGGATCATTGCCAAGTCAGCAGTCTTTTCCATTATTGTGGTTTCAAAGAACAAGAGATAACCTCCGTGAAGTTGCCCCCCCCACCCAACGCAAAACGTCGCCAAAATAGTCTCAATTGTTTGTGCTCCGTTTGTGCTGGTTTGTGCTGTAAAAATTTTCGTTTGTGCTGCTTTGGTTTTTTAGATATTAAAATAATATTTATAGGTCATTCTGAGGTCACTCAGCCCCCCCACATACTCCAAATTCACCCCAAATAGTCTCGTTTGTTTGTGCTTCGTTTGTGCTGGTTTGTGCCGGTAAAAGTTTCGTTTGTGCTGCTTCGGTTTTTAAAATATTAGACATTGAATTATAGGCGATGACGTCACTCAGCCCCCCACATGCTCCAAATTCACGAAAAAATGGTCTTGTTTGTTTGTGCTCCGTTTATGCTGGTTTGTGCCGTAAAAAAAATTGTTTGTGCTGCTTCGGTTTTTAAGATATTAAAATAATATTTAATAGTCTTTTTCTGAGGTCACTCAGCCCCCCACATGCTCCAAATTCGCCCAAAACAGTATCAATCGTTTGTGCTGGTTTGTGCTGGTTTGTGCCGGTAAAAGTTTCGTTTGTGCTGCTTCTGTTTTTAAAATATTACACATTGAATTATAGGCGATGACGTCACCAGCCCCCCACATGCTCCAAATTTACCCAAAATAATCTTTGGTTTGTGCCGTAAAAAAAATTAGTTTGGGCTGCTTCAGTTTTTTTAGATAGGCTTTCAAAATATTATTTAGTGATCATTCTGAGGTCATGCTCCAAATTTACCCCAAATAATCTTCTTTATTTGTGCTTCGTTTGTGCCGCAAAAAAATTGTTTGTGTTGCTTCCTTTTTTTTAGATATTAAAATAATATTTAATGATCATTCTGAGGTCACTCAGCCCCCCACATGCTCCAAATTTCCCCTAATAGTCTCGTTTGTTTGTGCTTCGTTTGTGCTGGCTTGTACCAGTAGTATTTTTTGTTTTTACTACTGTCTTTTTTAACAATACAGTTAAGTAATAAGGTAAAATTCAAATGGCAAAACAAATCACATGAAATAGTCACAGTCACTTAATTATTAGTAGCCGTATTCATTCAATTAGGCTAATTAAAAAGAAAAAAAACAGACTTGGGCCCATTTCATTATGTCTTTACAAAACCAAAACAAAAAAATAACAAAAAAAAAAAAAATAAAGACTTGATAGGCCTATTTTCGTTTCTGCGCACAAATAAAACATGCAATAGCCTACTGGCCTATTCAATACTTTTGTGTTCATTCGTTTTTCCTTTTTTAACCATGACGAAAAAAAAGAAAAAAAAGAATGGTTGTTGTATTTTTAAATGCCCTCCTGAAAACCAAATTTGAAATTAGAACCTTACACACAAAATGCTGCCCGAAAAAGTAAAATGTTGATTTTCTTTTCTTTTTTTTTTGTTTATGACTTATTGCACCTTTAGTAAGCATT
This sequence comes from Aspiorhynchus laticeps, assembly GCA_023376895.1. Taxonomy (NCBI): domain Eukaryota; kingdom Metazoa; phylum Chordata; class Actinopteri; order Cypriniformes; family Cyprinidae; genus Aspiorhynchus; species Aspiorhynchus laticeps. Next base: position 24,897,886 of record CM041813.1, read on the forward strand.
TGAAAAATGCACAAATCAATCTAGAATTTTTATTTTATTTTAACAAGTTTTCTTTGGCCAAATTAGAAGTAGGCTAATGCTTCTCCAGCACGTTCAGTTTAGAACTATCTCTGTGCTAGATCATTGATGGGGAGCTGGGCTATTAATATTAAATATGACCAAAACAGGATATTATTATTATTATTTTTATATGAATAATAAAATCGCTATATAGACGCATTTCAAGTGTTTATGAGGAGTGTGTGAGTATTATCGCGCTAACTGTATGATATGGATGCGCACGTGCAATCTCTAGTATTTTTTTTCCTGCGGAAAGAACTTAAAATAGGCTACTCCTTCATTTTTGGATGTGCTTTTTGTAGTCTCATGCAGTCTCTGTGAATGGAGCGCGTCACAACAATGAACCGGCTCACAGACACAATAAATAAATCTATAGAAATCTTGAAATGCCTACTATTAAACAAACCAATTCAAATAAAAAAAAACAAATCTTCTCTAATTATGTGGTCCATATGAAAGGTGCATTTCTCTATTAAAGGCACGTCCATTAGCCTACCGTGGAGATGGTTATCAGCGTCGGTTTTTGGCAACTTCATCTTTGCAGCCGACACTGACTGAGAAAGCACTAGTTTAGTAATAAGTCTCCCCCCCCCCCCCCTAAATTCCTATATATTAAAGGATGGTTTATTATATTAATCATTTAAATATAAAAGTGCGAATAGACTAGGAAAAAATCTTTAAAAAGGTCAGTAGCAAAAACGAAAATATTACCAGTACAAACGAAGCACAAACAAACGAGACTATTAGGGGAAATTTGGAGCATGTGGGGGGCTGACTGACCTCAGAATGATCATTAAATATTATTTTAATATCTAAACCAGTGGTTCTCAACCTTTTTTTCCTCCGGGCCGCACTATGGTCCAAGTGCAAGTCTCATGGGCCGCACGCATCTCATTTACATATTACGTCACCAATACAAACCAACCAGATTTATAATATTATTTATAGCCTAAATATATCTAAACGATTACATTTATTGAAATAAATAAAATAATTCTACTCACCTGATAAAACACCTGATGCTGTCGGGAGCTGACCAATTTTGTGAAATTCTGCTCGAAAGGAGCAAGTTAACATCACAATGAAGTTGTGATTGTAAGTTGCAGTCTGTAAGACGTGCACGGAAGCGTGACTTGACACGCGACATCGCAGAAAGTGTGCGTTCACAAATGTAGCCTATGTTGATCCAAATATGGAAAACATTTTCAAATTTAATAATCTGAGGTTCTCTCCAGAGATGTTTTGTCACATTTCTGTAATTAAGGATGATCGCTGCGTAGTACCTATGGGGCCGTTCAATTCGTGCTTAAAAACGCGTGGAAAACGCTGGCGCGCCTTCTCCTTCTTTCCAAAGCGCTCTGTAGCTTGAGCTCCCGTGGCGTTGCCGTTGCTAAGCAACCATGACCTGCGCTCTCCATGAAGACGCGGAAGTTTCAGCAAAGGATAAATGGATTTCCAGCACTAAAAATCGCTTGCAGTAGCTCTGCTACTAAATTTATTTAAAAGACTATCCCTGTACAGCTATGATCAGCTGTTTCACCATCTTGGCTGAGCTTTCAAGTTGTTACAGGAAAGGATGAAGCTGATTGGTTGGTTCTTGTCACATGACGCGGTGCGCTTGCTGCAATCTGAGAATTTGAAATGTTTTTATCTAGATGCGACGCGGACGCGCTGGAAAAAGCGAGCGTCGCTTCCATTATGAGCGCGCCTGCCGCGCGTCTACATTTGAAATAACGAACTTGAGCGCGCAAAAGACGCAATAGTGAATGGCCCCTATGGGTGTTTTTTTTGCCTGAACATCTTCAAGTGAGTGGCGCGGGGCAAACCGAAAGTTGATGCCTAAAGTCCACACTCTCTTCTCTGCGCCTTTCTTGTTTGAATGCGTTCCTTCGCTGGCATTTTCCTCATTTGTTTTCTCCCTTAACAAATTTGTCCATTCTGATGCTCAATTTACAGAACTAATGGCTGCTGATGACTATTTGAATTGAATTCTGCCAAAGTTCGTGCTTGTAAGTGTTCGTTAAATGCGTAGCATTAATTACCGTGAGTACATAGGAGCTGCGTCATGTCTGAACAATGAACCGGCTCACAGACACAATAAACTAAATCTATTTGACATAACAAAAACACATAGCCTACTATTGTTTAGTACATTTTTAAACCAATGTAAAAACTAAAATGAATTGTAAAACTGAAAGTTATTCTCTAATTATGTGGTTCAGCACATGAAAGGTGGGCCGCATTAGGATCTCTTGACAGGCACGTCCATGCAGCCCGCGGCCGCGGGTTGAGAACCACTGATCTAAACAAAGCGAAGCTTAAGACAAACAATTCATCTTTGCAGGCACAAACGAAGCACAAACAAAGAAAGCACTTAGTTTTGGGTAAATTTGGAGCATGTGGGGGGCTGCCCCATCTAGAATGACCTATAAATATTAAAGGATGGTTTATTATATCTAAAAAACCAGCAGCACAAACAAAATTTACAGCACAAACGGAGCACAAACGATTGAGACTGTTGGGTGAATTTGGAGCATGTGGGCTGGTGACGTCATCGCCTAAATTCAATGTGTAATATTTTAAAAACCGTCAGCAGCAAAAACTAAAACTTTTACCGCACAAACCAGCACAAACGAAGCACAAACAGATTGAGACTGATTTGGGTGAAATTTGGAGCATGTGGGGGGCTGAGTGACCTCAGAATGACCTATTAAATATTATTTTAATATCTAAAAAACCAAAGCAGCACAAACGAACATTTTTACAGCACAAACGGAGCACAAACGATTGAGACTATTTTGGCGACGTTTTGCGTTGGGTGGGGGGCCAACTTCACGGAGGTCAAGAGATACCCGGAATTTATACTGTAGGGATGGTCATTAATTGAAATTTAAATGTAAATATTCTAATATTTTGAGATACTGATTTTTGACTTTCATGAGCTGTAAGCTCTAATCATCAAAATTAAAACAAAAAAACTTTTGAAATGTTTTACTTTACATGCAATGAATCTAAAATATATGAAAGTTTCACTTTTTGAAATAACTTACAAGAAAAAATGAACTTTTTCACGACATTCTAATTTATTGAGATGCACCTGTACAAACAATTATATTATTATTTCTGTGGTTTTGTCGATCGCAATAATTAGTATTTAGAAGCATTTAGATGTATTTACACCACAATTACAATTGCATAAATAATGCTAAATTAATGTTTTTAAAATGTTAGGAAAAATATTAAATCAAAAATATATAAAAATATTAGACTGTTTTAAAAAATAATAATCTGAACAATTAAATATTAAATTATTGAAAATTATTGAGACCATTAATTTGATTCATTCAAACGATAATCAATTTAGAAACGAAGCAAGCGACCCTCTTTATGAATAGACCATTGAATCAATGATTTGTTCAAAATATGTACATTTATTGACCTTTTGTGTAAAATCAATAGCACATTTCAAATAAATATATATTATTATTAGTATTAGTATTATTCATTGCCAAGTTTACTCACTACACACACACACACACACACACACACACACACACACACACACACACACACACACACACAACACATATATAATTAATTAAACAAAAACAATAAATACATTTTGTATTTATTCATTTGAATATTATTGTTATTGGACAAGGTCTAAAGTTATATTTTATATAAGTTTAATGCTATATGTCAGAGTGCTGCCTTTGTACTTTTGACTGAATCACCTAGCAACGTTTATGATGGCTGTTGTTGTTGTTTATTAAATACTATTATTCAATCAATAATATTTTATATAAATAATAGAAATATGTTATAGTATTTAGTAGAAACGGTGTGTGTTCGTGATGGTGATTTTAGTTACATTGCTCTGCCATTAGATGGCGAAAAAGAGACTGTTTTATGATTCAGCATTAAAGACTTTATTGAAAGAGACTGAAATGCCTTTTTCAATAACAAGGAAGTTATTTTTACTTTCAACAACAGCTTGTAAGACGCAGCCAACAAATGCACTGAGCAGCGCTGTCAATGGAAATTACCCTTAACAGATGAAAGGATAGTACGAGAAAGATATCACTTTGCTCAGCGGACATTCAAACTAATGTTTTATTGTGAATATGAGATTGAGCTGGAGAATGAATGCTGTATCAGATACAGGTAATTACACTTGTTCAGTCAATCTCTCACTCATAATACTCTATTACACATAATACACTGCTTTTAATACACTCTCAGAAATAAAGGTACAAAAGCTGTCACTGGGGCAGTACCTTTTCAAAAGGTACGTGTTTGTACCTAAAGGGTCCATTTTGGTACCTTAAATGTACATATTAGTACTTAAAGTGTACATATTTGAACCTAATAGGTACAAAAGTGTACCTTTTGAAAAAGTACCGCCCCAGTGACAGCTTTTGTACCTTTATTTCTGAGAGTGTACAGTAATACAATATGCTTTTAATGAAGCAACTCAACGTTCCATTTTCCTCATTTCGTTTTCTCCCTTAACAAATTTGTCCATTCTGATGCTCAATTTTACAGAACTAATGGCTGCTGATGACTATTTGAATTGAATTCTGCCAAAGTTCGTGCTTGTAAGTGTTCGTTAAATGCGTAGCATTAATTACGTGAGTACATAGATCTGCTCATGTCTGAAAATAATATATATAAAAAACTAAATTATTTTACATAACAAAAACATCATAGCGTATATTTGTTTAGTACATTTTTAAAGTAATGTAAAAACTAAAATGAATTGTAAAACTGAAAGTTATTGTTTAATTGTGTTCAGCACAGCATGGTGGGCCGCATTAGGATTCGTGACGGGCCGCATGCGGCCCGCGGGCCGCGGGTTGAGAACCACTGATCTAAACAAACCGAAGCAACACAAACAATTTTTTTGCGGCACAAACGAAGCACAAACAAAGAAGATTATTTTGGGTAAATTTGGAGCATGTGGGGGGCTGCGTGACATCAGAATGACCTATAAATATTATTTTAATATCTAAAAAACCAAAGCAGCACAAACAAAAAAATTTACAGCACAAACGGAGCACAAACGATTGAGACTGTTTTGGGTGAATTTGGAGCATGTGGGGGTCTGGTGACGTCATCGCCTATAATTCAATGTGTAATATTTTAAAAACCGAAGCAGCACAAACTAAACTTTTACCGCACAAACCAGCACAAACGAAGCACAAAAGATTGAGACTGTTTTGGGTGAATTTGGAGCATGTGGGGGGCTGAGTGACCTCAGAATGACCTATAAATATTATTTTAATATCTAAAAAACCAAAGCAGCACAAATGAACATTTTTACAGCACAAACCAGCACAAACGATTGAGACTATTTTGGCGACGTTTTGCGTTGGGTGGGGGGCCAACTTCACGGAGGTCAAGAGATACCCGGAATTTATACTGTAGGGATGGTCATTAATTGAAATTTAAATGTAAATATTCTAATATTTTGAGATACTGATTTTTGACTTTCATGAGCTGTAAGCTCTAATCATCAAAATTAAAACAAAAAAAACTTTTGAAATGTTTTACTTTACATGCAATGAATCTAAAATATATGAAAGTTTCACTTTTTGAAATAACTTACAAGAAAAAATTAACTTTTTCACGACATTCTAATTTATTGAGATGCACCTGTACAAACAATTATATTATTATTTCTGTGATTTTGTCGATCGCAATAATTAGTATTTAGAAGCATTTAGATGTATTTACACCACAATTACAATTGCATAAATAATACTAAATTAATGTTTTTAAAATGTTAGGAAAAATATTAAATAAAAAATATATAAAAATATTAGACTGTTATAAAAAATAATAATCTGAACAATTAAATATTAAATTATTGAAAATTATTGAGAACGCTAATTAATTTAGAAACGAAGCAAGCGACCCTCTTTATGAATAGACCATTGAATCAGTGATTTGTTCAAAATATGTACATTTATTGACCTTTTGTGTAAAATCAATAGCACATTTCAAATAAATAAATATTATTATTAGTATTAGTATTATTCATTGCCAAGTTTACTCACACACACACACACACACACACACACACACACACACACACACACACACACATACTGTATATAATTAATTAAACAAAAACAATAAATACATTTTATATTTATTCATTTGAATATTATTGTTATTGGACAAGGTCTAAAGTTATATTTTATATAAGTTTAATGCTATATGTCAGAGTGCTGCCTTTGTACTTTTGACTGAATCACCTAGCAACGTTTATGATGGCTGTTGTTGTTGTTTATTAAATACTATTATTCAATCAATAATATTTTATATAAATAATAGAAGTATGTTATAGTATTTAGTAGAAACGGTGTGTGTTCGTGATGGTGATTTTAGTTACATTGCTCTGCCATTAGATGGCGAAAAAGAGACTGTTTTATGATTCAGCATTAAAGACTTTATTGAAAGAGACTGAAATGCCTTTTTCAATAACAAGGAAGTTATTTTTACTTTCAACAACAGCTTGTAAGACGCAGCCAACAAATGCACTGAGCAGCGCTGTCAATGGAAATTACCCTTAACAGATGAAAGGATAGTACGAGAAAGATATCACTTTGCTCAGCGGAGATTCAAACTAATGTTTTATTGTGAATATGAGATTGAGCTGGAGAATGAATGCTGTATCAGATACAGGTAATTACACTTGTTCAGTCAATCTCTCACTCATAATACTCTATTACACATAATACACTGCTTTTAATACACTCTCAGAAATAAAGATACAAAAGCTGTCACTGGGGCGGTACCTTTTCAAAAGGTACATGTTTGTACCTAAAGGGTCCATTTTGGTACCTTAAATGTACATATTAGTACTTAAAGTGTACATATTTGAACCTAATAGGTACAAAAGTGTACCTTTTGAAAAAGTACCGCCCCAGTGACAGCTTTTGTACCTTTATTTCTGAGAGTGTACAGTAATACAATATGCTTTTAATGAAGCAACTCAACGTTCCTTCGTTACTAGTTCTAAAGTGACATTTTTGAATTAGTAACGGAGGCTTGAGCTCAGATGTTAAACTGTCGACTTTAGATTTGAATCCTTGGTGGAAGGAAGCAGTTCTGCACAATAGAGAGCTTTTAAAGACACTCTGTTGTTTTTTTTATGTATTTACACACTCGTGCCGTCGATATGTTGTATAAACGCAATATCACACTCATAGCCATGCAATATGGCGGTATATCGGCACACTTTGATTATTATGGCTGAATCAATAATGTTGTTATTATAATTATTAAAAAAAAATCCTCTGAATATTTTACCATATGTGAAATTCATGATTGTTTTGTTTTCTCTTGCTAGTGATAACTGTTTTTGAACGGTATAAAATCAATTTCACTTTGAAGTTGTGTGTTGGGAAATACACCACATTTGCTCATGTGATATTGCAAAACTATATCATGTAGAAATACAAGACAAAACCTCATAGAGAGGCATTTTGGCTTTCAATGATTGGATTTGGGGGTCATTTAAATTCTGCTAGGCTACTCTTTAGGCCAGTTTTTGAAAGTGACATACTTGATAATGTCATCTTCTAAATCATTAAAACAACAATCACAATATTATTGTAAACAAAACATATTGCAATCTTTTATTGCTATCTGTGAGAATGAATGAATGCATTAAAGAGATCTCGCTGGTGTTGGCCAGTAATGTGTTTCAACCTAATTACGATGTGTTGTGTCTGCGCTGGTAGTTTTGTACGCTGTAGGTGGGAAATTAGCATGCTGATTAAAGTGATGCACCGCCAGCTACCGGCCCGTAACGGCCCACGGAAACCCTTTTAGCGTCGCCATGGTTACGCTCCTCCGTGAGGGCTCTAAATGGAGAGTCCCATCCACGTATCTGGGCCTGTCAGAAAAAGCGTCGATATTAATCATGCGGTGCTCATCACAGAGCGTCCTGTGGCGATGGAGACTGTTTTTAGGACAATAAGAGCCACGGAGCAGATGAAATCAGTGAGAGCCCACAGCCCGATTTAATCTGAATCAGAGAAATTGAACTGTGTTTGAGCTCAGGTTTATGTTTGATGTGGACTGGAAGGTCAGCGTAACATGGTGATGTGTGAGACTTCTCATACAACAGAAAACCTTCCCAAAAAATACATTATTAGGACATTAAAAATGAAAGCTTACTGGCCTGTAGGAGGGGATTTTTATGATTTTTATGTTGTTTTGAAACATTTCAAATGTGTGGAACAGTTCACATTATTTTTACATGTACCGTAAGCGATCACCTCAATAATATTAATAATAAAAATAATAATAATAATAATAAACATAAACAATAGTGGTAGTAGTAGTAATAATAATAATTTTATTGTTATATTTTTTTATTTTATTGCTGTTTTTTATTTACTATATATACACACACACACACACACGTATATTTTCTTCATTTTGTGTCTAAGTAAATATGTTTAATGTAAATATGAATTTTATTCTTGATACTTTAATAATGTACACATATTGAAGTTCCTCTAGTGCCAGGTGAATTGAGTTCAGTTCCATGTAGTGTGTGTTGTGAACAGTGAGTGTGTGTGTTTGTGGTGTCAGTAGAGGGCAGTGTGGATCTGCTTTCATCTGTATCTCCTTATAGAGCAACATGCAGCATTTCCCAGCATGCCTTGATAAAGTTCACATGGAGAAGGTGGAACTCATTAGTCACGAGACCGTCAAACACCTCTGCGCCTCCAACAAACTTAACTAACCTCAGATGAGGAAGACAGAGGCTTAATGTGGAGGTGTTGAATCTGTAAATAGAACAAGTAAAAGATAGCTTCAAAACATCACAGCAGCTGAAACAGTAGAGCAACACAAAGGTCATGGGTTCGATTCTCAAGGAATGCATGAACTGATCAAATGTAGACCTTAAATGCAACTTAAGTCACTTTGAATAAAAGCGTCTGCCATATGCATGACTGCAGATTGTGTTTGCTAAAGTCAGACTGACCATTAGATATTGCATTTACATTTATGCATTTGCCAGGTGCTTTTATCTAAAGTGACTCTCAGTGCATTAAGACTATACATTTAATCAGCTCATGCATTTTCATATATTTCATCAGGACGTGAACAGACTTTAATAAGTGCTTAAATACAACATGAAACATGTTCATTTGCATGACCACTATGACTGCAATAATAGTTGGCCTCATTTAGTTTATTGATAAAGTTTTATTACGCATGATTCATCAGTGCATGTTGTTCAAGAGGAAATTATATTTGCTTTCTTTATTTGGTTTAATTTGTGAACATTAGTTAACTGCATTATTTAACATTAATTTCTACAGCATTTATTAATGTTAGTTAATCTAGGCATTTACAAAAGCATTTAACATTCGTTAATGAACTGTGAACTAACAAACATACAGTATAGACACACACACACATGCATTAATAATGAATTCAACATTATTATAATTTTCTTTTTTTATTATTATTTTCTCTTTCTATGAAATCCCAGTGTTTTCACAGAAATAATCCTCTGGAAAAAAAAAAACTTTTCTACTGACAAAGCTGATTTTTTTAATTCAAAAGTATATAGTTAGTAGATATTTGACGTTTAGCTGTGCTTGTGCTGCGAAATGACAGATTCAGCCCGGAATATTTCATACTTTTAATAATTTAGCTGACTTTTAAAACATAAAATAGCAAAACTTTATGATAGCAAAAAAAAAAAAAAAGTATTACCTTAAAATCAAGTACGGCTGTTCATTATTTCCCACTGGATAATTAGTTTAACTCAGAAATGTGTCATATTATGGAAGTCGTATTGCAAATGTGATTTTGTGTAATTATCTGACGTGAACTTTTCAAGTTCTGCAGATGTTTTTCTGTCCAGCGTTACAGTGTGTTCTCCACAGGGTCAGTCTGTCTCTGGATTCAATGTGAATCAGAGGAAATGAACAGTAGACAGATTGTTTTGAGGTTTAGCAACGTGGAAACACTCACGGGTTTGCTAACAAGCCTTAAAGGTTAGAGCGCAGTTACTTCTGTGTGTGTGTGTGTGTGTAGTATCTCTGCGGCTCAGTGTCTCGCGCGCGTGTGTGTGTGTGATGCAGGTGGATGTGATAATGATCTCTCTTGGGACGGTGCGTGTGTGTGTGTGTGTGTGTGTGTGTGTGAGTGGACAGTATTGAAGAAGTGCTGGCTAACACTTGATAGACAGCAGCACAGCACAAACTGATCACACTAACAAACACACACTCACACACACACACGCACACGCACACGCACACTGACACTTGTCAAGGATGAGAGATGGTTTGCTCTGAAGGCGTCATAATTGGAAAATGGGCTGAAAACACATCCAGGTCTAATTTCACGCTGAAATCACATATAACAGATAAAAAATTATAGATTTGCAAAAAGAAAATAAAGCCTATTGTGATTCTAATATTTGATTTTGGGGTGAAATATGATCTATAATATATATTTATTATTATGTTTTAATTAAATAGCTCTTATTTTATGTTTATTTTAATTTAATTTTATTTGTTTTATTTTATTTTAGGTATTTTTCATTCTTTATTTAGTTATTTATTTAATATTACTAGTTTTTATTTATTTTCAGTTAGTGATTTTAGTGCTTCAAGTTAAACGTTGTAAAGTCAACCTTTCAAATTTGATTAATTAGTTTTCATCTAATATTTATATTTTATTTCAGTGTTAAATTAACATTTTTTTCAATAAACAAGTTGTTTAGTTAATGATAATAATCTAGATTTTTTTATTTAAAAAAAATATGTTATTGAAAAAAAGTTTTAACAGTTTTAGTTAATAATAATAATTTACATAAACATTTGTTTCTAATGAAAAAAAAGTTATTTATAGTTTTAGCTAATTATAATTATCTATATATTTAGTTTCAGCTTTAATTAAATAAACTTTTTTTAATGAAGAAAATTTTTTTAATTTGTCTCTTTTTAGTTAATGATAATGATCTAGATGAGGATATTGCAACATTTTTAATTTACATTTAGTTATTTGTTTATTTTAGTTTTTCATCTAATATTTATATTTTATTCCAGCTTTATTTAAATCACCAAATATGTTCAATGAACAAAATATTTTTAATAGTTTTAATTTTAGTTAGTGATAATAATGTAAGGAAGCATAGATATATAAAAATAAGAAAGAGGGGAGACTTGACTATGGATTGCATTATAACTTTGCATGCACCACCTGTGTTGTTTAGTACCAGTTTCATTAAAGATGTTATAAGTCAGATAATGCAAACGTGCCACAAAATGTGCTGCATGTCATTGCACACCGCCATCCTCATGATGCAGGTCATTTCTGAGTGTTAGGTTGTGCTCGTTTAGAGAATAAGGCACAATCAATGCTGAGGCTCATTTACACATAAAGCAGCATTCACATAAAAAGAATGAGAGCGACAATCTGAATACTCAAACATGTTCAAGTAGCCTCAGTGTTGAATGAATTCAGCCGGGAGAGAGAGAGAGAGACGTGATGCTGGAGCGTCTCTGTGAAACACCACTGCAGGCTTTGCACTTTTACACTCCAGAGATAAAGAAACAGAGGAAACAGGCAGACAGGAATGGACAGAATGAGTGAAAATGCCCTCGAACCAGGAGAGAAAAGGCAAAACTCTCCCGCTGGCAGAAGCTGAAGCACATCGATCAGGAAACACGCTCACGGTGTGTGAGGAGCTTCATTTGAGCACAGGATTCCTCTCATAGAGTCTTTTAAAGCTTGTGACAGTGTGTGTGTGTGTGTGTGTGTGTGTGTGTGTGTGTGTGTGTGTGTGTGTGTCAGTGTGTGGGTTTTCACCAGGGAACATATAAAAACGTTTAAGAAAATCTTGAAAAATGTCACCCACGGGGCCTGCTGTCACTAAAGGATTTTGCTGAATTATTTGAAAGTGCATAAATGCATAAAGCTACACACACACACACAAATGTGTGAATATACATTTCTAATGTATGTAAATATTATTCATAAATAATATAAATGTAATTCATAAATAAATATTAATAATAACACATTTGTAATATAAATATAATAAATTAATAAATGTGTAAATAATGTCATAAATTATACGTAAACACAAACACACACACACACACACGCACACACACACACACACAAACACATAATATAAAAGCATATATGCATATATGCATATAAATATATAAATATAATTAATAATTAACATACATTTATAAATATAATAAAAGTATAAATAATATGATTAAAATGTTATATACAAATTAAATATATATAAAAAAATAGATGCTCAGAGCATCTTTAACAATCATTCAAATGTCAATCAGTTTATCAGGGGAAAAAGACATAAGATATTGAAAAGAGGTGAAATATTGATCTACAAGACATGGCATAATCAAGTTGTAAATTATTCCAGCATATGAATTATGCAGTGGATTTTTGAAAGGATTTTATAGGTCATCTTCAGGACAGGTTTGAAGACCCCGCCCTCCTCATTTGCATTCAAGCCAGAAGCCCTGAGGAACACTAGTGCTTTGGTTAAGATGAATCGCTTGTGTTGCACCAGACCTCATTAGTCAATCGATTTGTACAAGAGCATCTGCTAAATGAATTAAATATAAATGCTAAAGACCTGAAGAAGCAGAAGACGTGAGAGCTATTCCTGTAAACACAGGGGAATGAAAGTCAGACTACGGCTGGATAAAATACGGATGATATTTTAAGAAAGAGAGAAATAGAGAGAGAGAGGGGATGGTTTTCTTGCCCAGTCTGTGGGCGCAAAGCAACAGAAGAAAAACCAACACAAAACTGGAACCTGCTGTGAGTGAGTGTGTGTGTGTGTGTGTGTGTGTGTGTGTGTGTGTGTGTGTGTGTGCGGGTTTATGTGGTTTATGAGGACACAAATTTGTATAATGACATGGGTATGACAGAGGTATTACAATATGAAGGTGGTTTATGAGGACACTGCTTATGTCCCCGTAATTCAAAAGGCTTAAAAAACATACTAAATGGTGTTTTTTTGAAAATCTAAAGATGCACACAGTCTCCTGTGAGGGCTAAGTTTAGGTGTAGGGTAGGTGTAGGGCAATAGCACACACAGTTTGTTCAGTATAAAAACCATTACGCCTATGGAGAGTCCCCATAAACCACAAAAACCAACATGTGTGTGTGTGTGTGTGTGTGTGTGTGTGTGTGTGCGTGCGCGTGTGTGTGCGTGTGCATGTGCGTGTTCAAGGAAGGTAGATGATCTAAACATGAGTCAGAAAGCGTCTCTCTTTCTCTCTGCCTACATCTTTAAGCACGTTCACTGTGAAGTAATTCTGTGAAACAGAGAGAGAACGGCTCTAAGGAAATATACGGTATGCTGTTATTAAGAATCAACTGTTATTGATTCTTTTCAATAGTGAATTAAATACTGTATATTTATCAAATCTAATAATAATTCTGGCCTAATATTACCTAATTTGATATATAAATATATATATATATATATATATATATATATATATATATATATATATATAGGTATGCGGTGAAAGCAACTTTACAAAATAAGCTTTTTATTTTCACAAAATCTGTAATTTTCTGTCACTGTTTGGACATAGCACAGTCATTGGACAGTTCACAATCATTCATATGTGTGAAAATGAGTTGAGAGGAAGACAGGAATCATGTCTTTGTGGCAGTTTTTCTACTGATAAAGGGAGAATACAAGACAACTTCACCTTACAAATAGTTGTGAAAAGCTAAAATGCTATGAAATTCATCATATTTTGTGAGAAAGTGTGACATGCTCGAGCATTGTCATTGTCATTTGGAATCAGCAGCCCAGAATTAGTGAAAAACAAGTGCTGGATTTTATTCAGCAAATATGAAGCAGGGCATTGTAATCATTTCTCTTTTATTGTCATATTATTATCCCATTGCAGTGAATTTCGGGATTGCCTTTTCAGAGAAGGATACATGTCTTAAAGAAATAGTTCATCCAATGAAAGTTTTCTTAAAATATACTCACCCTCAGGCATTCCAAAATGTGTACGAGTTTGTTTCTTCGTGGAAACAGATTTGGAGAAATGTAACATTACATCAGTTGCTCACCAATGGATCATCTGCAGTGAATGGGTGCCGTCAGAATGAGAGATATATTTGTTTAGAACTGTTTTGGACAGTTTTTCATGACTTTTTCCCCTTGAGAAAGCAATATTATGGATAGAGGTCTCATATTTTAGCAATGGTTTGAAGTTAAAACGTCTTAGTGATGGATTTCTTTCTTACAAACATGCAGCTTTTAGCTACATAAGACTTTAATTGATGAGTGGAGTGGTGTAGATTACTTATGGATTATTATGATGTCTTTATCAGCTGTTTGGACTCTCATTCTGACGGCACCCATTCACTGCAGAGGATCCATTGGTGAGTAAGTGATATAATGCTATTTCTCCAAATCTGATGAAGAAACAAACTCATCTACATCTTGGATATCCTGAGGGTGAGTACTTTTTCAGCAAATGTTCATTTTTGGGTGAGTTATTCTATTAGCGCTCTTCTCTAAGTAGAGCTGGTTTGTTTTTTTCTTAACAGATTGTCGCTGGGCATCACTGAGGTTTGGTCAGATTTACTTTAGGGGTCAGTTTTAGCTCACACACATTTAATAGCTTTTGATCTTGTCAGCAAACATCTAAAGAATGACAGAGGAACTGAAGTTTTTATCTCTCATCACACAAAATAATATTTTTCATATTAAACAGACGAGCTGGATTCATCATTTTGATTGGTGTCGTGATGGCATCTAATCTCCCGCTAATATTTATTCGTCTGAGCCGGTGTGTTTGGGTGGAGAGCGGGCCAGTCTTTCTTCAGAGAGACTAATGGATGGAAAACAGGAAAGATGAGTAGAAAAGAAGTGTCATTAAGAACAATAAAGAGAAGGAGATGTAATTTATGAGGGTAAATAGAAAGAGAGAGAGAGAGGAGATCATAACAGAAGCAATAGAAGAACTTCTTAGGTGGATAATTTTTTGAATAGTCTCTTTCTAATATGATTTACATGTTAATAAAACCAGTTGCTCATGGCTATAATATACCTACTTTCTGAAATCATCAGATAAATTACTAGAGATAGAGAGAAACTCTGAACCACATCTAGATATATTAATAATGAATGAGAGACTGAGAAAATATCAAGTGTGAAGTAGAGAGACTTAAATTAAAAAAGGAAAATGTTACAGAGAATGAAAAATGAAAAGTGAATGCAATTATATTTAATATATTAATATATAATACATTTAATTGTAGTTAAATTATACACAAGAGTGAAAGAGTATATGCATGAATCAAATCATCTGCTCATATTTCACCCCAAAATTATAATAAAATAAATTTATATTTATATTTTACACAAAGAAAATTAAACCTATTTGTAGGACATTTAATTCTTTCTTTCTTTCTTTCTTTTTTTGTGAAAGAGTGAAATCTTACAAAAGATGTTTGAATCTTACAAAGTTTGCTTATAATTGCACCCTAAAATCATAGTAACAAAAAATATTTATATTTTACATGAAGAAAATTAAACCTATTTTTAGGACATATATGTATTTATTTACTTATTATTTTGCATTGTGGCATTTTTCTTTTCAATTAACTGCATTTTACCCCAAATGTGCAGTATTGTAATATGAAAAGCATAATAATATACAATTTTCATTGTGAAATATTTATACATCATGGTAGTATTTGTTGTGGTACCTATGCTGAAAATATAATATTAAAAATATTAATATTGTTTGAATAAAAAAAGTATCCAAATGCATAACAGTGAGAATTTAGACTTAAAATATGCTTAAAAATAATCTCAACGCAAACCTTAGTACTTTGGTTGGTGATTTATATTCCAGCTTTGGCACAGACACAACACGTTTAAATATTCAGAGCAACACGGAGGGAGTGAGACCTTGACTCTGTCCACTCGATGAGTTCAGCATTAACACACAAACATTTCAGCAACATCACAAAACAAATCCATTATTTAACAGAGCCTCTGTTCTTCTGTTCTCCAGCGTCACTCCATCTGATTCAATGAGTGATTCATCATCTTCATTCTGCAGTCATTCAGCTCATGAATGCAGCTCTCTGTTAAAAACAGACACAGATGGAATAAAAATGTGTTACGCACAAGAAAGAACAATCACAGAAATGTTCAACTGAAGGCTTGCTGAAGTTCTTCTGCCTCTCGGATGCTTCTCCTGAGAAAAAGACCATATCATAATCTCATATGTTTCCTCTCTAGAAGTTCACATACACGATTATACAGAGAGTATTAACCAGCAGTGAAATGTGAGTCAGGTCCGCTCCATGGACAGTGCAATATTATAGAAAACAACACAAAGAAGTATACATAAAATAAAATGAATAAAAAAAATAAAAAGATATAAAGAACAAAATATAAGATAATGTGCATGATAGTATACTGTAGACTTAAATATTAAGATAAGATAAGCATGACTGTACAAGAGAGGAATGTGCAAATAGGTTGTACATGGTTGACATGTAGCAGCAATCTCAAAAAAAATTATAAAAAAATAAGATACCAAAACACAGAAAGTGATGTGTGCAAATGACACTGTCAGTATGAGGTAGATAATAATGAGTGTGAGTATCTTACTGATTGTGAGTGATTAATAAGTGAAGTCATGGTGATGTTAAGAGGCTGAGTTTGAGTTCAGGAGTCTGATGGCCTGGGGGAAGAAACTCCTCCTAAGTCTCTCAGTTTTTGCCATCAGGCTGCGGAAGCGCTTACCAGATGGTACCAGAGTGAATAGACAGTTTCCAGGGTGATTTGAGTCCTTGATGATTTTGACAGCTCTGCTTCTGCAGCGTTTGAGGTAGATGTCCTGCAGAGAGGGGAGAGCAGACCCTGAGATACGCTCAGCTAAGCGCACAACTCTCTGCAAGGCCTTGCAGTCTTGACTGGAGCTGTTTCCATACCACACTGAGATGCACTGAGTCAATACACACAGAGATGTATTGAGAAGAGATCTCAAATAGTTCAGATTTACTAAGATACAAATGTTTGCAAACAAAAGTCTGTCTGTCACAAACTCCATCCATGTCACAAACTTTCTCAGATGTTTCTACACTGATTTTTATATATATATATTGGTCTAATCAAAAATAATGGTTTAAACCTGTTTTGTTTAGTTTGTCTAAAATCAAACAAAAAATATCTTTCTGAGCAATAATGTTCCTCTGCTCTGTGTTTGTTGACAGGGTTGAGGAGAGCTTTAAGACTCTTTTCTGGTCCATATTCGGTCTGTCGGAGGTGATTTCTGTGGTTCTGAAGTATGATCATAAGTTCATCGAGAACATCGGTTACATTTTGTACGGGGTTTATAACGTCACCATGGTGGTGGTTCTTCTCAACATGCTGATCGCTATGATTAACAGCTCCTACCAGGAAATTGAGGTACGAATTTACTGCAAAATAATACTGATTCTCAATCTTAATAACTCTTGATTTCACAAAAAAACATATCTAAATTTCCTTAAAGCAAGATAAATTTACCTGACAAGCAGTGATGGGAATGTTATACTCAGGGGCGGTTCTAGGATTTCATCTTTAGGGGGGCTTAGCCCTCAGAGAGACCATTAGATACAACAATACAAATTACCTAAATAAACAGTATTTTACTGTGATTATGAAAACTGTATTACTGTATGAAGTAATTAGACACAATTCCCTATTAAAGTTACAGAAGCTACTTAGTGAGTGATTCTCATGTTTTTCTTTTGTTGTTTGATTAACATTATTAGCCTAATATAAGAAATGCATGGATCCGTTATACTGACACACATCCAATATTTTCTTAACTGTTTATGTTTATTTAAGACGTAACCGACTGCGTTTACTTGGATAGGATACTCGTCAAGACAGCCATTGTGACATAATATTTTGTGTATTTGCGTATTTGCTCGAGAAGATGCAAAAGTGACCTGATCTCACGAAAGTGCGTTTCAATGGCATGATTTTCTGTTTCTATTTGGTGTGCTATTTATATGCAAAAACTGACTGTGGCGTGCATATGAGACGCAATGGTTATGTTTAGGGGTGTGGGGAAGGTGCGTATCATAAGCACACCAAATAGAAACAGAAAATCGTGCCATTGAAACGCACTTTCATGAGACCAGGCGTGCTGTCCGTGCAGTGCTTCTCAGTGTGTATGCGCTTCATTCAAACGTGTGTGCATGCACATTAACGATCTATCACAGCACGTGAGTACCACATTGAGATCGATAAACGAGCGAGAATGATAAACTTTCTTGAGGAAGCAGCACTGGCCTGATCGTTCAGATAACTGATTATAGTTTTAGGGGGGCTGAGACAACAAATAGGGGGGCTGAAGCCCACCTAAAAAGGGTCTAGAACCGTCCCTGGTTATACTTAAAGATTATAATCCATTACTGATGATTACATGATGAAAAACTGTAGATAGTAACGTAATCTGTCATCTGACTACTTTTTTTGATTACTTTTGACCTAACTCATTTATCATATGCATCTGATTATACTTATCTTCCACCATATTTACATAAAATAGGAAGAAAATATTTTCCATTCTTTATTATTTTCCATTCTTTATCATCAATGACATTGAATCAGGATTTGTGAGTTGGTAAATCTCTCTATCTCTGCAGGAAGATGCTGATGTGGAGTGGAAGTTTGCTCGTGCTAAACTCTGGTTGTCATATTTCGATGAGGGACGGACGCTGCCTGCACCGTTTAACCTGGTGCCCACCCCAAAATCCTTCTACTATCTGATCATCCAGATCAAGTCCTGCCTTATACGACTGTGTAAGGGCAAAGGTCATCGGCATGAAAACGAGCTGGAGATGGGAATGCTTAATTCACGGCTGAGGGTAAAACACATACTGCTCACTAAAAGTGTCTACTTATATTTTATTTTGAACATCATTTGAGTTATTCATGCATCGTAGATGTAATTTTTCTTTAAACTTTAATCCATCTCACAGCAGATCTGAATGTCTTGTCTGATTGCATGATGTCTCAGTTCTCTCTTTGATTAAGATCCTTTAAATGGAAATGATCTTGACAGTGAGACTCAATCAAGTGTCATTTAAAGAACAAATGGCTGAAATCTGGTATTCGCAGTGTTTTGCCTCTGTGAGCTTCCAAAATGCAGCGTCAGAAAACTTCTATAGAGAACTAATGCTGAATGCACATTTTGTCTAAAACTTTTGCATTTAGAATGCAGAATAAATTATATTTATTATATAATTATAATTATGCTAGAATAGATTATACTTTGTACACAATATGTGTAAAATATATAATGTAATATTACATATTATAAATAATATATCATTTATATAAAGTAATTTAATTTAAGTTGTATAAATAAGTGTATAATTTGAAACATGTCAGTGCAAAATCAGTTTCACATTATGAAAACTCAAAGCAGTAATGCATGTAGAATATTGTCTCTTTTTTAGGCTGTTCATCATCGAGCAAATCTCAGGAGCCGAGAGGAGAACACTGTCAAGAAACCCATCAAAAACCCCACAAGATATCAGGTCAGAGACTCAACAAACCATATGAACCTGAAGAGAGTTCATTATGATCTCTGTATGCAGTCAGTTTGAATTAACAAGCTTGTTCTCCCTCATGTCTCCGTCTGTCTGTCTGTCTAACAGAAGATAATGAAGCGCTTGATTAAGCGCTATGTTTTGAAGGCTCAGGTCGACAAAGAGAATGATGAAGTCAATGAAGGTACAAACCCAGTAAATTTACTGTAGTCTCTGGTTTTATTTCACCCCAGACTGTCAGCTCAAATCATGTGTCTTGTTGATCACTTAAACTTTCTTGTGTAAAAGTAAAAATCTGCTTATTTACGGTATGAGTAACTTAAGCTCTGTGTGTGTTAAAGGTGAACTGAAGGAAATAAAACAGGACATCTCCAGTCTGCGCTACGAACTTCTGGAAGAGAAATCTCAGGCCACTGGAGAACTGGCTGACCTCATTCAACAACTCAGCGACAAGTTCGGCAGGAATGCCAAGAAACAACCTTGAGACAGACAGACAGATGGAGAGAGTGATACAGTAGTTTAGGAGCAGTATCTGGACACTTAAGATACTTAAAAATGTCTGAATGTCATTCATTAATTCATACAAAAGCAAAACAGCTGACAGACAGATGTTTGTATGGTTTGAAATGATAAAACAGATCTAGTGTTAAAAATGAAGACAGACAGTATTGCATTTGTTTGTTTATGGTTAGTGGATGATGTTGCTAGTTGATGAGATTATCTGACATCTGTGTGAATTTGAAGCTTAATTCTGCCATGGAATAAAAAATAAAATAAATAAAAAAGGTAATTTTATCTCACAATTCAGATTTTTTTTCTGGAACTGAATTGAAAATGTTTTTCTTAAAATTGTGGGCAGTTGTGCTCGCAATTCGGAGAAGAAAAGTCTGAATTGTGAGACATAAACTAGCAATTGCGGAAAAAAATCTGAATTACGAGATTCTCGCAATTGCGAGATATAAACCATCTATTCTGAGAAGAAAAGTCCAACTTGTGAGATTTTGGGTCCCATCATTCACCTGGCACAATGCGGCGACAGGCGTGACGCAAGTGTTTTTTGCTAGTTTCAGCCCGACGCAGTTATCATTTTTACGTCCTGCGCCACGTTGTTTAAATAGCAAATGCATTTGTGCCGATTTGAGCACCCATGGGCGTGCTGGTCTGAAAACAAGGTGTGTTCAGGAGCATTGTTGGCGTGTTGCTATTTTCAGGCAGCTGGAATAGACTGCACCATTGACCAACTAAAACTTGGTCTAAAGTCAATGGCACAGTATTTATTTATTTTTTGTTATTTAAAGAGTGTGTTAGTAATATGCGCCTATAGGCGGGTCCACAATGTGCGTACCCTCTGCTTATTACACACACAGGGCGTTTTTTCGCAGCAGCACACAAACATGCCAAATATTAAAAATTAAAGGATTGCAATGTAAAAGATTATTATTGTGTAGGCTACATAAATATAAAAATGCCTACATGTCATAGTGGATAGTCATTGCATGTATCAGAATTAGGCTACCCATTTGCTCGCGCATGAGCAGATCTGTTTCCTCTCTGAGACGCGTTCAGTCTTTTCGCTTGCAAATTCCGCCGTGTAAGTAGCAAATCCGCCATGGTGCGAGCGCAACTGGCTCTTAAAGGGAATGGGAGATGAGACTCTGATTGGTTTATTGCACATTATGCCCAAAACACACCCTTTACTCATTAAGATAATAAAGAACAACCCTTTTAGACCATGCGCCAGGTGCGTCGACCGTTTTTCCTGTCATTAAACTAGCAAAAGTGGATTCGGACACACCCTAAGTGCACCTGCGCCTTGTGTTTTAGATCATGCGCTTAGATCGTTAAAATAGGGCCCATAAACTAGCAATTGCAAAAAAATCTGAATTGCGAGATATAAACTACCTATTCTGAGAAGAAAAGTCCAAATTGTGAGATATAAACTACCAATTCTGAGAAGAAAAGACCAAATTGTGAGATATAAACTAGCAATTGTGAAAAAAAAGTCTGAATTACGAGATACCCGCAATTGTAAGATATAAACTACCTATTCTGAGAAGAAAAGTCTGCATTATGAGATATAAACTATAGAAATTGCGAAAAAAAAAAAGTCTGAATTACGAGATTCCCGCAATTGCGAGATATAAACTACGTATTCTGAGAAGACAAGTCCAAATTGTGAGATATGAACTAGCAGTTCTGAGAAGAAACGTCCGAATTGTGAGATAAACTAGCAATTGTGAAAAAAGGCTGAATTACGAGATTGCCGCAATTGCGAGATATAAACTACCAATTCTGAGAAGAAAAGTCTGAACTATGACATATACAGTCTTCTTCTCAGAATTGTAACATCTCAAGCTTCTGTTTTGCAATTCTGATTTTTTTTTCTTAGAAAAAAGGGATAAAAAAGTTGCAATCAATTTTTATTTTTATTCTGTAGTGGAAACAAGCTTCCATAGAACTGACTTCATACATCCACTAAAAATCACCAGCTAAGAATAAAGAAAATGAACATTAGTGAAAAGAAAAGATCCTAGATGCACTGATACAGACACACTCTTGATCTAATGAATCACATTCAGACATTTTTAATGATAGTTAATATGGGATTTTGTTGCATTAAAGCGAAAAAAGAGTAGTGATGTTTTCTGATAATAAAACAGCTTTAGTTCCCCAGACTGATTCGATTACATCTTCAGTCCAATCAAAATGATTTATCTCAGAGCTGTTTGGTTTGATTCAACTCTTTCTGGAGGAAATGAGCGAACGGGACTGTGATCCATGAATGATGAACTGATGTGAATTCACTCAGATACTGAACATCTTCCAGAAGAGAGAGTGAGAGATGAGAAAAACTGAGAGGAGAGACAAACAGACTAAATGAGGGTAAAAGGCTCACATCAGGTATGCAGTGCATTCTGGGATATCGCCTCCCTTAAGAGTAATTTCCTGTCCTGAGATTGTATCTCACAGGAGAGAAACATACAGAGAAAAGGAAAACAGTAGATAAAAACACTGTGATGTTGACAGTTATGATATGATTTAATTTAAAAATATTTGAAACATTATGAGTCAGATGAGCAGCAACAGTGAGAAGGTTCGTAAACATCTTTTTTCCTCTTCACACCATACAGGCCGTCTAATTAACACAAGAACACAGACACACACACGGGCGAATCTCACAAAAAAATTCACCAAAGATCAAAGGAGAAAAAAATATATATTTTGCATGAAATAATGAGCTTATTTTTAGAAACTTTGTGGCAAGATTTGTGGCATTATTTTCATGACATTAAAGCACTTTTCCCTTTAAATTATCATTACTGTAATGCACCTGGAGCATTTTAATGAATTTTAATTTCTATATGTATATTAATGTTGTAATTTAATATATTTTACATTTTAAAAATGCAAAATAGAATTTTATATATTTTTTTCTTTTGATTTTGGTTGATGGTACCTGGACATTTTGATTCAAAGATTTTTAATATATTGAAATGAATATACATCTTAATATATTTGAATTTAATATGTTTTACATTTTAATGTGCAAAATATGATTTTTTTTTTTTTTGGTGGCACCTGGACATTTTACATTAAAACATTTTTATTTAATTAATATTATTAATGTCTTAATACATTTGTATATATTTTATATTTTAGTGTACAAAATATGATTTCATATTTTTTTTTTCTTTTGATTTTGGTGTATGTGAAATGACCCAGACATGTTCTTGTCAGGTTTTGTGAGATTCACCCAAACACACACACACACACACACACTTACAATATTTGTGGGCTTTTATTGAAGACTTTGCCTGTATAAAGCACTTGCTCAAACAGATTTAAGTTTTTTTTTTTTCATAGAAACTGAGTGTGTTACGGGTTGACGAGACGTGAGACATGCGATCCATTTGCAAGGCTTTATTATGAAACATGGTCAATACAGGCAGTCGGGCAGTAGCAAAAGTATGGCATGGCAAGACACAAGAGCATTCGTTAAGCAATGGTCGACGATCAGCGTACAGTATCCAGAGCTAGGCAGAGAGAATAATCCAGACACGGCAAATCAGAACACAGGAAATCAACTAGAATACTTGGAAAACGCTTCGTATGCAGCTAGGCTAAACAATACTCGGCAATATCCACATGAAAACGCTGGATCCTTTTGCGGCGAGTATTCTGTTTAGCCTAGCTGCATACGAAGCGTTTTCCAAGTATTCCTAGTCTGATTTCCTGTGTTCTGATTCTGCCGTGCTCCGATTATTCTCGCTGCCTAGCCCTCTGGATACTGTACGCTGATCGTCGACCCACACTTGCTTAACGGACTGCTTTGTGTCTTGATGCCATACTGTTTGCTACTGCCCGACCTGCCTATTGACCATGTTTCATAATAAAGCCTTGCGAATGGATCGCATGTCTCACGTCGTCAACCGTAACAGAGTGTGAGAGACAATGAGAATGTTTACATGACATGTACACTTTTAATAGTTTTACAGTAAGACTTTAGATTTATCTGAATGTATTTTTTGTTTCACTAATGGTAAATGAATTAAATACACAGATATTAAGAATGTGTATTTTTCACTTGTACATGGAGAAACATGACTGAGCAACATAACTGTGCTATTTATAACTAAAATTAAAAGTTTTAAATGTTCTTAGTTTCACTGGGTATATTTATATTTTTTGTTTTTCATCTGATATTTTTCATACCCTGTAGTCAAGTCAAGTCAAGTCACCTTTATTTATATAGCGCTTTTAACAATACAGATTGTGTCAAAGCACTTAACAGTATCAAGTTGGAGGATAGAGTGTCAGTAATGTATAATAATAAGATTAAACACTCAATTTTCAGTTAAAGGCATTTCATTATTGAATTCAGAGATGTCGTTGTCTAGCTCAGTTTAGTTTAAATAAAATCTGTGAAATTAAATTGACGATAATCGCTAGAAATTAAGTGTCCCCAACTGAGCAAGCCAGAGGCGACAGCGGCAAGGAACCAAAACTCCCTCTGTGACAGAGTGGAGAAAAAAAAACCTTGGGAGAAACCAGGCTCAGTCGGGGGCCAGTTCTCCTCTGGCCAAGTTCTGTACAATGAATTTAAAAGATTGACATATTAATACTTAATTCTCTTCATGAATTATTATCATTGTCAATTCTCCATATTATTGTCACACAGAAAACAAATGTCAGGAAAAATTACAATATATTTTCCCTGGTGCTCATAACTTCAAATATACATAAGAAAACATCAAAATTAATTTGACAACAATAGCAAAAAAGATAATAATAATAAAAATAAAAACATGTAGGCTAATTGTCCTAAAAATGGGTGAAAATATTTTCTTCTCATCTTCCTGAAGATGAGACCTGGAAATGTTTTTGTGTGATTCACCCGAGCATCCAGAAGTAAAGAGTATTTATCACCTGTAGAAGGAAAATAAAAAGATGTAGGCCTATAATGTGCTATTTATAGCCAAAATTCAATTTTTAAAATGGGCTCCGTTCGAAAATGACCTTTTCATGTCGTAACTTTTTAACTGAATTCTCTCTGTGAATATTATCGGCACGCTGTGGAACAGACGATGAATGTCAGCAAAATTGAAACATGAAATTTCCCCTGATGCTCATCATATTCAGAGCTCGCAGCTGTAAACAGTACATCAGAATCTGCAGACGCGCTGATAAGAACCTCGATTACACAAACAAGCACTAAACAGAAATAAATATAGTTTTCCACAGGAGGATATGACATTAAACATGAATATTACACAAATGAGCTTCAGGGGGTTGTGGTTATTACTCCACCTCATTATGACATTATCCAGCACCTTCCATTATAACCCATAAGATGAGGTCGTGCTCGTCTCCACGGTAGCATCCACATTCCATTAGTGTCACCGCTCAACATATAACGGGCTGTTCTGTAATATTTGCCATGCATGAAGACAGCCATCTCTTAACACCTGCGACAGGTATTTCATCACACTGGCAGATCGTCTGTGCCAGAAGATATTTACACTGCGGCTGCCGGCTGTATAAATGACAGAATAACAAGCAAAGAGTCTCATGGGTGACGGTAACCATGGCATCTACAGCCCGAGCTCGAGCTGACGGTGACCGGATCCAGGAAATCAAGCCATCGTTTTGTTCATCTGACATGATGTGGCGCACGCTCACAGTCACAGATGTGTTCGGTGTGTCTGATTGTGTCTGTGATTCAAGTCTCTTTTCTGGGTGGATAAACTAAACACACGGGATGCTTCACAGCGTTCCCTCAGATTGTTCCAACACTATTGCTTTCCAACCGTTGAAATGAACGGTAATGCAATTGATTTAATTGAATTTCAATACATTGATTCCTCATGTCTTCTGTTCTTTGTAGTTAATTAAATTCAAGCTGCTTAGCTACAGTCAACATGAAACACTCGCTACGCCCAAAATCTAATACCTCCGTACTATATAGTATGCGAAAAACAGTACACCAAAAGAGTAATATGTCCGAATTCACAGTATTAAAAAAAACATTATGCAAAAAGTACCCGGATGACCTACTACTTTTGCCTGGATGCATTCACGCCGTGTCGTAATTACTGTAATTTCGAAATGACAACGTGACGTTCTACTTGGAACTGTTCACACCCTTGAACTCTGAACAATCGCACATAGCGCCCAATGAATCTGAGGTGGTCCGGTGGTACAAGTTGTAGCTCTCAGAAAAGTCCCAGTTCACAAGTTACGAGTTCTACGAGGACGTGAAGTTGGTATCTCGTAATCATGGTAATTACGATACGGTGTGAATGCAACTATAGATATGTATCCACCTTATTTTTTCCATAAGAGCGGGCATGGCCATTTGTAAACAACGTATGTTGTTCTGTGTCAGCAGCACCGTACACAGATACGCTGTTTACGTTGTTTACGCTTTGATCTGAACGTAAACAACGTATCCACGTACATGTGATATGATTAGAGATCGACCGATATATCGTTTTCCCGATATTTTTCCCGATATTTAAGCATTTTTCCATAATCGGATATCGGTTTTGTAATATCGGATTTTCCAATAAACGGCGCCATCTTGTGGGCGTTTTAAGAATTGCACGCATGATCGCCATTACAGCGCATCTGAAGGGAGACGAGACAACGGCGTGCACAGGTAAAGTATTACTTGCTTTGCTGTAATTAGTACATTTTATTTAACATAACAGCCATTAATGCACAAATTAGATGTGATACATATGCTTGATATGTAGTTTATGCAGCTTGGCTCTAAGAAATAGACGAGTCACGGAAGATAATCCGTCAAGTCCTGTCCCAATAAAGACGTAACTTTGCATGAATTAAATAATACAGCCATGAATGAGCGCAAGTTGGCAGTAAAAGCGCTGAATTAAATTCTCTCTCTGTTGTATATTTGCTCATCATTAGTCTCGTGAAGCCGCTTCATATTGCTGTTCACTCAGTGGGTTGATGCTCAGGAAATGCTACAGCACGGCCACCGCATGTAACTTTTAAAAAATATTCACGATTAAACACCGTAATTATATAAACATTTACTATATAACCATCAATTCCCTAATAAACATCCTAGTAAACACAACTCCAGTGTTTCCCACACATAGACTTTACCTGGGCGGCCGCCCAGGTATATTAACGGCCGCCCAAGTATATTTGGTGACACATTTTTGTTTTTATTTTATTTATGTTTTGTTATTTTATTTTTTTATCCGCCCGAGATAATGAAACCATCCGCGATCGATTAACAAGAGGAAAATCCCCTCGCCTGACGCGTTTCGCACTGCTGTGTGCTCAAGACCTGTAGACACTCCCTCAGACAAGCTCTCTCTCTTTATCTGTGGCGGGCTGCAACAATATCCACCGCCCATGCCATCAGCTCCCGCCTCTCACACACAAGAGCGCGACTTTCAGTATTTAGCAACTTTCAGACCCTTTTGGCGGCTTTTTTCCCACAACAAGTACATACTGACAAACCTAGCGAATTTTTTTGAAAAAACCTTAGCTATCGTTCAATTGGAATTTGTCTCCAGTAACGTTACTGCCCCGCGAGCGCGAGGTCTGTCTCCCGGCGCAGTGTCATCTCTCTCGGCGTCTATTCTGTGCAGTGAGCGGCAGTGAAGCAGCGCATTCATTTGGCCGTAACGCAGCAAAATCGTCAGTAAATCATTTACAAAACAGCGTTTCCAAGCACCTGTCCCTTACTGACTGTTTGGACTTTTAAATATGAACATAATTCGTCTGTTAATATGCGCATAGCTTGTTACTCAGACGCAGACAGTGCGCTGAATGAGACAAGACAGTAATATAGCCCAAACCACCGCATATAGTCGCTTTTTAGTGTAAGTTAGATGTATATTGATTTTATCAGACGATGTTGCGATTATAAATCAGGATTTAAGGAGTATAGTGAGAGTGATTCCTGGTTAACATGTAAAATTAATGGTTCCTGTTTACTATTTATACTTGTTTTATGTATGACAACAGAAAGTATAATGTGAACAGCTTTATTGGCATTGTTGTATTAATTACAGTATGTGACATTTAGAACAGATCTTAAGTGCCAAAACTCGTCTGAACGCAAACTTGATGCAATGTCATGCAAATTAACGTGATGTCACATGCCCCCACAAGTTTTATTTATTTTTTAATTGGTGAGAATTACTTTTATGTGCTTTATTTATTTTACCTGTTTGTTTGTTTTTTACCTCATCGAAGATTTTATTTTTAAACAAAAACCGTTTAGTAACAGTGCACTTTTTTATTTTTTGTACTCTCAGACCCCACTATTTATTGGTGTATAAATAAGATTTGTTTTGTTTTCTATGCAAGGAGGGAGTGATTGTTATAAATAAAATGGTTTGTTCAGTTCAGTGGTGTAGTAATCATTGTGTCAAAAACACAAGTATAACAGTAAATAAATATCGGTTCTGCATATCGGTTATCGGGCACATAAACAAACAAATTATCGGTATCGGTATCGGTTCTAAAAAATCAATATCGGTCGATCACTAGATATGATACTCTCCAAACTGGCACCAGGGTGACGCAGGGAAGACAAATTGTTAAATAAAGTCGTTATTTTTGTTTTCTTTGCACACATAAAATATTCTAGTAGCTTCGTAAAATTATGGTTGAACCACTGATGTCACATGGATTATTTTAACGATCTCCTTGCTACGTTTCTGAGCCTTGATCGTGTAAGGATCCTTGCTGTCTGTGGAGGGTCTGAGAGCTCTCGGAATTCATCAAAAATATCTTCATTTGTGTTCCGAAGATGAACGAAGGTCTTGGAACAACATGAGGGTGAGTAATTAATGACAGAATTTTTATTTTTGGGTGAACTATTCCTTTAATTATGAACACACTGGTTTGTAGTGGAAACAGTTTTACCATTTACTGCACTTTGTTTTTCTTCTTGTTATTTCCCTACAGCGGCTAATGAACAGGAAGTCTCGCTCATTCACAGAAAATGACTTGCTTCCGTGTTGAAAAATAAGGTCAAGTCAAGTCACCTTTATTTATATAGCGCTTTTAACAATACAGATTGTGAATACAGATGGAGTATTAAATAGGAAAATAGTGTGTAATAATACAAAAGGACAACAGTAAACACTCAATTTTCAGTTTTCAGTTAAAGACATACAACCGCATCCGCCATCTTGGAACTCGCCCTTTACGCAGAATTTCTTCTTCTTCTTCTTTGATGTTTTGTTGGCGGTTGGCAAACCAGCTTATAGGTGCATTACTGCCACCGACTGGACTGGAGTGTGGATCAGGATATATGCAAATACAAAGGATATTTATGCATAATTTTTTTACCTGCTCACCAAACTTACTAAAGAAAGAGAAGCCATTCACCTTATTAAAAGTCAGTGTGCCATCAGAATGATTTTGAAACTAAAAAAAAACACCGTTGCTTTTTATCAAAATTTTAATTTAAATATTTATTTTTTAGATTCATTTAAATATTACAATTTTAAAATCCCTGATGACTCACACTGATGGAATGTTCAGCATTCAGTGATATTATAATGCCGTTTTCATACCTGATGATTTCAAAATAGATAATTTTATCTGAAACTTTTAACGCTGATCTTGAAGCACTTGTTCTTTCTTCAGGGAAATCTGTGACATCATCGTCCTCCGCCGTCATCGCTGCGTTCACACACCATGTGTGCTGTCAACTCTCAATGACAGTCACTAGAGCTCGACAGAACATCTGCTGATACGACACACACACACTTACAGATGCCCTCTGAAAGTGAGTCTCTTGATTTGAAATGATTCAACAATGCTTCGTTCCACTCAATTAAACATTCAGATATTGTGAAAACATTTCCAAAGATATTCTCATAAAAGGGTCTCCGGGGTGCACCTAAGGGCATCGTTTTATTAATTTAAGTTCATGAGGATGAGGAGTATTAAGTGTTTTTCTTTCATTCAAGATATTTTATGAAAGGAGTTTGACTCGTACTTCTACTACACACGACTAGTATGTACTTCACTGGTGATGGGAAACATAAATGTGCATTTGGACAGTAACTAGAGTTGGTTTTGATTTGTTTTTGTTTAAAAAACGCCTGTGCATTTATTGCTATTTATAAATGATTAAAAAGTAAAAATCCTATTGTGTAGAGTCAAAAATACAGGGAAACAGTAGATCAAAAACATGCACATGTGCATTTATGATGTTTGGTTTGTATATGTGGAACATTTTATTATAGTTTCATTTAGTTGTATTGGTTGTTTGCTGTAGCTCTGAAGTGAGAGACAGCACATCTGTCTAGCTGAAAACCCCATAAAAGCTGTAAACGGATGGAAACGATGGGGTCAAACGTCTCATAAAAGCCCAGTATTTATTGAGCATGTCTGCAGTGTGAAGTGCCGCTCTTAAACATTGTGTATTGTGACAGTTCCATATCGCTGTCCTCTCATAAACACGCAATCTGTTCATCGTCACTTTCATTCCAGTCTTCATTCACACAAGGACAATGTGGACAAAGTCTTTGGGAAGTGCGTAAAGCAACTAATTAAAAACCTGTCATCGTTTACTCACGCTCAGTCAGTTTTGATTTCATTTTTGCCTTTAAATCTTTCAATTTATTCAGATCTTTTTCTATGTATAGTTGATTTCTTTGCTCAGGTGTGCCTATTTTTAGTTATTAATGGCCTTCTGCAAATCACTCCTGTGTTTTTTAAGACATAAAATCAAATTCACAGCTTATTTATCTCCATGGAGTCTCGTCTCGGCCCTCAGGGAATTTCAGTATGAAATATGCCTTTAATTTCCATTCAGCGTTCCCTGTGAGTGGCAGGATGATTCATCCTCCTGTGGTCTATCAGAATCTGCTTGGTTTCTTGTCTGAGCTGCTCGTGGGCAGACGTGGCTCGACCCAGCGGGATCGTGGGGGATGAGGAAACCCTTTAGATGTAAATTTGCTCACCGGAGTCTGCGGTCACACACTCATCCTCTTCAGAGGCAGAACTTCTTAATTAAGGTTAATTATTATATTTACAACACTTGCCAGGTGAACATTTCTACATTTCCATCACATATTTATGAGAACTGAAATGGTTCATTAGCTTGGTGTCAATTGTCATTGGCTTTCAAGTGATCTGCCATTTTTTAGTTCTGGACACGAACTTGAGCTACAAACAAGCTTCACAAACTCATTATGGACTGACATTTTTATAATATGACAAATAAAATTGTCCTTTGTGTTGCACAGAAAAATAACAGCATATGGGTTTTGATGAATATGAGGGTGAGTAGTACATTTTAGTCAATAATGTGGCATATCTACTGAAATATGATTCATAATAGCGAATGCATCATATATTATTTACTTGTAATAATCATTCTGTTTTAATATATCAGAAATGAGCAAATGGAAATCATTCATGCCTGCAGATATCACGTCATCGTCTGAGTCAGGTGTTAAAGAAGGCCAGCCATTAATCACGTGAGGGGCATTTTAACACAGCTGCAGGCGCTCACCTGCTCGCACATGAGTACTAATACTCACCTCTGACCACTGGAACCAGCAGCAGATCAAACTTCCTCTTAGACACGTGGGCTGCATCTAAAATTGCATAATACTTCTTCTCAGCCGTTAAAAGTTACATACATGAATGTAATCCTGATGACCGACTACATTTGTGATGTTGTTATTGTCATGTGACCTACCAACAAGTTCTCCCGTGGCCTCATGGGATAGTAAAGTATCCCGTGGATGCTGACTTCAGAATATGTCTGGAAATAGTAGGCCATTGGGGTACTTTTCCCCTACTGCTTTATGAATACTGTGATTTTGAACATACTGCTCTGTTTACATTAGTAGGGACGTGTGCGATTTTGGATTAAGACTCTGTTCCTTGTCGAGCTTTTAAATTAGTTTGTAATTTTCATTACCTTAAAATTGTTTGAATTACTGCACTTACTGCTGAATGTATTACATTTGAATGTGAATCAGAATCATTGTTTTATACATTATAGTTTCTGTAATCTGATCAGCAACTGAATTAATGCCGAATTATGAATACATTAAACTGGTTTTATTTGAACTAAGTGAGAACAATTTTTGAACCTGTGTTGTTTTAAGACATAATACGTTCCTTGTGTGAGATTTTCCATTGAAATTAATTGAATCAGATTTATGAATCTGATTTGGTTTTGATCTTGATATCTTTTGTATTGATTGTATTGTATTGACAGTTTTCTTCTTCTTCTGTGACATTTAGATCAGACAAAAATAGATTTAAAATGAATGAATTTCTTGAATCAGGTCAATTTTGAGTCGTTTTAAGACATTATACATTCTTGTGTACTGGTCAGAGAGGAATTTGAATCAAAATTATTTGGACTGATATTGTTTGATATTAAACTTATTTTTCATATTTTTATTGCAATAATTTAATCAGGTTAAAGCATCTTATTTTGTTTTGATCTTGTTTTTTGTTTTGAAATGTTGTGTATTGATTGTGAAAAAGTTTTCTGAAATGTACATTTTAAATTGATTTCACATAAACTGAAATTTGAGTTGAGACATACAGTACATCATTGTGTTCCAGTCAGAGACGAATTTGACTCCAAACTTAATCTAATGTTGTTTTGAGACATTATGCTCCTTGAGAATTTGTATAGAAATGAATTGAATCAGGTCAATTACTAAATCTGGTTTGGTTTGGATCTTGATTTTTATCTTGACATCTTCTATACTGAATGTTAAACATAACATATACATACATATATACAGTATATATATATATATATATATATATATATAGAGAGAGAGAGAGAGAGAGAGAGAGAGAGAGAGAGAGAGAGAGAGAGAGAGAGAGAGAGACTGATTTAAAATGAAATCTTGAATCTTGTGTTGTTTTGAGACATTATACATCCTTGTGTTCCGGTCAGGGATGGATTTGAAATGAGTTGAATCAGTGAATTAATGAGTATGTTGTTGTTTTGAAATTTGGACAAATTATGTTTTCCAGTACACTACAGTGATTCATCCATAAGGGTACAGGGACATGATGTTTGGATCATAACATATTTTGTTTTTGTGTCCCAGGCGAGGTACAGCAGAGGTTGTTTTGGGACACGCTGCTGAATGCTAAACAGTCTAGATCTTGTTTCAGCTGCAACGACACATTCAAACGTCGAACTAATGATATAAAACGAGAAATAAACACGGGCATGGCTCCAGGAGAGGGACCTGAAGGCTCGGGGTGCATGACATCTCGCCTGGCGTGTGTCCAGACGTCTTCAGGGAGCCGCTGAGGAAGAGGAGGAGAGGAAGAGGCAGGAGAGTGTGACATTGTGAGATGATGCCGCCCTCCGGGGGCATCACATGAATGTGGTGGCATGACTGACGCTGGCACGGGGTTTGTGGTCTGTGTATGTGCCCGGCTCCTTCATTTAATTTATGCATTAAAAACACGTGCCAGCACTGCAGTCTCACCCCGGAGGAACATTATATTGCTCAGAGCTTTCTCTTTTAGAGTTTTATTGCTATAAATTGATAAATTCTCCAAAGATCAAGCGATCTATGATCAACTTTGAATAAGATGATTTTGAATAAGCTTTTTATTTTCAGTTTTATTTTAATATTTGCAGTTTTTATTTTATTTTAGTTTAAGCTTTTGTCATTTTATGTCTTTTTGTTATTTTATTAGTTGTTTATATTTCTGTTTAGCTTCAATTTATTTGCATTTCAGTTTTAGTATTTCACCTTTAACTTATTCTCACTTATTATTATTATTATTTTTTATATTAACTTATTTGATTAGTTTTTTATATATATATTTTTATTTCAGCTTCATATATTTTAATATTTCTGTTCAGCTTTAATTAATCTGTATTTCAGTTTTAGTACTTCATCTTAAACTTTTTTTGTTTAATTATTGATTTTAACTTATTTTGAAGTAAGTTTTTAATCTAGTATTTTTATTTTATTTCTGCTTTATATTAACATCTCAAAGATTCAATTTGAGTTTGAGACGTTGCCAAAATCTCTTCGTTTCTTGGGTCTTTTTCTCAGGAGAAACATCTGAGAAATAGAAGCTCTTTCTGTTTGCTCTCCATTCTTTGCTGTCTTTGTGTTATGGACCTTTAATCAGAATAAATGCAATTTAAAATGGAAAACATTTCATTTTTCAGTCAATAAAACATTAAAATGTGTTTTTCCAAAACATTTCCAGTAGCCAAAAGCCTCATATTCATTTGCATCCAATTAAAAATCGCATCTTTCCTGATTAAAGTCCATTAATTTGTGTTTTTTCATTCATATAGGACCCCTCTTTCCTTTTCAGATTCATGGATGTGTGACAAAACCCCCAAATATTTGATTTGGTTTAATCTGCCTCCACCAGAACCATAAATAGAAACATCATGCTGAGGAGTTCCTCCACAAACACCTCAAGTGTGTGTGTGAGAGAGAGAGAGAGCATTTGAACAGAAGGATATTGATTATATTCTAGTCCTCTAGGGCACAGACGCACTGGCGTATGGCGAGAAGAATGACACCACTTATTCCCTATACATTCCTCTTTTTCTTCCTTCCTCACACACTTTTTCTTTCCCTGGAGAGAAGCCATCACTCATTACTGTCAGCAACAAAATCCCACCAGCGCCGCCATCATCATCACCATCTCATTCTTTCCTGTCGAGCCAGTCGCCCCACAGCACCCTGGGATAGGTACTGGACGACTGATGAGCGCTTCAGGTGATCAGAATCCGTTAACACACACATCAACAATTTTCACTATTAGCGTAAAGTCCACTCCACTGTGCTGCTTAAGGTGCATTACAAACAAAATGTATTATTATTATTCTAGCCAAGAAGCGCTCACTTTTAGGCCTGAAACATACTCAAACTACTTTTCATGCATCTTTGCATTCGGAAATGTGTCCAAAAATTCAAAGCACAAAGCAAGTATGTGTTGCATTTTCTGTGTTTAGCACAAGGGGTGCTATATCTGACATTAATGTGAATTGTCTTCTTCTACAGTCAGTTTTCTCTTTAAGATCAAATATTGAGCAACAGTTTGTAGAGAATCTTACTGGGCAAGTTAGTTAAAGTTAGTTAAACATGTTTATAGAGGTTAAAAGTAATTAAAATTGTGATCTTGGAGATGAAAGATCAGAGTTAAGTGGGAGTTTCTGAAGTCAGGGGTCGACAGCAGAAAATGGCCTGCCACCCGCAGAAGACATTCAGACAGACAGAATTAAGAAAGGCCAGAAGATTCAGTCCAGCAGAAATAAGAGTGTGAGAAGAGCGTTGAGGTTTATCTGTTCAGTTATGTATTGTGACTAATGTTTTGAATTTAATACAGTAAATATCTGGTTACCAATGCAACTGGATGTGTAGGATCTAACCTTATGATTTAAGTGACACATTTTTGAACGTTTTAATGCAGGGTTTCCAAAACTGGGTTTTGATAATTTAAATATATACAATTTTGTAAAAAAATATAGCATTTTAAAAAGGGATATATATTATGTCCACAAAAAAAAAAAAAATGCACAAAAATAAATAAGCTGAAGGGTTAGTTCACCCCAAAATGAAAATTCTGTCATTAATTACTCACCCTCATGTCGTTCCAAACCCGTAAGACCTTCATTCATCTTCAGAACACAAATTAAGATATGTTTGATGGAATCTGAGAGCTCTCTGACCCTCCCATCGACAGCAATGCAACTATAATGTTCCCAGGTCCAGAAACGTAGTAAGGACATCGGTAAAAGTCCATGTGACATCAGTGACTCAACTTCAATTTTGTGAAGCTACGATAATACTTTTTTGCGCAAAGAAAACAAAAATAACATAATTTATTTAACAATTCTTCTCCCCCGAGTTACGTCTTCTGCCATTTTGGAGAGTACCCAAGAACGTAATCAGCGTTGTTTACGTTGAAGGGGGAAGGACGCGCATGAACGTAATCGGCGTAATCAGCATTGTTTACTTAGGGTAAAGCGTGCGTATGCGTTGTGATGCTCTCCAAAATGGCAGAAGACAGTAACTTGGGGGAGAAGAATTGTTAAATAAATTATGTTATTTTTGTTTTCTTTGTATTATCTTGTATTAATGTATTATCTTAATTACAAACGTACTGGTTTGAAGTGCAAACAGTTTTACCATTTACTGCACATTGTTCTTCTCATTATTTCCTATAGCGACTAATAAACTGGATGCTCACCCATAGAGTTACTTCCGCGTTGAAAAATAAGGTAGATAGGTAGATGCCCAATTAGCGGCTGTTTCTATGGGCCGCTATATAAGTAAGCCGTCCGCTATATTGGAATGGTCAAAGCAGGTCCATGAACACACAAGAGCAAGTTGCCTCTATGTCTGTAATACTTTTACGCATGCATGAATATCTATAGCCTATCTGCAATAGACTTCAGCAGATGATTTTGCTAAACTAACACAATACAGCAAGACGAAGCCATTAGCTAGCACAACATTTAAAAGGTTCTAACTTGTAATAACAGCTCTGGCACCATGTAAACAACACCCTTGTGATCTGGAGAACACTCCTGTCACTGCTGTGTGTCCGCTTACTGACTGGAGAGTGAAAGCAGAACACACGGAATCCGTTCTGTCACAGCGTGGGACAAACAGCAGAACGCGTGGCGCTTCTGTCTGCTCTCACCTGTCAACCGACTCACGGGTTATTACGGGACGCAGCGCTCAAATCCGCGCGCATAAACACACACACACACACACACCCGCGCTGGAACAAACAACTAGCCAGCGAACTAACCACGCTAGCTCTAATTTTAACCGAAAGCATTAGATGTGGAGTGAGTCAGCGCTGAGTAGGACGTGCTACAGTCACAGAGTCAACAGCAGGAGAGGCCTGGAAATATCAAGCGATTTTCGCTCATTGATTTATCATTAAACCAGTCCTGTGAGGATCCGGTTTCAAGATACAGTAAATGTGTAAATGCACGAAGCTGCAGAGAAAAAGCTGTTATTTTCTCACTATCTGACTCATTCCAGTAGTGTGTTATTATCAAGCTGTGTTGAGAAATAATAATAACCTCGTTGAGTTCATGTTTACGCTCAAGATAATGACCGCCAGCATCCACATGCTGCACAGAGCGTGTAAATAATGACAGGCTCTCAAACTATTGAGACGGTGTTTGTGTTTATTGTGTGTTTTGCATGTAATTTGCATCTCATTTTTAAGTTGTGTTCCTTTCAATTCCTGTACATTGAAACGGGTAAATTTGGGACCAAATGTACTTCTCTGTTGTCATTATGTAATGTATGAGGTTGTTTACTCAGCTAACAGAAGAATGTTTTATCATGGTTCTCTCAAGTTATGAACAAATGTTTTCCCAGTTAGAATGTTTGTTCAAAGTTATCTGGTCTTTAATAATGTTCTCAAAACATTAGCACAAATACATCTTTCAATGATCTTTTCTAAAATGGCCGTTTGTCTAACGTTTTTTTAAATATGTTCCAAAATGTTCAGAGAATGTTCCCATAATGTTTGCAAAATGTTTTTCTTTTTTTTACTAACATTCACATAAATAAAATAAAAAAATTAAAAAGAAACTTGACATTTTGAACATTCCGAGAACATTAAGAAGCAATGTTTTATTAAAGGGCATCTATCATGCCCCTTTTTACAAGATGTAGGGTACAACTGTCAGTCCTCTGTGGCATGTGTCATGTGTTCCCGCCTCTTGTGTCCATATTTGGTTTGTTTCCTGTCCTTGTCTGATGTCATTATGAGTTAACTCTTGTCCAGCTGTGTTTGTCTGGTTATCTGTAATTAACCTGTGTATATTAGTTCATGCCTGTTCAGTTAGATTTCGTCTGGTCAACTCGTTACTTCCCGGTGTATCCTGTCTCTCAGCCTTGTCTTGTCCTGCCTTGATGTCCTGATTAAATATTATTATTTGAGTTTATATCCTCGTCTCCATGTTCCTGTTCCTCCCTTGTGTGTGCACCGTGACAGAAGACCAGACCTACAACAGTATGCGGCGCCCATTCACCTCGTTTTGTTTGGTTTTTTGAAAAGTTTTTATTTGTTCCTGAGTTTTGTCTGTTTGTCCCGCGGCAACGAAGTCGCCGCTCGTCCTCCTGCCCTAGCCCGCGTCATGTGGGCGTGGGAGTTTGGCGGGATCGCCGCGGAGTCCACTGGCCGCGAGCCCTCATGCCCGCCGGCATCGCTTCTGACTCCATTCCCGCCGCTGACTCAAGCCGGCCGGATCGCCGCTGACTCAAGCCGGCCGGATCGCCGCTGACTCAAGCCCACCGGCTACCGCAATCCCTAGCCCCGTGGATCAAGTCCACATGTCACGGCCAGGAGTGCCGTGTGTCTGTCTTGTTGTGCCCACAGGAACATTTTAAAGAACCATGTCATGTCTGGTCCATGGAGACTCGTCTGGGGCAGGCGGCCCTGTGAGGGCCCCTGACTCCTGGTCATGCCCAGAAGAAGCCTCAGCCTCCGTGCTAGCCCTGGAGGGCTTCCTGTTCCTGTGGGCTGTCCTGTCCTGTCTGTCTGGCCCTGGAGGGCGTTCCTGTTTTGTACTATCCTGTCTGTTTAGCCCCGGAGGGCTCCTGATACCCCCTCACTTCCCCAGGGATTTTTTTTTTTGGGGGGGGTAGTAAGAGTTCCGGCTGTAGGGGCCGGGCCGAGGGGACTGAAGACCACTTGCCATGGCCTCCTGAGCTCCCAGCTCCGCCATGGTCCCTGTCTGTCTGTTCCTGTGTTCCTGTTCCTCCCTCGTGTGTGCACCGTGACAACAACAGGGCTAAAGGCCCACCTTAAAAAAAAAAAGTGCTATTCACTGCGCCTAAAATGTATAATTTCAGAAAAAAAAATATACGTTGTATTGAAAATTAATGGAGCAACAGATTTTGTGTGAAAATAAATCAAGTTGTTTATTTTGTTTAAAAATCTTATAAATGTATGAGGTAGCAAGGGGTAAAAGGCTCACAGTATTGATACTTCAGCTAAAATAATGTTAATTTATTTTTGGTCAATAAATATACTGACATTAAAAAATGTTAATATAAAAAATATATTTTAAAATACATAAACAATCATTTTAATAAGTAAAGATTCTGAAAATATTGAAGGAGATCCAATAATAATTGAATATAGATTTACAGTAGTAACAACAAATTATTTTATTATATGATATGATTAATATTATGTTTTTAAATATGATGGTTTCATTCTAAACATATGGACACCCAACGTAATATATGATATTTACCACCTGAATCTAACCATGGCATGTCAACAAATGGAAAAGTCAGCCATCTATTAATTATCATGTTAATAACTGTGCCTTTAGCCCCAACAGCAGAGGCGCTTTTTACCCCAAATACCATACTTTTACACATTCTTTCGTTATTTAAAAACTGTTGCTTTTATGTGCTACTTACTGCTTATTCCAAAATGTCCAGAGAACGTTTCCAAAAACATTCCCTTAACATTTTTGCTAAAGTTCACATAAACAAGAAAAACATTTTTAAAAACTTGACATTTTGAACATTCATTGAACATTAAATTACATTTTAATAGCTTTTTTTTTTTTTGCAAAATGGGAACGTTATCAAGACGTTCTTATTAGCTGATGTTCGACCCAGTGTAATAGCAATGTGCTAAAAAACAATAAGAGCAACTTAGCAATTTCATTGAAATATAATTTTTGCATGTGCAAGAACTTTTTGTGAAGAAAATGTTTTTTTTGTTTGTATTTTTGATGTGATGTTTATCTTTGGATTTAGGTGGGCTGATCTTTGAGATGCAGCTTTGATTTCTGACTCGCTCTATCCAGCCATGCAGACAAACACTTGACACAAACAGCCATTAAAATTCATTGTATTCTCTCTCTCGCTGCACACGTCTCACATTCGGTGATCTTTATGGATTCAGATAGACACTCTCGTGAAGTAAGTGTTTGAGAGGATAATCCCACCGATTTAAGAGACTATAAGAAATAACTGCACATTTATGCAGTGTACACATGCAAACATGTTATCATCGCAGAAGTAACAAAATGATACAAAAAGTCATAGAAAACATAAAGGGAGAGTGGTGCAATACATGTCCAAGTATACTTATTAATCTAAAATTTAAAGAACAATTTTTTATAATTTTTCTATAATGATTGTGCATGCATTGTTAAAATTTAACAACATGGAATATTTGTTCTTTTATTTGTTTGTCACTGCAGGACTGTATACACGAACAGCTAAAAAGCTACAAGGTGAAAGGAAATGGTGAGTAGTTACAACATCTAAACACTTTCTTATACATTAGCATATATACTTGATAACTGTGTGAATTTACTGTGATGAAATTAATGTGATCAGAGATGTGTGCCAGTTTAACATCAGCAGGTTTGTTCATCTGATAGCACAAAAATAGCCCATTAAACAAACCCATCAGTATTCAGTCTTATCTAGAAAGAGAGAAAGATAGACGTTCTTCTGAGATATAGTGTGTGTGCCACGCACACACACACACACACACACACACACACACACACACAGACATGCGCACACACACACACACACTTCACCCATCTGGAGCCCATTTTAAACATTGCCACAGCCATATCACCCTGTAGCCCAAGACTGGTTGCCCACTGAAGCTAAGCAAGCTTGAGCCTGGTCAGTACCTGGATGGGAGACCTCCTGGGAAAACTAGGTTGCTGTTGGAAGAGGTGTTAGTGAGGCCAGCAGGGGGTGCTCACCCTGTCATCTGTGTGTGTCTTAATGCCCCAGTATAGTGACAGGGACACTATACTTTCAAAAAGCACCATCTTTCGGATGAGATGTTAAACCGAGGTCCTGACTCTCTGTGGTCATTAAAAATCCCATGGCACTTCTCGTAAAGAGTAGGGGTGTAACCACTGTGTCCTGGCCAAATTGCTGCCACTGGCCCTTGTCAATCACGGGCTCCTAATAATCCCCATCCACTGAATTGGCTCTATGACTTTCTCTCCTCTCCACCTGTAACTGGTGTGTGGTGAGCGCACTGGTGCCGTTGTACTGTGGCTGCAATCGCATCATCCAAGTGGATGCTGCACACTGGTGGTGGTAGAGGAGAGACATCCCCCCCCCCACATGATTGTAAAGCGCTTTGGGTGTACAGCAATAGACAATAAAGCGCTGTATAAAAATGTATTCATTTGAATTGGAATATTAGTGTTTTTCTATGGCAAGCATTAATATTAGTATCTCAGTGAATGCCTAAGTTAAACTTCGGTGAGTTTGTCTGGTGGAAAATTAAACAGGAGAAAAATTCCTGCAGATTTACTGGAGGGCAGGGGCGGTTCTAGGATTTTCATTTTAGGGGGGCTCAGCCCCCAATGAGGGTATAATAATAAAAAATAAATAAATATTTACAAACAAATTGATTAATAGGGTAGGATGGTATACTAAACTTATTGCAGTATTCCACTGTATTGCATAGATGGGTATAACATCCGAGTACTGAATTAGCCAAATACAAGTCTACCTGATCTCACACACACACACACACACACACCTGTTTACTGTACAAACCAAAAACAATTACTGTTTGCATTACTATTACAAATCTCTTTCTATGCTCAAGTACAAACGGAAATAATATTAGGTTATATATAAATTCAATTCAAACAATAAAAAAATATATTTTTTTAAATTAATACAAAACACACACACACAATGTTTCAATCTCTTGTCAATCACTCTGATATGCACTTAAAATGAGTGCACTGACTGAGTGCTGTCTGTCACTGTCTTTAATCATTTCTATGCATAACTGTATGGTAGTTAATGCCACATGCACTGTAATATTATGTTCTATATTGAAAGCTAATTTTTCAAATGAAAATAGCAATAACGTGATCGTTTTATAAAGTATGCGTTCATATGTGTTAAGGGCTTTCGCTGAAGGAAACAGCTGTGGTGTGATGAGTGGTGAATGCAGCGAAAACTTTACAGTAGATTGGAAACCGATTGCTCTCTCATGACTTTTTGTAAACTGTATTTATGACAAAGAACTGCATAGATGTAGATATTATAACAATCTATCGATAAACACACACCTTGTCCTCTCCTCTGCGCCACCGCAGTCTGTGGATTGAAGAACGCGCAGAAAGATGGGGAGGAGCCGAAGTCTGCTGCGTTTTCATTTGAAATTTAAAGGGGAAGAATCGCAAGATTTTTAGGGGGGCTGAGCAGAAATTTAGGGGTGCTAAAGCCCCCTAAAAATGGCCTAGCGACGCCCATGCTGGAGGGGCACAAGCCATAATCAGAAAACAACCCAGAAACCACATAGTGACATACTAAAAATACTCCGAAAACCTTGGCAACTACATAGCAACATGCTACAAAGCACCTTACCAGAGCCTTAGAAACCAGATAGTGACATCTTAAAACACTCTCAGAACACCTTAGCAACCACATAGCAACATTATAACATCCTGGCAACTTGCTACTAAGCAGCCAGAACACCTTAGCAACCACATATAGTGACAAATTAAAAAACAGAATGCCTTAGCAGCCACATAGCAACACCCTAGTAACTACATATAAATTATTAAAGCCGTGTGCACACTGCACAATTTATAATAGTTCTTTACGATTGTTGCTTGTACGAACATGATCATGTCGCACTGTGGGATCTCAGTTGTCATTAATGTCAGACTGTACGACAATCAAGACATGTTAAAAATGGGTGCACGCAAGAAAACTTGTCCGAAGTTTTATATTATCAACCCATACACGTACAGTGACTGCGAGCTGCATTGCACGCGGGCAGAAATGTGAAAAGTCTATGAACGGCGGAAATACAGGTGTATTTAAGAAGCTGTAAGCAGCACATGCCCATATAAAAGCAGCGGCGCAACTGGTGTTTATCATAGCAAAGGCAACATATCATATGAATTCTGTGAACGGTGGCCAGGAGCGCCAGAGTTTATGGAGATTAAAAGAAATCTAGCATTAATTCTCATCATGGTCTGTCTTGAAAAATGAATACAATTTGACATTTGTCATAGGAGAAGTCACACTGCAGGACTTTGTGCCAACTTTTGTGACACTGCCAGAATTTCGTCTGAGGTCAAATGTGACCGTTGAACAGTCATTAATTGGCTGTTGGTGAACATGTCAAACTAATGATCAAAGACACAGATTTTAGCCTAGGATTGGAGGAATCTTTTAGGATTTGCGAAATTTGTCTCAGACGGCCAAATCATGGCCACAATCAAACAGTGTGTGCACAGCTTTATAAACAACACCTTAGCATCCACATAGAAACACCCCAACCACATAGCAACATGCTAAAACTACTCAAAACACTCTTGTAGCCACAAAACACCCAGAATGCCTTATCCACCAAACAGTGGCGTAAA
Source organism: Aspiorhynchus laticeps (assembly GCA_023376895.1). Lineage (NCBI taxonomy): Eukaryota > Metazoa > Chordata > Actinopteri > Cypriniformes > Cyprinidae > Aspiorhynchus > Aspiorhynchus laticeps. The sequence continues at coordinate 24,941,468 of CM041813.1, forward strand.
AACAGAACATCTTAGTAAGCACATAGCATGTTAAAAATACCCTAAATGCCTTAGCAACCACATAGAAACATGGTTAAAACACCCAGAACATTCTAGCAACCACATAGCAACATGCTAAAAAAGATCCAGAATACCTTAGCCAACCAGCAACACCCAAGCAACTACATATAAATGCCTCACCAACCACATGGCAACATGCTAAATTCATCCAGAACACCCTGGCAACGGCATAGGAACTTGCTACAAAGCTCCCAGAACACTTTAGCAACCAACACCCTAGTTACTACATAAAAACGCCCTAGAAACCACATAGTGTTTTAAAAAAACACCAAGAACACCTTAGCAACTGCATAGCAACATGCTAAAAACACCCAGATCACCTTAGCAACCACATGGCAACACCCTAGTGACTATATACAACCCAAATTCCGGAAATGTTGGGACGTTTTTTAAATTGGAATAAAATTAAAACTGAAAGACTTTCAAATCACATGACCCAATATTTTATTCAAAATAAAACATAGATAACATAACAAATGTTTAAACGGAGAGATTTTACACTTTTATCCACTAAATGAGCTCATTTCAAATTTGATGCCTGCTACAGGTCTCAAACAAGTTGGCTCGGGGGAAAATAAAAGGCTGAAAAGGCAAGAAATTTTGAAAAGATTCAGCTGGGAAAACATCTAGCAACTAATTAAGTTAATTGACATCAGGTCTGTAACATGCTTAGCGGCAGAGGCAGAGTCTCTCAAAAGTAAAGATGGGCTGAGGCTCTCCAATCTGTGAAAGAATGCGTAAAAAGATTGTAGAATACTTTAAAAATAACGTTCCTCACCATCAAATTGCAAAGGCTTTGCAAATCTCATCATCTACAGTGCATAACATTATCAAAAGGTTCAGAGAAACTGGAGAAATCTCTGTGCGTAAGGGACAAGGCTGAATACCTTTGTTGGATGCCTGTGGTCTTCAGGCCCTCAGACGACACTGCATCACTCATCGGCATGATTCTGTCACTGACATTACTAAATGGGCCCAGGAATACTTCCAGAAACCACTGTCGGTATACACAATCCGCCGTGCCATCTGCAGATACCAACTAAAGCTGTATCATGCAAAAAGGAAGCCATATGTGAACATGGTCCAGAAGCGCCGTCATGTCCTGTTGGCCAAGGCTCATTTAAAATGGACAGTTTCAAACTGGAAAAGTGTTCTATGGTCAGACGAATCCAAATTTGACATTCTTGTTGGAAATCACGGACGCCTCCGGACTAAAGAGGAGGGAGACCTTCCAGCATGTTATCAGCGTTCATTTCAAAAGCCAGCATCTCTGATGGTATGGGGGTGCATAAGTATATACGATATGGGCAGCTTGTATGTTTTGGAAGGCACTATGAATGCTGAAAGGTATATAAAGGTTTTAGAGCAACATATGCTCCCCTCCAGACGACGTTTATTGTGTGCGTGTACACAACGTGTACAGGTTTATATATCCTGGTGGGGACTTAAACCTAAATACACATAGACTCATGGGGACTCGGTGTCACGATGGGGACCTAAATTGAGGCCCTAATGGGTACAAAAGCTTATAAATCATACAGAAAGAGTTTTTTTTTTTTAGTTGAGAAAATAAAAATGCACAAAGTTTCCTGTTTAGGTGTAGGGTTGGTGTAGGGCGATATAAAATACGGTTTGTATAGTATAAAAACCATTACACCTATGGAGAGTCCCTACAAGGATATCTGACCAGACGTTTGTGTGTGTATACGTGTGAGTGTGTGTGAGAGAGAGGGAGAGTGTGTGTGTGTGTGTGTGTGTGTGTGTGTGTGTGTGTGTGTGCGCGTTTTTGTGACATATGAGGACACAAATTTGTATAATGACATGGGTATGACATAGGTTTTACAAGGAGAATTTTTGAGGACATTACCCCATGTCCCCATTTTTCAAAAGGCTTATAAATCATACAGAATGAGTTTTTTTGAGAAAGTAAAAATGCACAAAGTTTCCTGTAAGGGGTAGGATTAGGTGTAGGGTTGGTGTAGGGTGATAGAAAATACGGTTTGTACGTATAAAAACCATTACGCCTATGGAATGTCCCCACAATTCACAAAAAAACAAACAACGTGTGTGTGTGTGTGTGCGCATATGCACATGTTCTCTTTTTCTGTGTCTGTCAGGGATTTGGTGTCCGGCACATGTCGATAGACTCGCGAGTGTCTTGACCTGCCTCTTCTGCTAATGAAATCTGTCATCTCCGAATCCTCCTCTCACTCCAGCCTATTCCTGTGTGTGTGTTTGTTGAGTCTGTCGGTGGGATTTTCTACTGTTCATATAATGTTGAATTGTGGGTTATTTCCAGACATTCCCGAGCTCCTCTCTCCCGTGTCAGATGATAACGGCAGCTAACGCGCGTATTGCTCTGTGTCGCTCTGTGTCACGTATAAACACGCATGTCGAGCGAGATCTGACAGTCTTATGGAAATCAGCGCGAGGCATTCTGGCCGTACTGAACGACAGGCGTGTGATGAGACAAATCTGAGACAGACGTGAAGAATGGAGAGAGTTTGATAGTTGATGTAAATAAGCCACAGCCTCGTCTGATTCACACTGTGTGTAGAGGTGTGAATATGTAAAACTGATTCATACATGATTCACTGTTGCAATAATAACTGATCATAAAATTAAACTCAACAAAAGTATCTGATTTTAGCAGTACAAATCAGAATGAATAATTCTAAAGAGAGATCCACCAATCATAGAAGTCTCCATGAAGCAAAGCAAAAAACATAATTGAGTTTGATTCAAAACATTATCAAACTACTCATATTTTTGCAATAAATTTCTAATATATACTACTTTTCAAAAGTTTGGGTCTTGATTTTATATTTTTTTTAATGTTTTGTCTCTTCTGCTCATGAAGGCTGCATTTATTTGATTAAAAATACAGTAAAAACAGTAATATTATGAAATATTATTACAATCTCAAATAGCTGTTTCTGTTTGAATATATTTAAAATGTTATTCCTGTGATGCAAAGCTGAATTTCCAGCATTATTACTCCAGCTTTCTGTGTCACAAGATCCTTCAGAAATCATTCTAATATGCTGATTTGCTGCTCATAAAAAAAACATTTCTGATTATTATCAATGGTGAAAACAGTTGCAGCTTCATATTTTCACGGAAACCATAACCTTTGTTATTTTTCAGGATTCTTTGATGAATGTTAAAAGAACACAATTTATTTGAAGTAGAAATTTTGCATGATAAATGTCTTTACTGTCACTTTAGATCAATTTAATACATCTTCACTGAATAAAAGCATTAATTTCTTTCAAAAAACTTACTGACCCCAAACTTTTCAACTGTATTGTATTTTGTTTTTAAATTCCTTTAATTAAATTAAAATTCAATAGTATCATATTGTATTGATGTTGTTGATTTGATTGTATCATTCGGACTGCTTTATGGGATAAGTAGCTTCAGATTGTCACATACGTTTCAGATCAAATGTTGTGATTCATCTGAGAGCTGGTTGGAACAGTTCTTGGCTCACAACTCTATAATGAATCATTTTCTGAAATCCCTATGGTGAAAATGAATGAGATAAAATACTTCCAGAACCAAGGCTGCTGTAAAAGTGGGCAGTCGATGTTGAGCTGTATTGTACATGCATGGGGAGAGAGAGAGATATTCCATACCCTGCCTGGATTGTGTCTGTTTATTTAACAGAGTTATATAAATGAAGCCTTGCTCTCTGCCAGCGCTGGTCCACAGCGATCAAATTCTTTATTCCCTGATGGTTTTATACCAGGCTGAGATCAGCGTGCTGCAGCCACGAAATCAGGCCGTACGAGACGATTCTGCAAAATGTACAGAGAAAAACACATATTCTAAACTACATTTTAATATTTTATGACGAAAATGCATGTCTGAGTGATTTTTAGTGCATTGCTAGATGTTTGCCATGGCTCAGGTCCCTCCTTAAATGCAAGCCTATGGCTTTGTTTGAAGCTCAGGCAGCTGACTTGTTTCCTTGATGCCCTATCAGGCAATGACTTTGCAGGCAAACAAAGGTGCCACCTGAAAATGATTTCAAATAGATTTATGATCACGGGCTAATAATGTACAACAGAACAGATCAAGCTTTGACTGATAACTAAGTGAAAGTTTAATTACCTCAATATTCATGTATTTCTAAATTAAATCAAAAATGGAAAAAGATGGACAAAAACATACATTTACACAACATTTTATTTATTTATTTATATGTTTTCGTTTGTTCATTCTAGCAGAACTGTCATTGAACGGAAAGCACAGGATGTTTGGATATCATAGCTAACAGGAAACGTTCTGGCAAGGTTCTATTAAAGTTATAAACACACATTCTTCTAGTAACATTAATAGAATATTCAAAGTTATTGGCACTTTAATAATATTCCCAAAGCATTAGCACAAAAACATTTACATATCATTTAAGCATTTATTTTTTTCTGAAACATTTTAGGGGGCATTTACAAGATACCGTTTTCGAACTAAAAACTGAAAACTTTTTTTTATTTTGGCCATTCATTTACGCTGATACACCTTGTAAACTACAAAACGGCACACTTTTGTCAAAACAGTGACGTCATACTCATGCCTGTTAAGTCTTTGTAGGCACGTAATGTTTACAAAGTGGCATCGCCAACTACTGGCCTGGCATGCGTATTTAGTCATTTTCACTGATCCATGTGAATTGGGATCATTTGACAATCTGTAGCCTATAGAAACTAAAAAAAAAAAAAAAAAAAAAACTTTTCCATTTTTAGCACTTTGTCATGTAAACGTACCCTAAATTGGACAGTCATCTAACATTTGTTTAACTACTTGTTTTAGAATGTTCAGAGAACATTCAAAACATTCCGCCTGTGGAGACAGCATTTTTTAGCTTTTGGAAACAGCCTGTGAAATTTGTATTATTGTCTAGCAAGTGAAAATAAGTCTAAAGTAAGTCTAATCACCACATTTTTCTAAATACTTTAATACTTCCGTTTAGAGATTATTTGAAGTCTCTTATTCTTAACATTTTTCACAAATATACTGTATCAGTAAACCAGAGTCTAAATCCAAAACATCATGTTGTAACTTCCTAAATTGTATGCTAGCCATCAGTTGACGCTAAAGCACTTTTCATAAGCCGCTCTAAGTAAGTACGTCTGTTAAATGCTGTAAATATAATCTGACGTGATCTATTTTAGGTGCTTAACTAATTCCATGGCACACCTCTACATAAATATTTGTTTCCAGGCATTCCCCACTTCACCTCATGTGCATTTCTGTCACAATCGCCTTTCGTAAACTCACACTGTGCTCATAACTTCACGCGGTGACCCAGCCACAAACAACAGTGGGATGCTAACTTCACAAAGCCTCGAAAAGACCCAGAGCTTGACATGATGAATCGCGGATCTTTGTTAGCAAGCCTCGTGTGGCTGTCGCCCAATGCGTCAGCGGGCCCTTGGCGGGAAGACTTATCCCCCATTACCCCGTGTCTCCCCTGCCGAGAACATGCTCCTGTCATCAGCGGGAACGTAGGAGGAAGATTGCGCATCGCCTCTTGTAATGGAGCGCCATTGTACTCAAGTGTGATTTTACATCTTTCATGGTTAATTATATGCAGAACCTGCGGGACGAGAGAAGGGAGGGAAAGAATGATATCTTTTTCTTAACATATATGTGCAAAATTCTATTGCCAGGCCAGATACTAATGAGGGTGAACAAAGAGATGTTGTTTGGTGGTCTAAAAATACTCCTTTACATTTATTTTCTCACTTGCTTCCCGTACATGTCCACTCTATCTCTACAATCATAACGGCCCTCCAGGTGGAATTTCATAAAGGCGAGCGACTTAGTTTGTCAGTGAGTGGATTAGAGGTAGATTGAATTGGACAGCACAAGAACAGAAAAATGGGTCAGTGTTGTGGTGGGGGAGGCAGGAAGGTTCCCGGTGGCAAAATGGGCCCTTTAGAGGAAAAGTGTCAGTTGCAAAGCAATTATAATCTCCTTAGCCCGCCGCAATTACAGCTACGTTCTTCCCTTCCAGCGGATGCAAATACCACCGGAGGATATTTATGCTGAGCTGTGGCGGAGAGATTTTTGCACGTTCGGCGAAGCGTTCGTGTGTAAGATGCTTACATGAGGCGACAAAGTCTTCCTAGAGCACATTAACCTGGTCATCTAATGTAGACTGGCATGTTTTCAGACTGAAAGTGTGACAGTCGCGTGACAGCTTTTTCCCAAATGTTTTCACTTTATTTAAAGGGAAATAATGGAGTCATTTAGAACCACATAACATGTGGCCAGTCGAGAACTTTTTAAGGGTGTTTTGGTTCGTTTTAGGGGGTCTAGAAGTGGTTTGCAAGAATTTTGCCTCAATGTGATGCTTCAAAACAAACTCAGGACGTACTTTAAAGGGGTCATGAACTGCCTTTTTATTATTTTGTACTGTTCTCTGAGGTCCACTTATAATGTTATTAAGATTTTTCCATTAAAAAACATAATTTAGAAGTAATAGGCTATTTTCTGTCCTGTTTTGACCCCCTGATGAATGCTCTGTTTGAATAGACAGGGCGATTGTAAACTCCGCAGTAAACGGCCACTGCTATGATTGGCTAACAGTTGTCTATGTTTGACAGCCTACATCCTTCACAGATAGTGAGTGATGCTGTGATTTAGGTTAAAAATGCATAACTACTCAGTACCTATCAAAAGATCTGTAATAACAGACAAAGCAATAGTGACCATGTAATAAAAACAGTTACTCATACTTGTGTGTTGCGACATTAGCCTACTGTCAGATCCAATATAACCGGCACAGCATCATCTTTTAGTTTCAATCTTTCTGAAAATCCCGTGTCAAATTGTGCCTTGTTTGTAAATAAATCCGTGGTACAAAGTGAACAAAGGACCGAATTCTTACTGACCCTGTCTGGAACTTCATTAAAAATAAAGTTCAATTTAGGACCTATACTGCAGCCAGCCACCAGATGGCGATCAAAATGTTTTAGCTTCACTTTTTACTGGTGAGGCACACATGAGTTGTGTCCCAATTCAAAGGCTGCATCCTTTGAAGGACTCAGACTTAAAAGACCACACCTTTGGAGGTCGAAAAGTTTGGACCGAGTGTTGTTAAATGGGACGATCTAGCCTATGAAGGACTGTTCCTGTCGGCCTAGCAAATGTGCTAGCTGCCGTTAATAATCAACTGTTGCGTTTGTACTAGACTTTTTTTATTATTATATTCAACTGCATAAAAACAAAACAGTGTTCAAAACTTGTCTAAATATGTTGACCTTGGTCCTTTTATGTAAACACTAAAGTGTATAAACTATATAAAATCACATCTTGGTAAAATATGTCATCATTTGAACTGCATTATTATTATTTTATAATTTGTATTATAAAATAAAAAAATATTTTTACATTTGTATTATTAGATACATTTGATTATTCAAATAAAAACTTAATTAAGAATTTAAATTCAAACTTAATAGTTAATAATTATAATTATATAATTATAACTCAAATGTGTAATTTTATAAAAGTCTGGTGCACAATGAATTCTGGGGTAGGCAAGGCCAGGAAGTGTCCATCTATTGCACCCTTCTTTCCCAGCGAAACGAAGGGCGCATTTGGAGGTTGCATTTGAAGGAGCCTTCGAATTGGGACAGCCTTCATCTGCAGGATGTTATAAACACACTGCAGTTTTGTTGTCTGCCATTTCAAATGCTTGAGCTCTTTAAAGTCAGGTGGATTCTGGTTGGAATTTTTATTCTACATTAGCTGGGAAAAATCGTTCTGAAAGTGATTCCAACAATATTGTTCCTTTGCATCATCATTATAGTTGTGATGTGTACTTCCCATTCTCATTGAACTAGAACGATATTAAAACTTTATCGTAGTTACTGTCCTTGGTGTGAGCGGTTCTTTACTGCTGCATAAACACTTTTGTGTCTAAATGACATTTTATGGTTGTGTCCAATCGGCCCGTCTGTTCACTTTAGCAGGGTCACCCAACCAATGTGACTCTGTCCTGATTGCTCCGTTCAACCCCATGTGTGCGATGCTAATTCAAGACAGGTTCTGATGAATATTGATGAGCTGTTTAACCTCTGAGCTGTGATATGATGTTCTTCAGTGGTGATTACCACAAGGAGGGCATGTCCTCAGACTTTAAAACACATTAATATTAATGGGCTTGACAGTCTTCAGCACTAAATGGTGTTTGCTCTTCAAGAAGCTGATGTCTTCATTGAGAGGTTTGTAAAGTTGAACATCAAACAGCAGTGCTAACTTAAGAAAACTTGTATGAATGTGTCAGTTAGGCTAATTAGAGGAACTGATTATGAGATTATACTGGCACATTATGTAGAGTATGCCAGGTTTATTTAGAACTGAGGAGAAAGTATAAGATCTCAAATCCACAAGACTCTATTGTAAGACTCCATTGTCTCATCAGGTTTTAATGAAAAACTAGATTTTTACATTTACTGAGAAATATCTGAGTGGTATTTGTGCTGTAATGATGATGATTACTTGGTGCCTTAACCCAGTATCTCTGACATTTATGTAATTTCACTGTAAAAACGAATATAGTAATTTCAAAGACTGTAAAAATGTTATGGTAAAAACCTGTTGACTGGTTAACAGTATAACTATGGTGAATGAATGAATGAATAAATGAATGAATGAATAAATGTATCAGGATAAATACTATTAAATTTGCTGTTTTCAGAAAGAGAAAAATAAAAAAATTGGGTCACACTTTATTTTAAGGTGTCCTTGTTACGGTGTATTATACATTTAAATAATAAACACTATACACTATACTGTATATACTAAGTACTATACACAACTGTATGGTTAGGGTTAGGATAGGGTTGGCTTAGGTTTGCTTGCATGTACTTATGCATGCATGCTTAATAGTAAGTATGTAACATGTAACAAGGACACCTTAAAATAAAGTGTTACCGTAAGTGTATAAGTGTAACAAATAAGTGTTTGTTCTATGTACATAAGTTATGGGTTTTATGTTACATTTTAAGTTGCTGAATTAATGTTAACAACAATGACGATAACCATAAAGTTTTATATTTTAATTCTGACAATATAGGGAAGTCCACATCAAAGCTAGGGGGAAGGATATGGTTGGAATCAGTTTCATTTTTTTCTCCAGCTGATGAACAATAAAAACATCGACAGCCAATCAGAATCCACCAACTTTAAAGAGCTCATGCAGAGTGGGCGCTTATAACAAACAGAACTTTATAGACCTTATGCGTCAGAGAAACTGTCTTTAGAATTTTGGCAGCCTCTTTAGAATTTTGTCTTTGAACTTCCGTTTTTGCAGTAGCTCTACAGTATCGGTGAATTTACTTATTGTAGAATTATGTGCAAAGTTATGTGCATTGTAATGTTCAAAGCAAATGTCATTAGGCCGGGAAGATTTAAAAACGAGTGGTTAATTCATAAAGTCGTAAGACCTTACCTTCATGCTGTGGAAATACAAACGGAAGACAGAAGACAACGAAAGCATCGCTGAAAAGGGGCGGGGCTATACAGAAGGTCTATGGTGTGTTGACTTGGACGCTATATAGCTAATTCTCGTGTATATAGTGTGAACGGGCCTTCACTAAAAACTCCTTAATGACATCAGCGTCTCAAATGGTCCCTTTAAATGGCTGGTTCACCTGATAGGCTGCATGTTTCTCTCTCTCTCTCTGTAAAACCTCTCTGAGACATTCCGCACCCTCCTGAAACTCTTCCACTCACTTTGTCTCAAATTGAAGCGTCTGTCTGAGGAGAGAGACATAAGCGCGTCTCCATCTCCATTGCGCACAGAGAACCGCTCGTGTAGTCTATATTTAGTTTCTATGTTTCTTTTATTTGTTCGTAAATACTCTTCCTCTTCAGCCGAACCGGGTCGATCGACCCCCGTTACCTTAGGTCGCGGATGACGGATGTGCGTGTGGAGAGACACTTTCCCTGGATAAACATGCGACGGGATGTTGGTTAGACGGGCGCCGGTCCAAACCATGGAAACCTGTCGGAAAGGAGTGATTCTGTGTGTGCGAGGATACTGAATCCCGTCATGCGCTGTTATTGACCTTCACTGCGCATTTATTTGGAGACATTTGGATCCGTCGGTGTGATTGGAGAGGTCTTCTCTCTCCGCTAGCGCATAAATCTATGGAAAAGCACACAGTGGGACATGGATAAACTGATTGAGACATCTATGGATATAGTGCCGATGATAAGAGCCCCTGTCTGAGTTGTGTTGGAGGTCTGGTGGTCTTGGGGAGTTCGTGGAATGCGAACGCAACGACGCGCCGCCTCCTCCTCGCCCTGCTGTCCGCGGCGCACAGACGGTAAGCGAAACCTTGAAAGCTCTGAAATAACGTGCAACAGACACAGAGCGCGCATCTCAGGTACTTTCAGTGAATTATAATGTTTTATTGCAGAGCTCATGCGCGCAATGGTGTATTTACATAAATAAAGTTACATGTAGAGGACACCGGGGTTAGATGTCACATTTTTCATTCCACTGAAAAGCCTGTTAGGTTTATTTTTATGAAAGATCATAAGTCTTGAGTACAAAAAATATATTAAACATAAACGTTGTTGTCTGGATAAAGGATACGGTTCATTGAACACACGTTGAACATGTTGTCACATGATATGGGGTAGGTTGTCACGAAAGAAGCTGGCATTTACTGATACTGGATTGAGAAGAATATCTTTAAACAAAAAAAGTAACAAAAAAGCAAAACAAGTATGTATTTAAAATGCATTACATGAAATATGATGGATTTTCAGTAATGAAAATTAATCAGTAAAACTATATACATAAATAACGTGTGACAACTTGCCCCAACCTGCCTTGTATGTAAAATACTCTTGTCCTGAAAACAGGTTCAACATTTCAGTTCAAGTCTACCTTCATTATATAGTGAATTTTGTGTTAATTGGCGACTCATGTCTTGATTTATGTGGTTTTAATTAGTCAATAAAAAATTAGGCTTATGAAATTAAATTCACAAAACAGCAGTAACCAAATAACGTGTGACAACTTGCCCCAACCTGCCTTGTATGAAGAATACTCTGGTCCTGAGAACACATTCAATGTTTCAGTTCAAATATATCTTCATTATATAGTGAATTTTGTTTTAGTTATATGTCAGTGTGGTTTTAATGTGTTCAGTTGTTCACCCAGCAGACATAATAATCATATGATGATATTGGGTTCGTAATTTAGAGAATAAAAGTAACTTAAAAGACTATTAGGGGAAAACCAACACACAAAACCACTGCTAATAAACAAGCATCTGTACAATTTGACTAAAGAAACTGATATATAACTGACATACAGACCCCGTGACAACTAGCCCCAATGTCATTTATGCATGATATAATGCAATAATAGTCCAAGTGTTATGTACATAAGAAATATAAAGACAATACTTGAATATATGTAGTGCATTATAATGCTTAGAGTGTACAGAATAACTGTAACATTCTGTACTATGAATAGTGTGTATTGGTCTGCTTCAGTCTAGATTCATCATGCTGAGGCAGATGCTGTTGAACTCCACGGCAGCGGCGCGAGACTTCGATCTGATGAGCAACACACACACGCCGGCGCCTCTGAATGTGTCCCACGGGCCCGTGAGTGTGTCGGCCCTCCTGAAGCCCACGGGCCGCGGGAGCGCCCTGCGAGAGGGGGAGCCTGACAAACCGGACCTGGCCACGTATTTGGTGATGTGCCTGGTGCTCTTCCTGCTGGTCCTCCTCATCGTGTTCTTCATCAACTGTCAGCTGAGGAACTCTTTCTTCGCCTCCATGCCTTACGACCGCTCACTGCGAGAGGCCCGCAGCTCCTACAAATGATCCGTTTGAGCCCCGACTTGGATGCAAACCGGTTTGGAAAAGAGATTGATCCCGAACTCACCCATGTGATCGATCTGTCTGTATATAATGACTGTTTTGTACTTCTGCACGGCCTTTTCTGTCCATATATGGTTTATCAAGTCGTGTGCGTTATGTAAGAGATTATTTTCTTGTACAATGTTAAACCATGATTAAATCTCACATTCATGTCCGTCTGTGTCTGGAAAATGTGCTGATATTGATCACGGTTAATAGGATGAGGTTGTGATGAGAAGAAGCAAACATGCAGATCATGTCAGCTCTGCCGCACACAGGTACGGCCTGCGGTTAAAGAAATTAACGAAGAAATTAAAGAAATTGTGTCTTCATCCCATGTTTTTCATCATTTACTCATCCTTTTCAAACACATATGACTTTAACACACAATTAGGAGGTTTAAATGCATGAGTTGTATGAAGAACCTTTAAATCTGTTATTTAATATTATTTATATACAATTTTTATTTTGAATAAACTTTAATTTTTATATTTTCAGATTTTACTTTGTTTTTGTAGTATGTGCTTTTCTCCTTTTTATTTTGTATTATTTTTAGATATATTTAAATTTAGCTTTATTTTTATTTCCGTTTAGTTTTAGTAATTTTAGTACTTCTTTCTTTTTAAACTTATTTTATTTCCAAGGCAACATTTCCGATCTTCATTATTCAAGTGTTATTTCTGAACTATTATAGTATTTATTAATATTTTAAAGCTTTTATTTTTATATTTTCTGTTTTAATTTTAAGTGTAATAATTTTTGTGCTTTTGTTAATTAGTTAATTGTTTTTTTTATATAGTATTTATTAATATTATTAATAATGTTTTATTTTTGTTTTCAGTTTACATTTTAATTTTAGTTTTAATCATTTTAGTCATATTTATTTGTTTTTAATTATATTATTTATTAATGGTGTCAATAAGCTTTTATTTTCTGATTTCATTTTAGTTTTAATACGTTTGTTGTCATTTTTTACATTTTTACTTAGTTATTTCAGTTGGTTTCGAAGGCAACGTTTCCAATCTTCATTATTTTAGTATTATTTACATACTATTATAGTATTTATTAATATTTTAAAGCTTTTACTTTTATGTTTCAGTTTTAATTTAATTGAGTTTTAGTAATTCTGTTTGTGCTTTTGTTAATTAGTTATTTAGTTTTTTTATTTTTATAGTATTTATTAATATTTTTGATAAGCTTTTATTTTGTATATTTTCAGTTTACATTTAAAATTTTTTTATAATTTTGTTGTAATTTTTATTAGTTTTTAAAAATTATAGTATGTATTAATAGTTTGAATAAGCTTTTATTTTTAGATTTTCAGTTTTCATTTTAATTTTAGTAGTTTATTTACTTTTGTCATTTTTATAAATTTTTAACATTTATACATTTTTATTTCTATTCAGCTTTATCTTTTTTTTTTGTATTAGTAATTTTAATAGATCAACTTATTTTATTTCCAGCAGTTGCCAAGTTTTTCAAAAAAGTTTTTCATCTAAAAATTCCATCTTAAAGGGATAGTTCACCCAAAAATGAAAATTCTGTCATTTACTCACCCTCAAGTAGTTCCAAACCTGTATGAATGTCTTTGTTCTGCTGAACACAAAGGAAGATATTCTGAAGAATGTGGGAAACAGAGCAGTTCTGGGGCACCATTGACTTCCATAGTATTTTTTTCCTACTATGGAAGTTAATGGTGCCCCAAAACAGCCTGGTTACAAACTTTCTTCAAAATATCTTCCTTTGTGTTCGGCGGAACAAATACATTCATACAGGTTTGGAACTACTTGAGGGTGAGTAAATGATGACAGAATGTTCATTTTTGGGGTGAACTATCCCTTTAATTTCAATTATTGTTTAATAAGGAAGATTTTTAATAGTCTTAGTTAACAATAACAACACTGGTTTGAGCATTTTTCCACTGAAGAAAGTAAGTCATTTGGATGAGTAAATGATGCCAGGATTTTAAGTTTAGTGCTGAATTGTTCCTTTAAAGACCTGAGCTAAAGGTTCGAGGTTCAAATCCTCTGAAACATCATTATTGTGTCCTGTGAGACACCGCAGCTAAATGAGTCCAGCAGTAGTTAGTCTGATCTCCACCCAGCTGAGCCCGATTCATCTATCCATGTTTGTCTGACAGTTATTTTATTCTCCTGAAGTTACGTAAGACACCAGCGCCAGCAGAGATACAAATCAATCTGATATCTGTCTTAATCCACATCCGATGCGCCAAAGCCGTGATGACAGACAATCAGGTGCGACTCGATAAGACAGACGCCGGGCCTATAATATCAAACCAAGACAAATGGATGTGCCTCTTTCCTCAAGAGCCTTTCCAAGCAGAGACTGAGAGAAACCAATGGCCATGACACAGATATCCAACTGTTTTGAGGTATAATAAGATACAGTTCTAAAAAAAAACACAGGTTCTGATCAGTGGCAGTGTGTCCAGTGTGTGTGTGCGGGTTTATGTGGTTTATGAGGACACAAATTTGTATAATGACATGGGTATGACAGAGGTATTACAATATGAAGGTGGTTTATGAGGACACTGCCTATGTCCCCGTAATTCAAAAGGCTTAAAAAACATACTAAATGGTGTTTTTTTGAAAATCTAAAAATGCACACAGTCTCCTGTGAGGGCTAAGTTTAGGTGTAGGGTTGGTGTAGGGCAATAGCACACACTGTTTGTTCAGTATAAAAACCATTACGCCTATGGAGAGTCCCCATAAACCACAAAAACCAACATGTGTGTGTGTGTGTGTGTGTGTGTGTGTGAGAGAGAGAGTTTCTGACCTAGCTACACTTTTGAGGACAACTTTGCTGAAAATGTCCTCAGAACATCTAAAGGGAACTTTCAAAGGGCCTGAAACTCTTAAAAAGGTTTTATAAAGGGCAGTTGAGAGAAAGTGCTTTACCTTCAGAAAGAAAAGCTTCATTCTCCTCAGGAGCTCACACTAAATAGCACATGAGCTGTTTGTTATTTATTTAATATGCAACTTTGCAATATTAACCCTGTTACCTGGTTTATCTAAAAAAAAAATCCAGCAATAAACATTAAATAAATTAAATTCAGAATGGGTTACAGGATACAAGGAACAGCATTGCAGATTCGTCTTGAATTAAACAAGGACTCAGTGGATCTATAGTTTAGAAGAAAGAAGAAGAAGAAGAAGAAAACATTTGTTTAATGAATCACATCAACACAAACATGTTTAAAATTATTTGTTTAAAAATTATTTAAAAGATTTTCCCCCGCTTAAATAATTTTAAGTGAAATTAATATATATTAATAATATTATTAATTATTAATATATATATATTGTCACGAATCCAGACCACGAACTTCCAGCCACTCACCTCTAGAGGTCACTCACCCACCACTTGGACTTTCACACCGTCACAGATCACACTAAGGACTACATTTCCCAGCATCCACTGCACCCACACAGCTGTTCACCATTTATCCCGCACGCACCTGCAAACAATCACGCAATCACCATCACCAATCACACGCAGCACAAAGCACTATAAATTACCATGGACATTACAAGAACTTCACACGCTGACTCTAAAAGTTGTTATAGGGACAGTCTAGAGACAAAGCGTTTACCCAGTAAAGAAAACTTCTTTTAGATCTCACACTAAATGCACATGTGTTTGTAATTATTTAAAGCACTTGTTCCTATTCCCTCTCTACTGCTTCTAAGAAAAAAAATCCACATAAACTGGACTAATGTAATCAGCATGATCTCCGACCCACAGCTTGCCTTGGATTATTCTTGATGTACTATGCTCCATGCCATACCTGTTTGCCATATAGATCGACCCTGCCTGTATTGACCATGTTTATTAATAAAGCCTTGCGAATGGATCCACCTGTCTCACGTACTCTTCAAGACCCGTAAATATTATATTAATATATTATATATATATATATATATATATAGTGAAATATTATTACTATTTAAAATAACGGTTTTCTATTTTAATATATTTTAAAATGTAATTTATTACTGTGATGAAAAGCTGAATTTTCAGCATCATTACTCGAGTCTTCAGATCCATCAGAAACCATATGCTGATTTGCCATTTTCTTACTATTATCAATATTGAAAATAGTTGTGCTGCTTCATATACATTTTTTTTCAGGATTATTTGATAAATAGTAAGTCTAAAAGAACAATATTTATTTGGAATACTAAATAACCGTTTTACATTCACTTATGATTAATTTAATGGATACACACACACACACACATATATACCCCAAGCTTGTTTATGATTATTAATCTGATTTTAATAATTGGATACAGTCGAAAAGTTCAAGATGCAGACATTTGATGTGTTCAAAACAAGCTACTGTTTATGCAGTATTAATTATTTCTGAGTTCATTTTACCTATTCAATATTTCCCATCGGCTATTTGTGCTTTTATTCTTTAAAAATTCAAAACATTCAATTTGTACTGTATTCAGTATCATAAACACTCTTTGTTTCCCTGTTCTCAACAGAGAAACGTCTTCCTAACGAGACTAACTAATATTTCTAAAGATGTATGGCGTTAGTCTGGGGGTTAATCTGCAGTCATAAAGACAATAGAAGTGTCTGTGTGTGAAAAGCCCTGCATGACAGAGAATGTCCTCATTACTTCACAACAAACCATCATTACCATACATTCTGTCAGTCCGGGGCCCTTCAGTGTCACAGGCCCCTGATATTTCCTTGGGTTTTTTGCGCGCTGGTGGGATTTAGACGAGAGTTTGGGTAAATTGGAGTGTGTGCAGTAGATGATAATGACTCAGTGTGAAACTGGGTTGGCTTGAGTCAGCACATTCACAAAGAAACACGCCGTGACTGACTGACTGAGGACAATATCAGACTGATTTCTGCAGAGCTGGAGGAAATATTCTGCATTCGCTTAAAGAGAGAAATGGATGCACAGACTATCTGCAAAGAGCTTTTCTTTTCTTTTTTGTCTCTTTATGACACACACCCGTAACCGTCCGATGCCTGTTAATTACACACACCACTGAATAACACTGATTTAGTCAACTGTCAGCAGCTTCTCTCCGGTGTTCCTGAAGCCTGCCATTAAACTTAATGACAAGATGAGCAAAATGAAACGGCTCTTAATGTGCCTTAACCAGCATGAATTCATCAGGATCCGTTCTGCTTTTACCTGTTAATGGGACAAATCAGAAACGAGTAGGCAAGTCTAAATGAAGCTTTCCTGCCTTTTAAACCACATGGATGTGCTTTGAAACACACAAACACTTGGAGGATCATCTTCTTACCAGCAGGTGGCGCGCTTCGCTTAGAAATAAAATAAAGGTTAGTGAGCAAGAAATCTAGTTTTTATTTTATTTTAGAACGTAATAGAAAATGCTAAATGACATTACATGCATGCACTATATGCCAGATTAAAGAAAAATAAACAGAGAAAATAAATTATAATTTGTAATTAAAAGGTTATTAATTAATTTCTATATTCAGTATTAAATTTAAATTTACTCTTCTGTACATAATATTTGCCCCCATCCCCCCATCAGATTTTTCTTTCTTATAGGCCTAATGTATAAAAACAAGAGTTACCGTTTTCTAAGAAATATCAGGAACATATGACATAAATACCCATAACCTTTTCACATGAGTTTGTTCTTACAATAGTAAAACAGTTTAAATCCACCTTCAGTTTAAAGGTCAAAGTCAGACTGTATTTATTGCCATGAAGAGAAAGCGAAACGGTGACTCATGGAGTAAAATGATCTTCTGCTCACCAAGACTGCATTTTTTTTATTAAAAATACAATAAAAATAATAATATTGTGAAATATTATTACAATTTCAAATAACTGTTTTCTATTTGAATATATTGTAAAATGTAATTTATTCTTGTGATCAAACTTGAATTTTCAGCATCATTACTCCAGTCTTCAGTGTCACACAGAAATATGCTGATTTACAGCTCAGGAAACATTTCTGATTATTATCAATGTTGAAAACAGTTGTGCTGCTTTATATTTTTAGAGGAAACTGTGATACATGTCTTTTTCACGATTCTTTGATGAATTGAAAATTCAAACAGTATTACATTATAAATGTCTTTACTGTCACTTTTGATTAATTAAATGCATCCTTGCTGAATAGAAGTATTACTTAATTTTAAATAATAAACTTTTTTACTATTTATAAAGATGTTATCACAGCTGAATCAGTGTAAAATCCTTATTGGGAAGTCAGTTTAACATCTGAATAATCCATTATGAGAATAGCTATATGTATCACACAATGCATGACAATCTTTAACTTTTTTAAAGCCATTTTGAATTCATATTTTAGATGACTGACACGTGAGGGGTCTGCAGGGGTCAGTGTTTGTCTACCTGTGTGTGATACACTCAGGTGTGTGTCTGTGCGCATGTTGGCTCCGCCCATCTGACCTGCCCAGCACACACAGGAAGAGAGAAAGAGAGAAAGCGGAAAACTTCAGCTGATCTCCTCATGGCTGTTCTTACGGTCTGAGGACTTTATCATGACGCGCCAGGACTTTATATCAATCATCAGAGGAATTCATGACAGCTCTATAGATTGACAGCGTGGATCTTTAGGTTTAGAGACTTCACGCGTAGTTTGTTTATTCGCGATCGAGACAAACTTGCGCCAAAACGCGCGTTTGGACGCGGAGACTTGTGCGCGGAGATCAGCGCGGGCGCGTATTGAGTCGCGAAAGATCCGAGACCATCACACATCTGTGATCCGGACTTCAGGGTTCAAACTTCCCTCCTTTTTCTTTGTGCCGGAGGACGAGCGCAGGCCGGCGGCGCGCAGCAGCACCAGGCCGCGGGTTAAGACGCCCTGAGCGGGCGTTCGAGGAATAGAAGTGATTTTACAGCACAAAAATGGATCCAAACTCAGCATCTGCTGGTGCTCCCAAAAGTGGGAAAGACAAGGAGAAGAAAAGCAAGAAGAACTATGACGACGGAGAAGGAAAGAAGAAGTTTGTAAGTGTTTGATGCTCTTATTGTGCTGTCAGTAGGCTACTGTAGTGAAGCGTCAGGGTGTTTGTAAATAGATCTATGCTTGAACCAAGCTGTTTATTAAACTCAGAGATGTTTGAATTCACATTTCCTACATGAAATCATGAAGCTCTGGTCAGTTTGAGAAGTTTTGCAGCTCCGTGCTTCGATTCTCTGATGAGGAAGTCGAGTGTGAAGTGTGTTTTGAAGCATCACTGTTCCTTCAAAGGGTTACGATGATCAGGAAGGGACCTCAAACGTTCAACTCTAGTAACGCTGAACCTCTTCAATTCAGGAGGCTTTTAAACCCCTACTTTTCTTGTTAGATAGCTGCCTGTCACCTCTGATAGTAACATATAAAGTATGTTTTTAGACAATGGAAATACTATGGAGTTTCATGTAAAAATCATACTTTGAAATAAACTATTTTACCGCGACATACAACCTTGTTTCACTGCGAAATGAAACGTTGTTTCAGTATGAAGCGCTGACTTTACATTCCGACTGTAATAACGTTCTGTTTCGAAGTGTAGGCTAACGTTTGAAGTGTAACGTTGTTAAGCGGTTCCAGCGTAACATCGTTTCATTGTGGTCTGCGTGCTGTCATTCGCAGAGCGGCTTCTATTACAGAACAGTTCAGTGAGAGGAATTGTATTGCCTTTGGGTAAATAACACTCGGAAGTTGTGGAACTGGAAAAGCGCGAATGAGAGGGAATTCTGTGACGTCATAAAGGAGTTCTGGAGCTCGAGTGGATGGAGGAGGAGGGGGGGGGGTGTTTGGAGGGCATTCGCGTCAAGACTCAAGCCACGCCCACAGCTGCACTGTGTACATCCTGCACACTGTATAGTGCCTGAACTTCCAGTTCTCCTTCCCTCGCATCCACATATGAGTAGCCTGTATGTATACTTTTTACATATAATGTGCAAAAAGTATGAGAAAGCAACCATAAGTTGTTCCTTGTTTTTGTTGTTGTTGTTTTTTTAGTGCTTCATAGCTTGAAAAACTTACTGGTCAAAGTACAGTGCAGTATGTAAAGGAATGCAAATTATATTACACACCTGATAATACACCATATCAGAGATTGTGAAGAAACTTCATTAAATTAAAGAGAGTTCAGCCAAAAAAATAAAATTTGCTCCCCCTCAGGCCATCAAGTTTCAAGTTTCAAGTTTCAAGTTTCAAGTTTTATTTGTCACATACACGACTATACAGAGATTGTATAACCAGCAGTGAAATGAGAGTCGGGTCCGCTCCATGGACAGTGCAAATATTGAAAAAACAACACAAGGGAAGTAAACATAAGATAAAATGAATGAAAAATAAGATATAAAGAATAAAATATAAAATATAAAAGAATGTGCATGACAGTAAGCTGTAGAATTAAATATTAATATAAGCATGACTGTACAGAGAGGAATGTGCAACAGGTTATACATGGTTGACATGAAGCAGCCAATCACAAAAAATAAAATAAATATAAAAATAAGATACGATTTACAGATACAGAACGTGTTGTGTGCAAGTGTGCAAGTGTGCAAATGAGCAATGACACTGACAGTTATGAGGTAGTTATGAGGTAGAGAGTAATGAGTGTGTGATTAGTGATTTGAAGTAAGTCAGATGATGTTAAGAGGCTGACTTTGAGTTCAGGAGCCTGATGGCCGTGGGGAAGAAACTCCTCCTGAGTCTCTCTGTTTTTGCCATCAGGCAGCGGAAGCGCTTACCAGATGGCAGCCTAGTGAAAAGACAGTTCCCAGGGTGATTTGAGTCTTTGATGATTTTGTCAGCTCTGCCTCTGCATCGTTTGATGTAGATGTCCTGCAGAGAGGGGAGAGCCGACCCAGAGATACGCTCAGCTAAGCGCACGACTCTCTGCAGAGCTTTGCAGTCTTGGCTGGAGCTGTTTCCATACCACACTGAGATGCACTGAGTCAAAACACTTTCTATGGTACCTGCATAGAAAGTTTTCAGGATTGTTGGTGAGACCCTGAATTTTCTCAGCTGTCGCAGATGGTACAGTCTTTGCCTGGCTTTCTTGACCTGTGTTTTGATGTGTGTAGTCCAAGTCAGGTCCTCGGAGATGTTTACTCCGAGGTACTTGAAGCTGCTTACTCTCTCCACAGGGGTCCCGCTGATCACAAGAGGAGTGTAGGGCAGCGGGTGTCTCTTTCTGAAGTCCACAATCAGTTCTTTGGTTTTGCTCACGTTCAGAGAGAGACAGTTGTCCTGGCACCATGCTGTTAGTCTCTCCGCCTCATCCAAGTATGCGGTCTCATCATTGTTGGAAATGAGGCCCAGAACCACAGTATCATCAGCAAATTTGATAATAGAAGTGGAGCTGTGAGAGGACACACAGTCATGTGTGTAGAGAGAGTATAGCAGAGGACTCAGAACGCAGCCCTGCGGGGCTCCTACGTTCAGGGTGATGGAGTTTGAGGTGTACTGGCCTACCTTCACCACTTGAGGTCTGCCGGTGAGGAAGTCTAGAATCCAGTCGCAGAGTGAGGTGTTTAGGCCGAGGCCTGTGAGTTTATTAGTCAGCTTGATGGGGACTATGGTGTTAAAAGCTGAGCTATAGTCTATGAATAGCAGTCTTGCATAGTTTCCATTGCTGCTGTCAATGTGTGTGAGGGAGGAGTGGAGAATGTGTGAGATGGCATCATCAGTTGATCTATTGGAGCGATAGGCAAACTGAAGAGGGTCCAAAGTAACAGGGATGGATGAGCTAATGTGTCTCTTAACAAGTCTCTCAAAAACCTTCATGACTATAGATGTGAGGGCCACTGGACGATAGTCATTCAGGCAGGAGGGTTTACTGTTCTTAGGCACAGGGATGATGATGGATTTTTTAAAGGAGGTGGGAACTACAGAGGTAGCAAGGGACTCGTTGAAGATAGAAGTGAACAAACCAGCAAGCTGATCAGCGCAGGACCTCAGGACACGGCCAGTAATCCCGTCAGGTCCAGCCGCTTTCCTGATGTTCACTCCCTTTAGTGCCCTCCGAACCTCGTCTTCCGTCACGGTGATCACATGATCCTCGCTTCTCTGCCTGCTGCTTCCTGACGTGCTGCTCGGCAGAGCCGCGATGCTGCCGTTGCTTTCAAAGCGGCCGTAGAAGGTGTTTAATTCTTCAGCCAGCGACGGATCTGCTCTCACCTCCGCGGAGGATTTGTTTCCAAAGGCACAGATGGTCCTTAGTCCCTGCCACATGCGTCGCGAGTCATTGAGCTGAAAATGAGACTCAATTCTCTCTTTGTAGCGATGTTTGGCGGCACTTACTGCTCGTCTGAGAGCATAACACGAAGCTTTATACTCGCACATATTCCCAGACAAAAGAGCCTCGTTGTATGCGGCAGTGCGTTTGTTAACCGCATCACGGATTGTTCTGTCCACCCACGGTTTCTGATTCTGATTTCATCTAAGATGTAGATGAGTTTGTTTCTTCTTGGGAACCGATATTGAGAAATGTAGCATTACATCACTTGCTCACTAATAGATCCTCTGCAGTGAATGGGTGCCGTCAGAAAGAGAGTCCAAACAGTAATCCACACCACTCCAGTCTATCAGCTAACATCCTGTGAAGTGAAAATCTGCATGTGTGTGGGAAACAAATCCATCATGAAGGTATTTTAACTTTAAAGTATTGCTTTTGACCCAAATATTAGTCCATGATCCATAATAACGCTTCCTTCAGTGCAAAAGTCACCTTGTCTGATTCAGTAGAGAGATATGCACAGAGAAAGCACCATTTAAATGCAAAAACAGTTTAAGACTGGATTTGTTTCTTACAAACACATGTTAATTGATGGACTGGAGTGGTGTACATTAGTTGTGGATTATTGTGATGTGTTTATCAGATGTTTGGACTCTCATTCTGACGGCACCCATTGACTGCAGAGGATCTATTAGTGAGCAAGTGATGTAAAGCTACATTTCTCCAAATCTGTTCCCATGAAGAAACAAACTCAACAACATCTCGGGAGGCCTGAGGGAGAGTACATTTTCAGCAAATTTTCATTTTTGGGTGAACTATTCTTTTAATTGGAGAAATCAGCCAGGTTTTCATCACATGGCAATGGAATGTCAAGTTGAGTGAATTGTATTGCATGAGACTGCACATTTTGGCAGATGTAGTGGGATATTTTATGTAGAATATAGTAAGATGGTACCATGCTACTCCAAATAAGCCTTCGTTCTGATGGAAAACTGATATTGCATCATTAGACAGTGTTTCCATAGAGTCCCAAACACACCTGGTGTGTTGTAGTGAAACTCTAGACACTGATGCGAGGAAACCGTAAACCATCACTGTATGTGTGAACACGTGGGGTTTCTGTCTGGTATAAGCAGAGTGCTTCTTTCTACCATAATTACCACCAGAACACCATACCATTATACATTAACCCTATAAAGTCTACTGTATTGCATTTGCTACTCAAATTTCTAAGGCCTCTAAATGATCAACATGATCAAAACTTTGCTGTTAATCCTGTTGCACACAATCTACTCCGTATTCTGTCGTCTGATTGATACTTTAGACTTTTTTAGCACATAAAAGGTCTTTTAGTTTAATTGTACAAACATCCACCTTCAGCTCGTACTTCGTGTCTTTCTGCTGTGAAATTTTTACAGATTTTTATCAAGTAAACATAAGCATACCTTTCATGTAGTTAGTTATATTTCAAGATGAACACTTACTGGAATGAAGCGATGTAGCTTTACTTGATTATCCAGACATAATTTTATAGAAAAATCGTGAGTATGATCATCAGGCTTTTGAGGAACGTTTATTTGTTCATCTCTCAATCATCATTGAGCATTTATATCTTCTTACTAGGACATATTATTGGATATACTGAGTGATGATTGATATTTATATCGTTTTATGCAAGTATCTGCTATACTGTTATAAAGATCTCATTGATTTACATGACAATCACAATTTCATCTTACTTTTTGTCCATTTAAATAGCATCTGCACCAAATTGCATTGTTTGTATCTCTGAATAAAACTGAGCTGTTTTTTCCTCCGTATTCTCACTGTATCATTCTATATGAGCCATAAAAGCCTGATTTATCAAATATGATGCGCAACTAAACCGTAAAAAAAAAAAAAAAAGAATTTAGGGGGGAAAAAATGAAACAAATAAGGCTAAGTTTACACTAGTGCATTTTTGTTTTAAAACGCATAACTTTTGCTATAGTTAGGCCTGTTGCGTTTGCCAACTAAATAATAGGGCATCTACGTATACATATATATGGTTGTACCTGCATGAATGGTCATGTGACATGCGTTTTCGTTTGTGTAGTGTGGACAGAGATCGTTTCTGAAACGTAGTGAAAACGCCAGTGTATAGACGAGGATCGTTTTCATTTTAAAACGCCATTTAAAAAAAAAAAGAAAAAAAAAAACGCACTAGTGTAAACGGCCTAAGTAGATGCTTTTCTCAAAGCTGAGTTTGTATTTTAAGAGGCCTTGTGTTGCTTCTGGAGTTTAGATGATTTAAAGTCTGCTCTGATAGTTCAGTGTTTATCTCTCTTGTTTATTTTGCATCGATTGTAGCCCTGAAAGGTCTTAAAGTCCAGAATTTCAATGTCCATCACAGTGAAGTCACGCTCAGGCCTTCAGACGCTTCATTTGAAAGTGTATTCAGTAGCGTGGAACGGTTTTGTGCTTCGGGTCTGGAGCCGAGCGTCCTTCTCTCATTTGCCCTCTCAATGGTTTCATACTCTCCCTTCAGCAAGGATGTCAAACACACACACACTTGCCGCTGGTGTTTTTCTATAACGAGCAGAAGGTCGTGTTTTAGTACGGAAGTCATTTCTGTGAGGGAGATTGGATCAGTGGCTGAATGTCCGCAGGTCACCGCTTACATTTGTCCCCTGCTGAGAGACACCGCAGTCCAGCGTCTCTGTTTGATGATGTCATATCCTCTTCCCCTGCCTTTACCTGCTTGTTATGTTTACAGATCGTCCCCAGAGATCATAAGTACACAATTTTGATTTTATGTTGTTTAGAGAGCAAACAGTCTTTCGCGTCATGCATGACCCCTCGGTGTCCTCTCGTGCGTGTTGGACTCGTGATCTGTGTTGATCTCGGTAGGGCGTCGGACTCTGAAGCGGAGCAGTTTTTCATTAAAAGTAAAGAGAATATAAGCGACGGCTCTGTTTGCACAACAGGACATGTTTGGTGTTACATTCTCATTGTCTGGGTCGTGACTCGTGAGTTATCACAACTCTATTATCAACTCAACACTGTCAAAGAATAACACACATTTGTGACCCTGGACCACAACACCAGTCATAAGGGTAAATTTTCTGAAATTGAGATTTATAAATCATCTGAAAGATGAATAAATAAGCTTTCCATTGATGTATGGTTTGTATAATATTTGGGCGAGATGCAACTATTTGAAAATCTGAGGATGCAAAAAAAATCTAAATATTGAAAAAAAATCGCCTTTAAAGTTGTCCAAATGAAGTTCTTAGCAATGCATATTACTAATCAAAAATGAAGTTTTGATTTATTGTGCTAAACTGTTTTTGCCAAGGTAAATTAAAACTTAATAAAAAAATAAATAATAAAAACATGCAAAAACTTAAATGTTTCACAAAAATGTAAATGTAAACCGAAAATATAAAAATAAAATTAATTACAAATATTACAGTCATTGTGTAAAATGTCTTATTTTTTTGTGAAGCTAAAACATAATTTTAAGTATGTCAGCTGTAGCTACAAATAGTAAATAACTAGAAATATGTAAATGATATTACGCAGTAATGCACCAGTTTCTCTCCACTGACGGATTGTCTCCTGACAGCTGTAATGCTGCTTATCTTGACATTGCTCATGGTTTGTTCCAGAACTTTCACTGAGGAATATCGCTCACTGAGCAGTAGGTTTGTGTGTAAACACCTCGCTAATGCGACATGAGTCTCTTGCAGGTTTGTGTCCCTCAGGTCAGTGTCTCTGGAAGGTGTAGCTGAGTTTGTCCTCTCAGGACAGACCAAAGCTCACAACATTCACTTCTGCAGCTTACAGAGGTGCTAACGCTGATGTTTGAGATGGGTCTCACGTGTATTTGAAAGGTCAGGTGGAAACTGCATCACATTGCATGCACCGCTGCACACAGTATCAGACATGACGAACTCAAACCCTGAGCTCATGTGCCAAACTAATGCTTTACCTGCCAACGTTTAAAATTATTATTTATATTATTGCAACTATATTGTTATTATGTAAAAATGCAACCGTTCAAAAATGTAGGGTCAGTAACATTATTAATATTTTCAAAAGAAGACTCCAAAGACTAATAATATATTATTATTATTATTTAATATATATTATTAATATAATTATTAAATTATTCAAATAATAATAAGAACGCATTTTGTTTTTAGGTTTTAGGAAAACTTTGAAAGGTTTTGATCCACTTCAAATGTTGACTAGTATATACTTACTAGTATATATTACTCCAGTCTTCAGTATCACATGATTCTTCAGAAATCATTCTATTATGCTGATTTGCTGCTCAAGAGACATTTGTGATTATTATCAATGTTGAAAACAGTCATGCTGCTTCTATTCAGTCAAATGCTTCAAAGCATTTATTTGAAATATAAATCTCTTGTAACATTTTAAATGTCTTTATTAAATGTTTATACATTTTGATCAGTTTAATGCATCCTTGTTGCTGAAAAAAATAATTAATTTCTTTAAAAAAAAATGGATAAAAAATAAAATAGAAAATAATATGATCTATATAATATTTAGAATATATAAAAATGGTATATATAATTTTCTTAACTCTTCTACTGCATGGTTTTATTTGTGTCTGGGATGTGAATGGTTAACTTTGAGTATTTACAGTTTACTTTAATGCTGACAGACAGCATGGTCACTCTGCCTGATGCTGAAGATCAGAAACGCTCAAATAGACTCAATTCAACAGGATTCACTGCCTCCAGTTTCTGATCACAATCACAAACCAGTCACAGGGACTGACAGAAGCTACCAAAGCCTGTCTGTCCAGGTGACGGAGGAGAGACATTTTGAGGGTGTTTTCTTAAGGAATCTGAGTGTTGAACAATAATCCCGTATCCCTTTATCTGACAGCGAAGCTCTGACGTCCAGGAAAACATGACTGCTGATTCAGAGCTACCGCCCGCGTCTGTTTATGAGCATTTACCTCACATGCCAGAGCACAGGAAGAGAAAGAACACTTATCTTCAGAAGAATAAGTGTTTGTAGCTCTTTAAAATCAGATCACATTCTCAGACGTCACGTGATGTAATTGAGATGCAGTCTGGGAAACGCCTCTGAACCCCTCCGCTCGTAAAACAATGCATTTCACAGAAGCGTGTGCTTCAGGAGCGCAGGGCCTCTACGTTCACTTTATGATGGAAAGAAACTTATTTTAGTCATTATTAGTGCTGTTTGCCAAGGCAAGGTGTTGCTCATGTTTAGTTAGTTGACAGGAAGTGCAGCTGAGGTGATTGAGCCACGCAATGTTGAGAGAAAGAGATTTAGGGGAAACGGAAGTACAGAAATGAACTGAAAGTAAATGTTGAAGAAAATGTGAAATTTGTAGAAATGTAAGGAAGAGAGAATATAAACTAGAGTGTTTTGTTGGTGTCTTTCTTCTCTTGATAACTTTGTAGA
This sequence comes from Aspiorhynchus laticeps, assembly GCA_023376895.1. Taxonomy (NCBI): domain Eukaryota; kingdom Metazoa; phylum Chordata; class Actinopteri; order Cypriniformes; family Cyprinidae; genus Aspiorhynchus; species Aspiorhynchus laticeps. Next base: position 24,969,110 of record CM041813.1, read on the forward strand.
GTATACATTAAAACACAAACAAAAGGGTATTTTTTATGTCTGTGAAAGAGGTCTCTTCTGCTCACTGAGCCTGCATTATTTGATAAAAAATATGAGATATAGTAATACTGTTAAATATAATTGCAATTAAAATAACTGTTTTCTATTTTAATGTATTTTGAAATGTAATTTATTCCTCTGATGCAAAGTTGAATTTTTCAGCATCATTACTCCAGTCTTCAGTGTCACATGAAACATGTATTAGTATTATTATTATTGTCAATGTTGAAAACAGTTGTGCTGCTGCATATTTATTTTTTCAGGATTCTCTGAATAAAAAGTTCAAAAGAACATTTGTTTGAATTAGAATCATTCGTAACATAAATGTCTACTGTCACTTTTGGTCAATTTAATGCATCCTTGCTGAATAAAAGCATTACTTTTTCTGAAGATAGATGGATGATAAATGGATAGATAGGATTGATAGAGAGATGGATAGATGGAGGATGGATGGATGGATGGACAGAGATGATAGATGGATGGATTGAGAGATGGATAGATGGATTGATTGAGAGATGGATAGATGGATTGATTGAGAGATGGATAGATAGACAGACAGACAGACAGACCAAGCGCTAGATGCTGTATGTCTCTGTTTGTTTGTTGTTGGTTGTTTATGGTGAAGTTCAGAGTTGCGGCAGGCTGATCATCTGCTGACTCACATTCGCGTGTGTTTGATGATGTTTGTTCGTGTGTTTTCTTAGAGATGCGGGTTTGCGCAGTTTCAGGAAGTAACGGTTATAACGACAGGAAGTCTTTACCCACTCGCTCTTACTCCTGTTGCGTTACATCATAAAGGAGATCAGGGTTTGCATATTTAAACACATGCAGATCTATAAAACCATGAAGCTGCAGCATTCGCTGAGTTTCAGACTTGTGATTGGATGATGAGAAACCAACAGAAATGGCTTCAGCCAATCACAGGCTGTTCTACCTCACCGACAGACAGTTTTGCATATAAACTGAAATTATGTAATGTATTGTAGTGGGTTTTGATGAGCACCTGTGCAACTGAATCATTAAGAACGTGCTTTTGTCCATAAAGGCAAATGAGTTCTGTGTAAATGAGGGTCTGACAGTATCCATACAGCTAGTGTGTGATTGTGGAAATATTATGGACATGCTATATAAATTAGTGTTATACAAGGAAGTTAATTTATTCAGTTAAAAAGCAAAAGGCTGTTTTTATAATTGTACAAACGTTAACTTTCAGCTCATGCTTAATATGTATTTTTGCTAACAAATCTTTGAAATGATTTTTGTAAAGTAAACATTAGAATATTTTTTATATTGTTATTACTATTTAAAATTGAACACTTACTGGACTGAATAACTTCAGTTTAAATTCAGTGAGTATCAAATATGATATCAGGCTTTTGAGGCGCGTTCTCTCAGTGTATTGCATTGCATAATATGTTTTGATCATGAAACTAAGCATTTAAGTATTGAAAAAATAGTGAATGTAGACATCGGAGATATGGAGTGACGACTGATATTTATATCATTTTATGCAAATGTCTGCTATACTGTTATAAAGAGCTCATTGATTTACATTACAAGCTTCAAAATTTCATCTCACATTTTGTTTATAAAAGTATCAGCTCTACCAAATTGCATAAAATTGAGGTGTGGTTTCTCCATATTCTCACTATATCAGACTACATGAGGGCAGGTTTACAGATCAGGTTAGGAGACAGAAAATATATTTAACCTGATAGAAAACCAGTAGAAGTCTATGAGATGAGCTCACTAATATTGGTCTACGAGGTGTGTGTGTGTGTGTGTGTGTGTATACGTCTCTCTGCCTGGTCAGTGGAATGTGCTCCGTTCAGGCTGAATGGATTAAATCAGGCTGCTAAACTTGCCATATGTGTGCGTGTGTGTGAATGGTATTTAAATAGGTTGTGAGTCACTGGATTAGATTCTGTGGTTCAGACGCAGGTGCACAGATACATGTTTGCGTGTATGTGTGTGTGTGATTATTCTCTGGGTGTGCTGAGGTGTGTGTGGTTCAGTAATTAGTCAATCATGCAGTTTGACAATGAAATGTCTGTTAAGTTCATAATGACACGTGAATATCTGTGAAGTGGCAACGTGGGATGTTTATGCGTGTTTGTGGCAGTTTGGTATGCGTGAGTGTGTTTCTTGTTTATTGCTTAAATCTTTAAAGGTTACAACATTGGCTCCATAATTAGCTAATTAAGACACAATCTCCTTTTAAATAAACTAAATCATTTTTATTAATCTTAAATTAATCTGCAGTTATCATTGGTTATGTATATAGCTATTACAAAATATTTGCACGTCTCTGTGGCAGCAGTGAAATTGCCTTTGACCTGCAATCTCTCTTTAACAGACAGATTAATCTGTCTAATCTCTCTCTCTCACACACACACACACACTGACAGGTGTATTAGGTGGAGTGTGTGAACGTCTGTGATTCAGTCCGGTGTTTGTTTGACTGTTTGGTGTGTCTGAAGAGTTTAATTTGTGTTTGACTTGCTGAATGTGAATCAAACTCTGATTAATGGAGCCAAGTGTGACCTTTGTGTTGGTTGAGTGCGCGCATACACACACACACACACACACACACACACACACTGTTTGAATGGCTTTCTCTGTGAGTTTTAACCCAGCAGATTTTCTGTATTGATGATATACACAGGCTTGCAAACACATGCAGAATATTAAGTGTTTGTGTGTCAGTGCTGGTGAAGCTACCTTGAAAAGGCATTTTAACAAAATGCAAGCTTCTCATAAATTGAAGTTGTTAAACTAGAAGAAACTATTATGGCTGCATGATCAAATATATATTTTTTTTAAATCCCGAAATGGCTTTAACGACTTTAACATGTAATTGGGAACACAACATGTGCCAATAGTCTTCCCAAACTAAAAAAAGAGAAGTGCTTATCAACAAAAGAGAAGCTTAAAGGGCTACCTGCGGTTTTCATCAATATTAAAGAAATGCAAGAAATTAAGGCATAAATATTAGTATTTTAATTTTACATTTGTACTGTAAAATAAAATGATTAACATATTATCTTTCTTAAATAATCTTTATTTTACAGTGAAATATTTAAAAAATATATTTAATATATAATTTTTTTTATGTATTTTATGTATTTTTTATTGTATGTAGTAGTAGTAGTAGCAGTCGTAATGATGATAATAATCACTACTACTAGTTATTAATATATTTTTTTCTTAATAATATTAAATAAATGATGATAAATACATTTATAATCATACAGTTTTGCAATAACATGATTGTAAATGAAAGATGACAGAATTTTTATTTTTGGGTGGACTGTTCCTTTAAGTGAGTGTGTTTTATATCATTGTAAGAGTTGAATGGAAAACAGTGATGAACAGCAAAATGTTACACACTGCAATAATCATGTGAAATGACAAACACTGTTGGATCAATGAGTCTGTATTTTGAACCGAAAATGAAGCATCTGAATAAGCTGTTTAATTAAAGTGCCCCTATTATGCCTTTTCGAATATTACCTTTCATAGTGTCATGTAGCAGTATGTGAACATAAACTTTCTGGAAAGTTGTGAAGCTGACAGTGCACGATAAATAAAGTTATTATCTATTAAAAAAAAAATTGCCTAAACAAATCTTATTCTGTTACGGCTGTATGCCATGAAGTAACACATTTCCATAATGTCCGCCCATGGGCTGTCATTCGCGCTGTACGTGGTAGACCAATCACAAAGGACTGCACCATCTGACCAATTACAGCAGTGAGGGCTCACGGAAAGAAGGGGTTTAGAGAGACTGATTCTTCGAACTGCTTCGCACGAGTCGTTTAGGAATCGTTTAGAAATGAGGTAAAATCAAAGCAATTTTTTTGAGAAAACTAAAAACTGTTTTTTTTTTTTTTTATCAACATATATATATATTTTTTTTTCACACACATCACAACATAACATCCACTCAAAACAAACAAATCAACAGACACATACTCCATGTTTTAAAGGTCCAATCAAAGGGGAGAGAGAGGGGGAGGGAAAAAGTAACAACAAAACAGGTCCTTCCTTTATATAATCACACATGTTAGAAAAAAATAAATAAAATAAAAAATAGAAATAAAGTAATAATAATATGCAATCCAATATGCCTCTCCACACACGTGCGGCTCACACCAGTTCTACATCATCGTCCTCCTCGCAGCCGCAAAATCAGCAAACAGCCTTCTCCTTTGCATTAAGTTTCAAGAAGACACACACTTGTATCAGCAAAGCAATCAGTCCGCAGTGAGGAAGACAAAACCAGGTCTACATGCGTCCACAGATCCATGACCACAGGACACTCCCAAAACACATGGAGAAAAAATACCCGATGACGCAGTGTTACATATCAGGGCACCAGAAATAAATTTGCGGTGTAAATATTCTAACACACAGGTTCGTTTAACAGCAGAATTTAAGCCCGTCACATTCAGTAATAAAATATTTAGAGTATACATTAAATATTCATAATCTCAAAATTGTATTCTACAAATAAAGGGAAGTAAATGCACTCCCATTCTGTAAATGACATGTAAACGCTAGTGTGCGTTCTAGATATCAAAACACCTAGATGAAAAATCCCCTTAAAAACAAGGTAAAGTAAATAAAAGCATGAATATCTGTTGTAAAAAATAAAAGCAACACAGACAGAGATGACCAACAACTATTGACAAAAAAGCAATTCAGACCGCATGTTACCGAGAACATAGGTCTGATTGAACAACAAAAACTTAAGATGATCCGTGACCAATCCACTTCAGCCCACAACGAGCCTCCCAAAAGGCTCACATAACCAAAACATTATTGTAATGAAACCTACTCTCCATTAGTCCCCTCCAGAAAAAAAAGAAAGAAAAAAGGGGGGGATAGTCTTACCAGCGAAGGGACAATTGTATCGAATAAATATAAACACTATCTCAGGAGGAGAGAGGAAAGAAGAAAACAGAAAAAAAGAGATCTAGCAATCATCCATATCCCTCCTGCCACCATCTCCTTCATTCCGGCCACCAAGCCCCTCCCGCCGGGTTGAAGAGAGGGCGGCCGCCGCCCTCCCGCTGCCCTGTGGATCCACAGCAAATGTCCCACTCTGTGACAGGGAGCCGACAAAATCCTCCGCTTTCCGAAGAGAATCGAAGCATCTCTGTTCACCCCCGTGCCATAGTTTAATTACCGCCGGATAAGCGAGGAAGGGATGGAGACTAGTGATCGACCGATATTGATTTTTTAGAACCGATACCGATACCGATAATTTGTTTGTTTATGTGCCCGATAACTGATATGCAGAACCGATATTTATTTACTGTTATACTTGTGTTTTTGACACAATGATTACAACACCACTGAACTGAACAAACCATTTTATTTATAACAATCACTCCCTCCTTGCATAGAAAACAAAACAAATCTTATTTATACACCAATAAATAGAGGGGTCTGAGAGTACAAAAAATAAAAAGTGCACTGTTACTAAACAGTTTTTGTTTAAAAATAAAATCTTCGATGAGGTAAAAAAAAACAAACAGGTAAAATAAATAAAGCACATAAAAGTAATTCTCACCAATTAAAAAATAAATAAAACTTGTGGCGGCAGGTGACGTCACGTTAATTAGCATATTCATGACGTCATTGTGTCAAGTTTGCATTCAGACGAGTTTTGGCACTTAAGATCTGTTCTAAATGTCACATACTGTAATTAATACAACAATGCCAATAAAGCTGTTCACATTATACTTTCTGTTGTCATACATAAAACAAGTATAAATAGTAAACAGGAACCATTAATTTTACATGTTAACCAGGAATCACTCTCACTATACTCCTTAAATCCTGATTTATAATCGCAACATCGTCTGATAAAATCAATATACATCTAACTTACACTAAAAAGTGACTATATGCGGTGGTTTTGGCTGTATTACGGTTTTGTCTCATTCAGCGCACTGTCTGCGTCTGAGTAACAAGCTATGCGCATATTCAGACGAATTATGTTCATATTTAAAAGTCCAAACAGTCAGTAAGCGACAGGTGCTTGGAAACGCTGTTTTGTAAATGATTTACTGACGATTTTGCTGCGTTACGGCCAAATGAATGCGCTGCTTCACTGCCGCTCACTGCACAGAATAGATGCAGAGAGAGGCGACACTGCGCCGGGAGAGACAGATCTCGCACTCGCAGGGCAGTAACGTTACTGGAGACAAATTCCAATTGAACGATAGCTAAGGTTTTTTCAAAAAAAGTCGCTAGGTTTGTCAGTATGTACCTGTTGTGGGAAAAAAGCCGCCAAAAGGGTCTGAAAGTTGCTAAATACTGAAAGTCGCGCTCTTGTGTGTGAGATGCGGGAGCTGATGGCAGCGGGCGGTGGATATTGTTGCAGCCCGCCACAAGTAAAGAGAGAGAGCTCGTCTGTGGGAGTGTGGACAGTTCTTGAGCACACAGCAGTGCGAAACGCGTCAGGCGCGGGGAGATTTTCAACTAGTTAATCGATCGCGGATGGTTTCATTATCTCGGGCGGATAAAAAAAAAGAAAAAGTGTAAGATAATAATAGTAATAAAAACAAAAATGTGTCACCAAATATACTTGGGCGGCCGTTAATATACCTGGGCGGCCCGCCCAGGTAAAGTCTATGTGTGGGAAACACTGGAGTTGTATTTACTAGGATGTTTATTAGGGAATTGATGGTTATATAGTAAATGTTTATATAATTACGGTGTTTTAATCGTGAATATTTTTAAAAGTTACATGCGGTGGCGTGCTGTAGCATTTCCTGAGCATCAACCCACTGAGTGAACAGCAATATGAAGCGGCTTCACGAGACTAATGATGAGCAAATATACAACAGAGAGAGAATTCAATTCAGCGCTTTTACTTCCAACTTGCGCTCATTCATGGCTGTATTATTTAATTCATGCAAAGTTACGTCTTTATTGGGAGAGGACTTGACGGATTATCTTACGTGACTTGTCTATTTCTTAGAGCCAAGCTGCATAAACTACATATCAAGCATATGTATCACATCTAATTTGTGCATTAATGGCAGTTATGTTAAATAAAATGTACTAATTACAGCAAAGCAAGTAATACTTTACCTGTGCACGCCGTTGTCTCGTCTCCCCTCAGATGCGCTGCAATGGCGATCATGCGTGCAATTCTTAAAACACCCACAAGATGGCGGCGTTTATCGGAAAATCCGATATTACAAAACCGATATCCGATTATGGTAAAATGCTTAAATATCGGGAAAAATATCGGTAAATCGATATATCGGTCGATCTCTAATGGAGACCAAGCGCCATCATCGACCTCAAAACCGGAACCAAGCTTTTTCTCTTGGCGGCTGTAACTGGACTAAAGTCAGGAAAAAATAGTAGCGTGATTTTTGTCCTGCGTGCATTTCACCGGATAAGCCTGCCGAGCACCCTTCAGAATCTCCAATCTGTCATGCCATCTTAGCACACGGAAGATGAGAGTACGCGGCCGATCTGAGTTTCTCCTTCCATCATACACGCGGTGTGCCCGGTCAATCTCGATGTTACGACCTTTCAGGGAAGGAATCCACTTGGAAAGATTAATTCTGAGGAAACCAGCCACATCGGAGCCCTCCATCCCCTCTGGTAACCCCACCAGTCGTACGTTATTTCTTCTGCTTTTATCCTCCATATCCGTCATCTTCTCGGTGAGTCGCTCCAGCTGATTTCTTAAGTCCGTGACTGCATTCCTGTCCTCACGTGTATCTGCCTGAACAGAATCAACGCGGTCACGTGTCTGCTTCGCCGCGGCAGCCATGGCCTCAAACTCCTCTCTTAGCTCTTCAACAGAATTGTTAGTCGCTTGTATGTCCTCATGTAGTTTACGTAATGCTGGAATCAGCACAGAGTCCACAGCATCTCGTACTGCCGAAGTCACAACCGAATCCAAAGTGCTTTGCTGTTCTTTAAATGCAAGCTTGATACCGTTAGCAATAGCCTCGTCGATATCCTCTCTGGAGATGGTGGAATCCCTGAATTTTTTCTTTATTGGCGATTGCCCAATCTCTCTTTTCCTATCGCCTTTGACTGTTGAAGCACTCATGATGTGTCCAATGCAAAATTGTTCGAAATTTACTGACAGGATAATAAAATATTTGACAAAGTCAGCAGAGCGAAAGTCTACGTGTGCATCGAAGTCGAAGGGTCACGTGATCTCTCGAGAAAACTAAAGTGTTTTTTTACCTTGGATTCATGTAAAACTGTTTTAGGAGACTCATAAAACAATATTAGCAACCTTAAAAATGGCATAATAGGGACACTTTAAGGCAAACTGTATGCACTACAGTTTGACATAGAAACAGTGTTGTATTGTTTTGTTTTATCATGAAAATAAATGAATAAACTTTCTTTAAATAACATTTTTGCCAGAAAAGATATTATTATATACACCAGCTGATATATTGTCACACTACTCACAGAAACGGTCAGTTTAACTCAAGTGTAGTGTGAACAACACTTCTCAGCTGTGAATGTGAACAAACACAGGGTTTGTGTGCTTCTGTGACATTGTGCAACATCTGATGCACTGAAAGCATAATATTTCTGTCCCCAACTGTCATTCAAATGAGTGCAAACACGCACACATTTGATCATGTGTCAGTTTGCTTTTGCAGAAGCTCAAGGAACGCCCTGAGTCTGAATGTTCTGAAAAAAAAAAGACAAGTTTAGTTGGATTTTTGTTTTGTGGTCTTGTAATATGGATTGGGATTGTTTGAGTTAAAGGGATCCCTTTGTTTTCATTGCTAGTCATTACCACAAGCTCTTTCCCACACACTCATGTCTTTATGTCCCTGTTGGTCATTATGTGGTCATTATTGAATTATACGCCTCTGACATCACTTCCTTTTCCTGTCACTGACAACAGAGGGACTTTTCTCTCATTTTCACTCTTATCAAACTCATGTTCTCCTTTTATTTTTAGCCTGGCTGAACCAGGATTATTATAGTTAACTAAAACAAAAACCATAAAAGATGTAATTAATAAACATAAACTAGGGGAAAAAAAGAGAGAAAAAATCTAGACATTTTTTAAAATAAATCCCAAATAACTAATAATAAAAACACAACAGAATTATATGGAAATAAAATTAGGCTACCTAAAATTTAAATGGATAATATTAAATAAAGTAATTTAAAATGTTAATAGAAACTAAAACATCTCAATGATACTAAAATAACACTGCTTTAAAATTATATAATCACTGAATATAGATAGTTGTTCAAAAGCACATTTGTGGGCAAATGTATATCCCCTTGAATATCCCCTTTTCTTAAAAAAATGCAACTATAAAGTTGGGTAATACAATTAGGTCTAAAAATCTTAAAAGAAAATCAGTACTAAAAAAAAAAAAAATATTTAAGTGTTATTTACTTATTTGATTTTTCATTTTCTCCTAACTATATATATTATTTTTTTTGTTTTTTTGGTATGTATTATTTTAATACCATAGAGATGGTACTATAGTTTTTATTAATATTTTGAACGAGTTATTGTTTTCTGTTCTCATTTTAAATTTAGGTCATTTTTAAAGTAATTTTTGTGTTTTGGGATTTTTTAAAAATGTATATATTTTTTTTTTAAATAAATTTTTATTCCAGTTATTTTTGTACATTTAATTTAAACTAACTTTAGTTTTTAATTTTATTACTTTATATGTTTTTTAAATAGTTATTTTATTTCAGTTAAGTTTCGGTTTTTGTTTGTTCCCTCTAAGTAGCAGAAATGTTTTTAATAGTTTTTGTTTCAGTTAACTATAATAACCTGGGTGTGTTTTTGTATGGAAAGCAAATTTCAGCTCTTTTGTGTTGTTGAATCTTTCTAATTTTTCATTGTGAATTGTTTTTTTGTTTTTCTTGAGTGATAAATCCCCCCCCAATAAAAGTCCCGTAGCTCTGGGATGTATTGAATTCATCTCGTTTGTTGTCCTGGTAACCTCATTAACCACCTCCCAAACAGAGTTGCTGGGTTCTGGTGGGTATCTTGGGGTGACAGGGAGTGTTGTTTGTTTGGTTTTGAAGGAATCGGTTTCTGCTATTGTCTAAATGAAAGGTCTTGAATGAGGTCCTGTCATCAGAAGCTCCTCGCCGAGGGTCAGTGTGAGTAGCATGTGCTTATTCACGCGTGTAACTGTTCCTCTGCATCCAGCCAAGCGTTATCACAGAAAGCACGTTACTGTGAGCAAAGGAAGCAGACTAATTTAGCTTAAAGGACTTCCTGTAGACATGTCTAGTCACTCAAACTGTTAGGCTACTGTACAGTTATTCTGAAGTGTCAGTCAGTCTTGTTCTTTTATTATTGTGTTTCTTGTCATCGTTCTCTGCAATGCATCTAACTGACCGACTGCTGGATGATGATGAACTGATCTGATGTGTCAAGCTCATATTTCTCCACACACAAAATTATATAAATAAATACATACATTTACATTTACATACAATTAATATTAATATTATTTTATATATAAAATAAATATTAGGGGTGTAAGGGTACACGTATTCGTACCGAACCGTTTCGGTACAGGTCTTTCGGTTCGGTATGCATGTGTACTGAATGAATACAGTATTTTATTATTTTTTTTCAGGAAATTCAAATAATAAATGGCGCTTTGACAGTCTTTGATGTGGCATGACAGATCGCTGTATAAACGCCTTGGGGAGACGCTTCTGGGACGGTTCAGAAACGTGCTGGTATAAACCCAACACAAGCATTGACTCGAGCGGCCGCGATCAGCTCCGGTTCCCGTGTCTGAGCCGTGACGCGCCGCAGAATTGTGCAGTTCTTTGAAAAACATCTATGACCTTTGTAACATGTCAAGTCTTCATGCTCTATGTTGACTATGCTTTTAATAATAATAAACATACATTTGCATAAAGCATCCATATTTGTCCATGCCCATGTTGATTACCGTATTAAAAACTTAAAGTATTAATTTAAGGTACATTTAGAACAAATAAAAATGTGCGATTAAGTTGCGATTAAAATATATATATATATATATATATATATATATATATATATATATATATATATATATATATATATATATATATATATATATATATATATATATATATATATATACAATGCCCTCCACTAATATTGGCACCCTTGATAAATATGAGCAAAGGCGGCTGTGAAAATAAATCTGCATTGTTTATCCTTTTTATCTTTCATTCCAAAAATTCACAAAATTCCAACCTATCATTGAACTAAAACAATTGAAAATGGGGGGAAATCTCATTGTGTAAGAAATACTTTCTCTAGTTCATGTTGGCCACAAGTATTGGCACCCAATTATTGCAATGTCGTTTTCCCAGGGTAACAGCTCTGAGTTTTCTCCTATAATGCCTGAAGAGTTTGGAGAACACCTGATAAGAGATCAGAGACCATTCCTTCATACAGAATCTCTCCAGATCCTTCAGATTCACAGCTCCATGACGGTGCTTCTTCTCTTCAGTTCACCTCACTCATCTTCTACAGGGTTCAGGTCAGAGGACTGGAATGGCCATAGCAGAAGCTTGGTTTTGTGCTCAGTGACCCATTTTTGTGTTGTTTTTGAGGTTTGTGTTTGGATTATTGTCCGGTTGGAAGATCCAAACATGGCCCATTATAAGATTTCTACCAGGGTCAGTCACTTATTGATTTTTTATATGTTGGTATTTAATAGAATCCATGATGCCATGTGTCTAAACAAGATGTTCAGGACCTCCAGCAGAAATATAGGCCCACAACATAAAAAATACAGCAGTATATTTCATTGTACACATGGGGTACTTTTTTATCCCTGTGTGCACCAAACCCATCTTGAGTGTTTGCTGCTAAAAAGCTCATTTTTTAGTTTCATCTGACCATAGAAGCCAGTCCCATTTGAAGTTACAGTCATGTCTGATAACTGAATATGCTGGAGTTTGTTTTTGGATGAGCTAGGAGAATTTTTCTTGAAACCCTCCCGAACAACATGTGGTGATGTAGGGACTGTTTGACAATTTTTTTCTAATGTTTTCTGACCCCGAGACTCAACTATATTCTGCAATTCTACAGCTGTGATCCTTGGAGAGTCTTTAGCCACTCAAACTCTCCTCCTCAGCGTGCATTAGGACGATATAGACACACGTCCTCTTCCAGGCAGTTTCGTAACATTTTCTGTTGATTGGAAATTCTTAATTATTGCCCTGATGGTGGAAATGGGATTTTTCACTGCTCTAGCTCTTTTCTTAAAGCCACTTCACTAATTTGTGAAGCTCAATTATCTTTTGCTGCACATCAGAAATATATTCTTTGGTTTTTCTCATTGTGATGGATGATTAAGGGAATTTGGTCTTTGTGTTCCTCATATTTATAATCCTGTGGAACAGGAAGTCATGGCTGGACAATTTCATGCTCCTAGTCACCCTGGTGTGCTAAAAAATTTAAATATGAATGGGAATATACTTCAGAGATATTTTACTCACAAGAATTTCTAGGGGTGCCAATAATTGTGGCCAACATCCATTGGAGAAAAACATTTATTTCATCATGAGATTTTCTCCCCACTTTCAATTGTTTTACTTCAATGATAGGTTAGAACTTTGTTAATTTTTTGAGGGAAAGATCAAAAGGATAAACAATGCCGATTTATTTTCACAGCCGCCTTTGCTCATATTTATCAAGGGTGCCAATATTAGTGGAGGGCACTGTATATATATATATATATATATATATATATATATATATATATATATATATATATATATATATATATATATATATATATATATATATATATATATATATATATATATATATATATATATATATTAGGGCTGTGCAATTAATCAAAATTCAGTTTCGATTTCGGCCTCCAACTATTATGAAAATACAGTAATCAAGAGAAAACGATTATTGCGCCCCGTTCCGCCCGCTTTCCAGCAGTGCTTTTTCGTTCCTCCATAAAAGCCCAATTTCACATGCAAATCAGTAAAATCATGTAACGAGACTTTTGCAAAATGGGACATGCTTGATTTATTTAACTTGATTAGATTTATTTATGTTTTTAAAAGCGTGAAAGAGAACTTGCGCTTCCTCGGCAAGATTAGGCTACTGTGTGTATGCGCTCAGAGATGGAACACAACACGGACATTTAAATTAATCTTTTAGTGTCTAAACGGTCAAATACATGCAAAAATGTGTCAAAATGCGGCACTTAGCGATTATTCACGTAAACCCTCATCGGTTATGTCATAAATTAACGTAAAGAATTGAGCATGAAAATACTTAGTAAATTGGATCCGTGCTGCTCTTAAAGTGACAGCGTGCTAATATTCCTGCTGCGACTCCGTGCTTAATATTAATCAAACAATAAAAGACAAATTCAAAATCACTCACTGCTCTTGACTGAAGGACTTTTGTAGCTTTAGTAAGAATCAAAGGAAGTTTAATTCTTACAGAAAAAGACTATGCTGTTTTATTTTGCATTAGGTTATTTGATTTCTCTAGTAGGCACATTTTTTTTTTACTAATATTAGTTACTCTGGTATTGAGAATTGTGACATTTCGCTGGTCTCTAAAATGTAGATGTCATAGCAACCTTATTTACAGAAAATATATATTTAATATATATCACTATCTTTAAATAAATCTTTAATATAAGTTTTGGTCATATGGCCCACTACTAATCGTTTTAAATAATCGTGATTACAATATTGACCAAAATAAACGTGATTTATGATTTTTGTCATAATCAAGCAGCCCTAATATGTATGTGTTTGTTTGTGTGTGTGTGTATTAGTGTCGGGCGATATGGTCATTTTTCATATCGTCATATCGCCAGCCTGTGAGATCGCCGATACACGATATTATCGTGCATGGGTGGGTGTGGGCAAGAGAGACTCTCTGTACTTGTCATAAGCTATTTCATAACTATTTGGTAATTTTAAACCGCGCATGCGTGAGAGAGAGCCTGGAAGTACCAATAACCGAAATAATATACTTTCAAACATACTGAAAAACTAACATGTTAAATATAAAAATATTTAAAACAGCTAGTTCATATTCGGATACATCAGTCATACATCGCTATTAGGACCGCACGTCCTATGACGAGCCCGGTTTTAGACTGATAGCTTATTAACTGCATATTTTTAGAATAACGATGATGAAGAATAAGCATCCATGTTTTTTGTTAATGTGCTGTAAAGAAAATGAAATGCTGCCGGTGCAGTTTCGTCATGTTCATTAATAGCTCAAAGCTGTTCAAGAAGATGTCTAAAAGATGTCTCTTTTTGCACTCTTGACATAGCCTAATTTGTAAATAAAGATTATCACCCTGCAGTTCAATTTTGATGTGGGCTTAGTTTTAGAGTCCGTTTTTAAAATATTTCCAATGAGGAGGAGAAGCCTATAGTCCCGGGTATACTTCACTTTCCGTGTTCCGTTCCGTTCCGTCTCGCGCACAGCCGCGTCCGCCCAGCATTCAAAGTATACTCAGCTGCAGAAGAGTGCGGACGGACGAGCTCGACACATGCACAGTAATTTGATAGCCCAATAATAATAGGCCGCCTAACAATAATAATAATAGTTTTATACATTAATAGGAGATTGAGCCTAACATCGTCTTGACTATCGACAAAGACATTTGCTATCGTCATATCTCTGACTATCGTCGATACACGATACTATCGGCACAACCCTAGTGTGTATATAGTGTGTGTGTGTGTGTGTGTGTGCGTATATATGTGTATATATATGTATATGTGTATATGTCAAGGTACTGATGTCTGCCTACAAGACCACAACTGGCACTGCACCAATATACCTAAACTCGCTAGTTCAAACTTATGCGCCCTCCAGAAGCTTGCGTTCTGCAAGTGAACGACGTCTTGTGGTGCCATCCCAAAGAGATACCAAATCACTCTCACGGACCTTTTCCTGGACTGTGCCCAGCTGGTGGAATGACCTCCCGATCTCAATTCGAACAGCTGAGTCTTTAGCCATTTTCAAAAAACATCTAAAGACACATCTTTTTCGCCAGCACCTGACTAACTAATACTAACACTTACCTATTCTATTTAAAAAAATAAAAATAAAAATAAATCCTAGCTACGTGTACTGTGCTAGACTAACTGAGACTTGTCATGGCACTTGTATACTGTTGCTCTCTCGATGGTCTGATTGCTTCTATTGTTCTCCTCATTTGTACGTCGCTTTGGATAAAAGCGTCTGCTAAATGATTAAATGTATATATATATGATTATGCATGTGTATGTGTGTGTGTGTATGTATGTGTATATGTATATGTCTTTGCATCAAAAATAAGATCATTATGAATGTCTTTCTTTTTTTGCTTTTTGACATTATTTTTTCTTGACAATTACATGCATTTATCCTGGAGATGCATCGATCCGATACTCAGTATCGGTATCGGCTCCGATATTGACATTTTCTGCTGGATCGGGTATCGGTCAGACGAGACCGATCCAAATCCGATATTGTGCGTATACTATTGTTATTGTTGAGCCCCACGAAAGGAACAAAAACATTATAAAGCACCAAAAAGTTTTCGTGCACTATATTTCAAGTGTTCTGAAGCTGTTTCATAGTTCAATGTGAGGTACAGATGAATATTTATGTCATTAAATTCAAGTTCACGTCAACTCTTCTCTCCGCTGCAGCTGTCTGTCATCCTCCATTCAGCATTCAAACTGTCACGTTCGGTTACTACAGTCAAACTCTCTTCAAGAGCGCACAGTAACTGAGGTTTAAAACTGTTAAAAGAAAGGGCTCAATAAACTTACACACAGATTTAATACACTACGTATCAATATCTCTTCCCTTTGAACTTTTCTATGCGGACGGAGCGCTGTGACCCCATGTTGTTTCAAGCGCATCATTCTGCACACGAGATGCGCATAAGCGCTTTGTGCCGCTCTGTATTGGAGCCTTTCGTATTATAATACTTTTCTGAGCAATGAAAGATTATTAATAGTCTTTCTTGTTCTGTCTTATCTATCATATGTTGCTGCCTTCATTACTGTGCTATACATTTAAAAGAAATGTCTTTTAATTTTATAGTGTATATATTTATATATAAATGTATTTACTTGTTTTTTCATGAATGTATTTTACAACAATACAAAGAGCAATGTCTAACATTTTACCAGATTTAGTTGTACACTTATTCACTTTTATTAGTAAATAAAAATGTTTCACTAGATTTACAAAATTGTGCACTCATGATTTTTCTAGAATATCTTTTGCTTCTGAATTATCCACTAACCTAGTTTATAATAGTATTTTTGTCATAGATTATGATCATATATTTTTTCATTTGTTATTTTTCATTAAAATGAAGTTGTCTATATGTAGTAGATTGTTTAACACACAAAAGATTGATGAACAGGGCAACACAAAGAAGTATAGAAATTCTGCATTGATTTAAAAAAAAAAAACTGCGCTGTATCGTATTGGATCGTATCGGCAGATCCTCAGAATTTTCTGAATCAAATCGGTTCTGAAGAAATTGTATCGTTGCATCCCTAATTTCTCCCAGAAATTTCATTATTGTTATGTAAAATTGTAGTAGTATTTGGCTTTTACAGTAACAACAATATTAATATCATAAATAAATACACTACTGTCCAAAAGTTTGGGGTTCAGTGGGAGGATTTTTATTTTATACTTTTTTTTTTTTTAAGAAATTAATGCTTTTATTCATCAAAAGCCACATTAAGTTGATCAAAAGTGACTGTAAATACATTTATAATGTTACAAAAGATTTATATTTCAAATAAATCCTGTTGTTTTAAACTTTGTTCATCAAAGGATCCTAAAAATATAAAAGTATCATGTTTTCAACAAAAAATGTTGAAGATTGGAGTAATGATGCTGAAAATTCAGCTTTGATAACAGGAATAAATTGCATTTTGCAAAAGAAAACAGTTATTTTAAATTGTAATATTTCACAATATGACTTATTTTTGTATGTATTTTTGATCAAGTAAATGTAGCCTTGGTGAGCATGAGAGAGATCTTACTGACACAAATTAATTTTCTTCATACAATTTAATGTTTGTTTGTTTGATTTGTACTGCAGTGTAGAGAAACATGGGCATGATTTTGTGACATTCACTGTATTTTTGAGTTTATATTAAGATCAGTAACCTCAGACTAGGACTGTTATATTCATGGACAAATTCAACTTTCTATTAAATGATATTATCCTGCTGTTTTGTTCCCTATATAGACTGAAACAATGCTCTGCTAGTGTGTGTGTGTGTTCTTAATGCAGCTTTTGCATGTGTGTCTTTCTTTGTGACACTTCCTGTGAGCACTTTGTGCAGGAAGTGGCTTGTCACACTTTAACGGGCGTGTCTGGTGGGGCCTGAATTATGACATCATTTCAACACACACACACACACACACAGACACACACACATTCCCCAAGCTTCAGTTGGCAAACCGAAATGGACATTTGTCTCCATGGAAACCAAGCAGACAGAAATTACACACACACAAGAATGCTCATATCTGTGTCTATTTTTAGAAGGGAATGGGAAATGCAGGTGCTTTCAGACACACACACACACACACACACACACACACACACACACTTGTATAACCTGTATAAATCTGCATGTATGTGTGTATTTGGGTGACTTGTTTACATTAATCTGATGCATGGGGTCATATTAAGATGACACTGATGAATGTTCTGGGTCCATATGTAAAGTGTGTGTCTAAAGACTTTTAAAACCGTGGAAAGAATTCTATTCTATTGCAGATTTTTTTTTTTTTTTTTTTTATCAGTTCTTGATATTTTGTATCATGCAGTTCCATGTTCTCACCGTGTGTGTGTGTGTGTGTGTGTGTGTGTGTGTGTGAGAGAGAGAGTGTGTCTTGGTGACTTTGTGGGTGTAGCTGTAAAGAATTAACTTTTTATTGAGTTTGAGTATGTTTCTGAGTAATTGAGAGATTCGATCATATTTTTAAAGCATGTGTCATAGTTTGAACACACACACACACACACAGTTGGATCTGAGTATCTGAGAGCAGGAGGAAGGAGGTTAAGTGAGTTTTGGGATGATGATGGTCATTCCGCACATTTACCTAGAGTTTGTGACATTTGACTGCTGGTGAAGTCAGTGGACAGTTGGCGTTCTGTTTATTATTGTACATGTTACTTTTATTATTTTTAATTTGTATTTATTTATTTTTAATAAAAAAAAATTAAATATTTTTTTATGTATTTGTATTATTTTGTTATGTTATGTTATGTTATGTTATGTTAGTTATGTTTGTTATGTTAAGTTAGTTATGTTTGTTATGTATGTTATTGGCATGACAAACCACATTGGCAGTATCAGTGTTTCCAGCGTAGATGGTTTCTAGTGGGAAATAGTGAAAATGAAACAATGAAATGAAAAGTGAAATAAAAATAGCAATTGCCATTACAATTTGCAAGTTCCATAAATAAAAAATATATATAGGGTACAACAGGGCTAAAGGCGCCCCGGGGTAAAAGGTGTTTTTGATATTATTTTTCTCTAAACCACTAGATGGCACAAAAACGTGGCGTATCACTTTCCAAAACATCCGCTTTTCAAGATGCACCTGTATATTTGTCTGATCCTTGACACGATCACGTGCAGCAGCGCAAA
The DNA here is from genome assembly GCA_023376895.1 of Aspiorhynchus laticeps. Classification (NCBI taxonomy): domain Eukaryota; kingdom Metazoa; phylum Chordata; class Actinopteri; order Cypriniformes; family Cyprinidae; genus Aspiorhynchus; species Aspiorhynchus laticeps. Next base: position 24,987,830 of record CM041813.1, read on the forward strand.
GTTGATTCTGTGCTTACTTGATCTATTATTTTATGTTTTTTAAAATGTTGTAGATTTAAGTAGCAAATGAGAATCATTAAAATTAATGCATATATTTTGAGACAAAGGTCTTCTTAAAGGGGTCATTGGATGCAAAATTCACTTTACAAGTTGTTTGAACATAAATGTGTGTTGGAAGTGTGTACACATCCATCCTATAATAATAAAAATTCACCCAGTGTTTATTTTTTTATGAATACCTATTTTTAAATCCCCTTTCTCAAATCAGGCTGTTCTGAGATTCGTGTCCGAATGACGTAGTTCTGTACAGGCCCCTCCCACGAGAGTTGATTGACAAGGCCATCTTACCTTAGACCCGCCCTGAGTGAGCTGAGAGCTGTCTGTCTCCGGTGTAGGGGAAGACAAGATGTCTCCGATTAAGCGATTGAGGTGCTTTGTTGTTGGATGTAATAATGAATATAGCAGTCGTCAGTTACTCCCGACATCTGAGCCGCTGAAGACACAGAGGATTAACGTTACTTTCGTTTTGAAGGGAATGCGCCGATCCCCGATCTACATAAATGAGTCTGTTCACGTGACTCATTCGTGATCCACGCGTGCACGTGCGCGTGCGTGTGCGTTTGCGTTTGCGTGTGCGCCACGCACAGAGGTCTGAGTGATACCAGTGCGCTTGAAATATGAAGTCGAGGCGGGTCCGGATTTAATTCCCTCCCGGTCCGGAGTCTGGACTTTGAGAAGCGCTGGGCTATACCGTTATCAGCATGTTGAAGTAGATTTGTCTCTCTTTGTCTCTGAGAGAATATGCGGCGTCAGATGCCGAAAGCTCCATCATTACTCCTTCATTCCGTTTTTACTTTCACTTTCTGTTTATGGTGAATTGACTGCGATTAAGAGTTCACCGTCATAAATCTTGCACAAAGTTTGCACGTGTGCAAACGCATGCTTGTTATATATCTTTGAATATTCATTGATTATTATGGTGAACGCGTCAACGTATCTGGAGCGTATCTACACATATCTATGGTCTGCTCGTCACTCCACGGAAGAGAGGGGAGGAGTCAGCAGAGCTCACTAGCATTTAAAGCAACATGGACTAGAACAGCGTGCTGAAAACAGAGCTGATTTTGACAGGGTAAAGAAGGTGTTTTTTACACTACCATTGAGCAATTTGAACCAAAGTATGTTATAGACTTTTCATTAAGACCCTAAAGAATCATATCAACTTGTGTAAAATGGGCATCCGATGACTCCTTTAACTATTTTCAGTTTTGTTTAAGATAATTAAAGCAACAGTTTTTAAATAACTAAATAATGTGCAAAAGTATGGTATTTGGGGTAAAAAGCGCCCCTGCTGTTGGGGCTAAAGGCACAGTTATTAACATGATAATTAATGGCTGACTTTTCCATTTGTTGACATGACATGGTTAGATTCAGATGGTAAATATCATATATTATGTTGGGTGCCCATATTAGAGATAATCACCATGTTTAGAATGAAACCATATTTCAAAACATGATATTAATCATTTCATATAATAAAATATAATTTGTTGTTACTATACTGTAAATCTATATTCAATTATTATGAGATCTCCTTCAATGCTTTCAGAATCTTTACTTTTTAAAATGATTTTGTTTCTGTATTTTAAAATATATTTTTTACATGAACATATTTTAATGACAGTATATTTATTGAACAAAAATTTATTTTTATTTTTCAAAATAAGCAGAAAATAGTACAAACTTTGCTAAAATGATTGTTTTGAACAAGTATTAACTTAGACATTATTAAAAAAACATTATTTTAGCTGAAGTATTTGTATCAATACCATGTGCCTTTTACCCCGTGTCACCTCATACATTTATAAGATTTTTAAACAAAATAAACGACTTGTATGATTTATTTTCACACAAAATCTGTTGCTCCATTAATGTTCAACACAAGCATATATATTTTTTCTGCAAGTATGCATTTTAGGTGCAGGGAATAGCACATTTTTTCTCAAGGTGTGCCTTTGTACCCTATATTTGTAGTACATAATAAAATAACTGCAGATTAAACAGAAATAATCTATTAAAATAATAAAGTTAAGTGGTATTTCAACTGATATTTAGTGATATTTTGATATTTCTTTCTCTCTGTGGCGATATGAGTATTTCATGTATACATACATGTGACAGTGTTATCTGCATTTCTGTGGCACAGGTCATGTGATCCCTGCTGGTTTTGTTTCGTGAGGTCAAAGGTCGTGTCTTATCACATTCCATGTTCTCACAGATTCTCAAGTAACATCTGGAGAATCTGCATTGTTTTGATTGGTCACCATAGAAATGCCTGTTTATAAGCAGGTGACTGTTGATTTCCTGGGAAGAGGAAGTGATGCGCTGATGTTTATTTGCTGAGCTGCTCTGCCCTCATGTGGCAGGATTATGCTTGTGCAATATTGATTTTGTTTTTCCCTCCAAGTCGTGGAGCCCTACGGTGTAATCTCCATTTAACAGCAGCAGCTTCTAGTTTTTAGAAAATGTGAAATGAAAATATCTTTGATTTTTTTTTTTCTGTCTCAAATTCAATAATATAGAAATTATAAAATAAATAATTAATAAAAATATTAATTGCATTAATATAGTTTTGAAATAGATTCTGATTTGTTTGTGGCCCAGTATGCCTCTTTTCCACCCTTTTCCTCTCTCTCTCTCTCTCTCTCTCTCTCTCTCTCTCTCTCTCTCTCTCTCTCTCTCTCTCTCTCTCTCTCTCTCTCTGTTCTGTTGTCTTTCTCTGTATTTAGTGTTGATTTTTCTCTTTGCTGCTCCCTGTACAGACTCTCAAACGGCTGATTCCTGATGAGGTAGGTACACACGCGTGTGTGTGTTTTAACACTCTTCCCCGTCTCTCTGTCACTCCACTGATATCATCACCAGCCACTGTCCCCATGACCTTTAACCCTTCACCTCGCACCATGTGTCTGTAGCGCACACTTTGCCTCGCATCCGCCGTCACCCATCGGATCACGGCTGACCTCAGATCAGTGTTTGTGTCTCAGAAACTGATCTGACGTCAGTGTTCAGTGACTCTCACACACACTCACTCCTGTCACAGCCAGAGGAAGCGTGTGACGGCACTCATGCATGGATCACGCTGTGTCACGGGTCAAATTGAAACTTTGCCAAAATGCATCTAGCCAAATGTCTATGGATTCATATTTGTGTCAAGCAGAATCATGTAATGAGGACAGTCTACACAAAAGATTCATAAAATAAGAGAGCAGCTGCTAAGAATATAATTAAGTAGCACGTATAGTGCTTCCAAGAATATGGTTTTAAATGTTTTGTTCTTCCTTTTTTTATTTTATTTTTTTACTTTTCCAATATTGACCCAGTCAGATAAATACAAAATTAAAATAATATCAGGATTTATTAATTAACGAATTAATTTACTTATTTTATTTACTTACACTCTAACTTTATTTTGTTGCTAATTTTGTACAAATTTCTTATTTTTTATTTTATTTTTACCTCTTTGACATTTTTACTTTGCTTGCTTGCTTGCTTATTGTTGTTGTTATTTATTTATTTATTTTTAAGTAAAAAAAATTATATTTGCCCAGATGCAATTGGTTATTTGGATCAACAATATTTAGCAGATTTCTTTTAAATAAATATGAATATGTTATGGTAAATGTTTTTGAATCATTAACTTCTTTAAAAATAAATTTTAATGATATGAATAAAAAAAAATCATATTTAATCAATGTCAATCAATCAAAAAAATATGCCAATCAATCAAAATCATGGTCATCCAAACAATTTGTAAATCAAGATGTTTTTTTGAAAAGGATGAGGTTATCATAGATAGATAGACACAGATAGATGGATAGATGGATAGATAGATAGATAGATAGATAGATAGATATTCGTTTGAGTGATTGATTGATTTGTCTTTTCTACTATACTTTTTTTTTTCTCGAGACTCTGTAAAAAAAACAGGCAAAATAGTATAGATTTAGGCTGTCTACTTTATGATCAGCTATAATAATGATATTTCTGATTATTGACGAGATCTATAACGTTGTATATCAGTTGTATAAAGCAGCTTCTGTTGTGTTGTATTGAATGTGAAGGAGGATGTGTAAGTATCTCAGATGTTTCTGCTGCTTTACTCTTGTCTCGACTTGAAAAGGTTCCTCAAAGCTGTATTTCAGGATTGATCTGGAATTTCCTTAAATGCTTTTGTTCTTGTTGATTGACAGACTTGATAAGCTAAAAAATATAAAGGCAATTAAAATTGAGATAATATCAGTTTATTTTTCCCAGCAGAGCATGTTCTGTCAATTAAACTGTTCCTGTGTACAGAATGAAATACTAGCATACTATTTACTGCACAGTGTGCACTGCGAATGCAAGGTCAGATTTGCATTCTGGGAATTAGTGAGTTCTTGTTATATTCTACGTCTTTGTCAAAGCATGCTAAAAACTCATAAACTGTGCATGTAGGATGTTAGTATGCCATTCTGAACATGTGGTGACTAAGACGCAGAGTGTAAAATCCTCCTGTGTGTTTTTGCTGTGTTCTGAGCATTGACCTTTGACCTTTGACCCTGTGTCAGCTGGAGCGCTTCACCAGCATGCGGACGAAGAAGGAGAAGCCAGTCACGATGGGAAACAGACACTCGTCAGCCCCCCAGTATGAAGTGCCGTCCCAGAGTGCCTCGCTGAACGAGCTGCCGGACGAGTCTGTGCTGGAGCTGTTTGAGCAGATGCTGGTGAGTGAGTGAGTGTGTGTGTGTGTGTGTGTGAGAGAGAGAGAGAGAGAGCTTAACCTGTCAAAATCTCCATAAACCTCATTTTGGACACATTCTCATTAGGGGTGGGCGATATGACCAAAATCTTATATCACGATATGACTAATTTTATATCACGATAATGATATATATCACAATATAGTATTTATTTTTCTTTTAAAAAGGTTTTTATGATATTAAAATCTTTGATACCATATAATTTTCATAATCCTTGTCACCAATGTCAATATCAAACTAATACAAGCCTAAAAAGACAAAAAAAAAAAAAAACACTGAAGCTCAATGAAGATAAATAAACAGTCAGTGATGAAATAAGGATAAGAAACTAATTGCAAGCAATAGGACAAAAACTACAATAAATAAGAAACGCTACATACATTGTGTAAATTAATTAGTCCTCACTGTGTTAATTATATATCTATCATCTATCTGTCTATGATAGATATAATTAACACGTGTATTATGTATAGATTCTATATATATATGATTATATATATATATATATTATATATATATATATATATATATATATATATATATATATATATATATACTATATATATATTATATATATATATTATATATATATATATATATATAATATATATCATTATTTTTTTTTATTCTTAAAGTTGCAAAAAGTGATTTAGTCAAGAGCAGTGAGAGATTTTCTAGCAATGTGCTATGATTAATATGAATGACAGACAGAACGAATATTGGACAGCTTCCCCTTTAAGACCGAAGTCCGGATCCAATACACTGTTACATATGCGTTTTCTCTTTCAGCTGTTTACTCTCTTAAGACCTAAATCACTGTGTTTATGAGGATACTTGCAAAGACGGGGATTCTGGCGCATAAGTGTGTTTATGTAATCATTCAAAGCCAATAAAGCGGCAAAAAAAAAAAAAAACCTTTCCCTCGGCTCTCACACAGAAACAGAGACGGCGCACACATAGCTCTGTTATTTGTGTTTCAACATCTTGAAATCGGTTGTTTTAAAACTGCAGTGCTTAAAAACGCGTGCCCATGCTACAGATGTAGTCCCTCGTTTAGTTCTGGTCGTTCTCCACCTGCTTCTGTCTCCCCTTCACGCCCCGTGGTGGAGTGTAAAGATCGCAGTCATCCAAATGATGAAGTATTACCATAAACAATGTATTTTGCGACACCATGAAATAAACAATAGAACATTATATAAAACGATAGACTTTTTATTTCGTCCATCCGATATATATCGTCATATCCCACAGCCCTAATTCTCATTTGTAAAACCGGTAAATAAAGATTGTTTGCAACTGTAAAAAATCAGAAAGTTTTCTGTAAAGCCCCGTTCACACCAAGAACAATAACTATAAAGATATCAATAAAGATAACGATATTAGCGTCCACGCCAGCGGACAATATCGTCTGTTTATTTTAAGCGCACGCTCGTCTGCCGCTTTAAATTCTCCAGCTCGTTATAGCAGGATGGATTCTGATTGGGTGTCAGTATCGTTCATCAGCTCGAAAAAAATCGTTCTGAAAGTTTATCGTTATAGATGTGGTGTGGACTATTCTCTAATATTCTCTTTATCGTTATCTTTATAGTTACTGTTCTTAGAGTGAATGGGCCTTTAGGCTTATGGTTTGGATTAGGTTATAGTATTTATAATTAGCTTTATAAAAAAGATATATAAAAACAATAAAAGACTATGCAGTATTCCAATTTATCTAAGTAAACGTGTTTGCATGTGTTTAAAACACTGTTTTTATTTCTGACCCATTTGAGTATGTCTTTGTTTGTTTGCCTGGTTTAAGGTACACGTAACAGTTATTTGGGTCAATGCTTTTTGCCATATCTAATTTATAAAAAAGAAAAAAATAATAAAACGTACATAAATTATTAAAAAATATAGAATATCCAAAAAATGATATTCATGATAAGCGGTAAGCACACTTTTTGGTTGAACTTGTTAATTTATAAAACTTTAAAGCTTTTTTTTTATATATAATTTTATACCACAGTACACTAATGATCTATAAAATTAATGATCTTTTAAGAAAAAGAAAAAAAAAACATTCTTTAACACATTTTTGTTGGATCTATTCATTTATTTAAAAACAAAAATATGAATAAAAAAACAATTAATAATTTCATGCTAAAAGTAAATTCATTTAAAAAATATGAATTATAAATTCATAATTAATGATAAACAACACACAAATTTTGTGGGATATTTTAAACATGAAAAAACATAAAACTAATGGTATTAAAAACAATATTTAATATAAATATATTAATAATATAAATATAATATTTTATATAAAAATACATTATTTTTAAAAAATGATTTAAATTATTAAATTCATATTCATGATAAACACCCTTTTTGTTTGGATGTATTAATGTATTTAAAATAAAATAACAAAAAATTAAATGGTAATATGAATTAAAAGCAATATTTTCCCTTTATGTTTTCCTTTACAAAATCCTTTCTCTCTGTCTGTAGGTGGATATGAATCTGAATGAGGAGAAGCAGCAGCCGCTGAGGCGGAAGGATATCACCATCAAGAGAGAGATGGTGTCTCAGTACCTGCACACCTCCACTGCTGTAAGAGCACACAACATCTGTCTGAATCAACACATCTGCTCTAAACACACACATTGTTAAATCTCATCAGTGAGTCTCAGAGGTGCTGAACATGATCAGGTGCTCTTCCTGTGGTGGTTTCATGCTCTTCCTGTCACACTCACAGGATGTGGTTCAGATTTCTCTACAGATGTCAGAGAGGACACTGCTGCTCTGGATCAGAATCTGCTTTCTTAGGGCTGCCACACGACTAGTTTCACTAGGATACATTTTATTTCATCTTTCACCTGTGTAATATTGACCCAGTCAGACCAACACAGATAAAATAATATAAGGACACATTTATGTATTTATTTTAAACTTTACTTTTAGTTTCGTTAGAATTAGAAATATGATATTTGAAGTAGAAATATGAAATTCACTATAAATGTGTGCGTTTGAACAGTAGTGTCTAAATTGTCCTTATTTTGAAATGGGAATAGTGTTAATACTTTTATTCAAAGTGACAGTAAAAACATAAATGTTACAAAACATTTCTGTTTCAAAGAAATGCTGTTCTTTTGAACTTTCAATCCTGAAAGTGCTGAAAAATCAGTTTTTACAAAAATCTGAAGCAGCACAACTGTTTTCGACACTGATAATAATCAGAAATGTTTCTTGAGCAGCAAATCAGAATATTAGAACAATTTCTGAAGGATCATGTGACGCTGAAGAGTAATGATGCTGAAAATTCAGCTTTGTGTTTTATTTTTGATTAAATAAATGCAGACTTTTATGAGCAGAAGAGACTTCTTTTAATAGCATTAAAAATAGCATAAAAGCATTAAATTTCTCTTGTTTTTCTGAAAAAAAAGCTAAAACAGATGAAACTTCTGCTTAATGCATGGCATGTAAAGGTTTAATCAGCAGCATTGATGTGCAGTATGAGGCTTAGTCTCATCATTACAGGCGAGTGACCTGATCATCACGTAAACTCCTCTGACCCTCTGTGTGTTTCAGGGGAAGAGTCAGAAGGAGAGCTCCAAGTCAGCTCTGATATACATCCAGGAGCTGAAGACCGATCTGAGAGACGCACAGTTACTGAGCTGCCTGGAGTCACTGCGTGTGTCATTAAACAACAACCCCGTCAGGTACACACACACACACTTACAGTGAAGTGTTACTATGTGTCTGATATCAGCTGATCATTGTGTATCGTTGTGTGTGTGTTTCAGTTGGGTCCAGACGTTTGGAGCTGAGGGTTTGGCTTTGCTTCTGGCATTCCTCAAGAAACTTCAAGACGAGAGAGAAGAAACTTTGTATGACATAAATACAGTAACACACACATACACACGTTCATTTTCTAGATGCATCTTATATAAGAGTGATTCTGTATTGAGGGAAAGTTTTGACTAATTTTACAATATTTCAGCATTTCATTCAACAAAATCTGAAACAATATTTCATTCACATTTAGAGCTGTAATATAATCTTAAGATGCCATTGAAATTATAGTTATGACTAAAGTGTTCATTTAGACACGTAACCCTGTAAATCCTGACATATGAAATAAAAGTCAGAAATAACTTTCTTTAGACAAAATATTAAAACAAATAAAAAAAAAATGCATATGTGTTGAGTATCTTATTTGACACGTCAGGCTTTTATGACTCTTATAGTCTGATATAGTGAGAATATGGAGGAAAAACAGCTCCGTTTTATTCAGACACACAAACTGAGCAAAAATATGCAATTTAGAGCAGGCGTGGATATTTATATGGACAAAAAGTATTAAATTCTGATTGTAATAATGTAAATCAGTGAGATATAACAGTATAGCAGATGCTTACATAAAATGATATAAATATCAGTCCATATCTCCAATAATGTCTTATTATGATGATATTTAAATGCTTAGTTTGATGATCATAACATATAATGCAAGGCAATATAATGATGATTGAGAGATGAATAAATAAACGTTCTTCAAAAGCCTGATGGTCACATTTGATACTGATTTTTCTAAAAAAAAATAATGTTTGGATAATCAAGTAAAGTTGCAACTTCAGCAACAGCAAAGTTTTGATCATTTAGAGGCTTTATAAATTTGCTCATTATATATAATACAGTAGGATTTACAGGGTTAGTATTTTTATACTAATATATTATGTTAATGTATTGGCCAATTCGCATCCAGGATCACAACAATCCATGTTATAATATGCAAATGATTTTGAAATGCACATGATGTGATTTGTCTCTCTCACACTGTGTTTCACAGGAATGCTGGGATTGGTGTAAAATGTCAACATGAGATCATTCGATGTCTCAAAGCGTTCATGAACAACAAGGTCAGAGCAGATCTGAGCTCATACTGTAATATAGACTGTGGGAACTGTTATTAATGTCTCTGTCTGTCTCTCTCAGCACGGTCTTAAAGCCATGCTGACGTCAGAAGAAGGAATCCCTCTCCTCGTCCGAGCCATCAATCCAAAAGTCCCGCACATGATGGTGGATGTAGTCAAACTGCTGTCTGCCATCTGTATCCTCGAGCATCCAGGAAACACGTGAGTGTGAAGCTGAGAGCAGAAGCTGTGTTCACATGCTCAACAGTGTATTCAAATGGCATTTCAATAGCCATACAAGCTCATTAAGTGCCAATTAGACGCCCAAGAACAGAAATCATGTTCATCTGAGGAAGTTACCATAGCAACAGTCCTGTGGGACCAAAAAAACATCAATACTGTCACTATTTACCACGATTTATCACTATTTACTTATTTGTAACTTATAGAGATGTAAGAATAGATTTGCGCAAATAAATATTTCACAAATAAAACAAGTATTTTGTATAAAAATTATATATGTTAGTTATTATATATTTGTGTATATATTTTCTACATGTATATATAAATGTGAAGTTTTTTTTATCTCCATTAACTTTTTATCATGGTAGGTTTTAGCCGACTGAGATTTTCTCATGAAACTTTGTTTTTGAAGTAAAGCTGAAATAAGATAAAATACAAATATTAGATGAAAAACATTATGAAAATACTGAGTGAACTGAAATAAATTTAAGTGCTACAATCACGGAAATAAAGTAAACGTTATATAGAAATATATTGAAAAATTGAAAATGACAAAAGCACACACAAAAGTGACAAACTAAAATGAAAATTAAAACTATAAATATAAATATATATAAAAATATATAAACATAAAGCTCATTCAAAATATAAATAAATACTATAACATCATTTATGTAACAGCCCTAAGTAGACATTAAGTCATTACACAATGTAACAAAAAAAGTAATAACAGATTAGCTTGTATAAGTTGTCAATATATATTAGTTTTCACTGTAAATGTATGAATATTTTCATATTCATAATGTCAAACTTAATAAACAAATACAAATATCTTATTTTATTAAAAATAAATGATATACAAAAAGTAATGTGATTTTGATATTCAGAATGTCAAACTTAATAAAGCAATATTAAAAATAAAAGTAAAACAAAACTTTCATTAAAAAAAATCTGTTTCACGGTGTTTACTAAACATCTTCCCACAGCTCTCAAATATCATTCTGACTTGCATTCAGTTGAAAAAAATGGCATTAATTGGTCACCAAAGATGAGCAATCATTTCACATGTAAAAAAAAAACTAACACAAAAACTGAGATTGAAGTGCTAGAGCAGAGAGGGAGGTTTGAAGATGCTGTGGGATGCGTTGTGCAAGACTAACCTCAACAGATTACACTTTAAATGATCCACAGAGTCATGTTAAAAGTGTAAGATGATGGACTGTGTGTGTGTTTCAGTCATGAGCGAGTTCTGGAGTGCATCAGTGAGCAGGCTGAAGAGCAGGAGATCGAGAGGTTCCAGCCGCTGCTGTCCGGCATGCATAAAAACTCCATCACGCTCAAGGTAAAGCACTCGCACGTCACACTCCTGAACACATGCTGCTGACGTCATGTCATTTCACTGATGTGTGTGTGTGTGTGTGCAGGCCGGCTGTATGCAGCTGATCAACGCTCTCATCAGTCGAGTGGAGGAGCTGGACTTCAGGATCCACCTGAGATCAGAACTCATGAGACTGGGACTCAAAGACCTGCTGAAGGTCCAAACACAAAACACAGCACACCAAAAACTCTAGTTAAAAATTAATAGCAATATTATCCTTATAAATTATCACAAGGACTTTAAATGATGTGTTTGCATTACTGTAGTTATCATTTTTATATTGTTGCTAAAAGAAATGTGCAGAAACTCAACTGAATCAATGAATCGGCTTTGTAGAATAAATCAGATGACCAGTGTTATTTTAGTATCGAGATACTATTATAGTTTATATTAATATTTTGAATTAGTTTTTTTTTTTATTTCTCTTCATTTTAATTTTAGCTTATGTTTCAGTAATTTTGTCATTTTTAGTATTTAAAAAAAAAAGTCTATATAGTTTTTATTCATTTTTATTTCAGTTTTAACTTTCTCCAGTTATTTAGTTCATTAATTTATTAAACTCATTTAAAATTAGAGATGTTGGCTTGGCACAAGGCCAAAAACTGTTCTACAATTTAAACTTTTTATTTTTATTATTTATTTTTGAGAGGTTTGAGGCCTCGCTACTCGAGGGCTTTAAAGCTACAAGCACCAAACTTGGCAGAGACCTGGGGTCTGACGTGAAATTTGAGGATTTATCTTTTCAGACTGATCAGACTTACAGTTTTTTTATAATGAATTATTTAATGAGACCAATTTCCCATTGACTTACATTGAAAATTACTGAACGCTACTCCTCCTAGGGCTTTAAAGCCACGACCCCCAAATTCAGCAAAAACCTGGGCCCTGATGTGTAGTGTTATGCTATATCTTTTTAGACTGATCAGACTTATAGTTTTTTTGTTATTAATTATTAAAAATGAAAATTCTCCCATTGACTTACATTGGCTGAGAAAAATTGCGCCCCTAGAGGAGCAATTCCCCTCGGGCGGAGCTGAATGACTCGATCAGTTTCACTTTTAGATCGGTTAGAAATACAAATAAATACATCGATTTCATTCACACTGACAAGCTAAACCAACTTATCTGATCAGGGCCCATTAATAATGATTCTCTGGCCAGAGAACAGTGTGAAACACGACAGAACTCTCACCGCGTCGATCAAGCTCTGCAGCACGAACGTGCTCACAACAACACGATTTATAAGTGTTTAAGAGCCTTTTCAAATTAAATATTCCAGCGATTGCATGCAGTCGAATTATTAGAACAAAACAAGAGCTAAATGCAGGTGTTTGTGATCTGTTTTAGTGTGAGACTGAAGTCAGTGTGTGTCGATCTCTCCCGGAGCTTAGACATAACGAGCTCACTGCAGTTTCCTTGTAAACTTGTTTATTTGAACTTCTTTCTGCCTTTTAAGTAAAAGCACACCAGCGACTGATCATAAAACATGTAGAAGAACATAGAGCACAGCTAAATTGAGTGCATGTGAGCTGTTTTTTAATGTTTTACTGACAGCTGTAATCGTGGCAGCTGCCGTCCGCGTTTGAAAGGAGAAATACACAGAACAAACTACATCATTTCCATGTGTTTACAGCCTTATAAATCAAAACATTCCAGAATCGAACACAGTGCATATAGAAGAACATAATAACATGAGTGCTTATGAGATGTTTTTTTCTCTAACTGTAGAGCAAGAAGCAGCTCTGACGCTCCGCTCCAGACCGCATTCAACCTCACTTCTCTTGGACAAACACAGACAAGATTAACTCAAAATACATGACATCTAAACATTTCGTTTATAAAGCTAAATAAGAGGGGAAAAAAATTAAAAATAAAAATAACAAAACACAGAGGTTGCAGTCCTGTTACGTTTTAGCTCATAACTTCAAGAAACATGCATAGATCTTGAAATACTAAACAGCATTATTTTTAGAAAATTCTCCCGATTTAAAAGAGACCAAATTTAACCATATTCCGTCCATCAGATCGAAAGATTTCGTTCATAGAGCTGTAATTATTAAAAATGAAACATTTCCCATAGACCCTGAGAAAAAATTGCGCCCCTAGAGGAGCAATTCCCGCACTCAGGCACAATTAACTGGAATCTATTTTATTTTCATAATAAACTTGTTTGTTAGAATACACAATTACAGCGGTCAATAGCAAATATTACCAGAGTTCATACAGGTTGCTTAAAATGCCTGAAGTACTTCACTTTTAGTCTTTCAAATGTAAATCCAAAAAAAACACTTAAAAACAGCCATATTTATGAAAAAGGTGCTTGACCTATTGAAAAGCATTATCAATGAAATAAGTGTTTAATTTTTAGTAATTACACTTTTGGTTGTCATTAAATCCTTCTTCATTACAATCACAAAATAGCAAGTGTCTATATAAAATATTATGAACACAATAACTGTTGTACGTTTTTCAGCATTATATTGTTTATATCTTATAATTGTGAAATAACCATTTAACAAGTCACATAATAATCAATCATTACTGCTTAAAATTACACTTATTATATTATATTATATTAAATGGTCATTTCATCTTTATGTAGTTCAGAAATGAAGGACATAATGCTAATGTTGTCCACACGAGGGAGCCACAGGATAACAAATACTTCAAGATCTCCTCAAAGACTTTGAAAATGTTTCATTTAAGTCAATACATTAAAAAATGCATATAAATTCATTACATTTTCATAAACTTTAATAATATGGTATGCAAGAACTGTAATCTCCTACATACCATTACTTTTTTCTCTTATTTTAATGGTATTGACAGTATATTTCTGAAGTTGTCACACATAACTTAATGTATGTCCGACTGAAGAAGGGACACTATATTAGTTATCTATTTTCATATTGTGCATATAATAGTACTCTTATAACATTTACATTTATGCATTTAGAAGACACTTTTATCCACAGCGACTTACATTGCATTCAAGTTACAGTTTTACATTTGATCAGATCTGCTTCCCTGGGAATCACAATGATCTTGGCGGTGCTAGCGCCATGCTCTACCATTTGAGTTACAGGAAAGTTAAGGTTTAATTTACTTGAAAAGACATGTCCATTGTGTAATTTAACAAAATGTGCAGAAACCATCTGCTTGGAATCAAGATGATGTCCTTGAGATAAACAGTATTGTTTTGACTTCTGTGTATTTGTTCACAACTTTCGGTGACATGAGTTTCAAATATAAATTATCAATTTTAAGTTTGACTTATTTTACATCCATTTGTCCAATTTTGTTTTCATAGCTTAGTAGTTTTTTTTTTTTAGGATGACATAGCAAGGTTTTCATTCAAAAATACTGTTGTATTTTTTTACTCAGTCAAGTTAATTGCTGGAGACACAAAAAATGGCTCTTTTGCATACCGCACAACATTTAAAGTTTGGTATCGAACTTTATCTTCTAGTTTAAATATTAGAAATGTTGTCTTGGAAGCTTGGTGAAAAAAAAGCTTTTTATATATACTTTTTATTTTGGTTAATGTTCATTTTGTTTATTGTTCATTTTGTTTATTTATTATAATTTTTTAATGGTAATTATTTTGGTTAATGATGATAATTTTTATGTTCAATCTTTCATGGTCAGCTCTTTTCAGGGATCTGATAGTGATCTGAAATTAAAATTAAAACCATTAAAATAAATAAAGTAAATATCACCTACCTACAGCATGCAGTACATACCTACTACATATCAACAGAAATAAAATATATAAGAAACTTATTTAATTTTAGCTAGTTTCCAATGCAACATTTCTCATTTTAATTTAGTTTATCTTGTACTAAAACAATTCAAACTGAAATAAAAATTAAAACTATATAAACTTATAAAAATGACTAAAAGTTATTACTAAACATTGAAATTAAAATGAAAACGGAAAATATAAAAAAAAAATGAAAAATACTATTAAAAACTATAAGTATCTCAATTATACTCAAATAATCTCATGAACATGTGCAGTACAACATGACCAACAATCATGTAGTGTTTTTTTTTTTTTCCACTTGAAGTTCATCAAAACTTGTTACTGTCTGACTCATCACTAATTTATATAATGTCACAATTCATTTTAGTTTCACTTAGATTCTGTGTTTGTGTGTGTGTGTGTAGGAGGTGAGGTCGATAGAGAACGAGGAGCTCAAGGTTCAGTTGCAGGTGTTTGAAGAACAAGCTGATGAAGACTCTGAAGATCTTCGCTCCCGGTTGGACGATGTCCGTCTTGAGATGGAATATCCTTTACTGCTGACTTTAATCTGTCTAAGACACTTTTGAAGAGCTTTGGATTCAGTGCTGGGCTTTGTGGATGTATTATTTACATTGTAGATTTAATATTGTATTGGATCTGATTGTAGTTCAGAAACTGTCCACCAGGTGTCTCAAAAGTGCAGAATCATTATTAGAAGCTGAGGCGATCCTTCAGCTCATATCTCACTACAGAGGGTCATATCACTAAATACAGGATTTTGCCTTACTCTTTAAAAACATCTTCTTTTTCCATTTGAAGACATTTCATAACAGAGGTCATTTACATTTAGAAGGCACCGTAGCAAAATAAAATAACAAAACAGTCTTGTTTTATTGTCAGTGAGGAAATGAAAATCTAAATTATGACTGGTTTTGTGCAAGAAGCCTCAATTAACATTGGAAGTGGACTATAAATACAAAATATACTGAGATGCAGAATAAATAGCCTTTTTTGAATAGATTTTAAATCTGATTCTTCAGGTTTTGTCCACCAGGTGGCATCAGAAAGTCTAGGCTGGATCTTGTGTTTTTGTCATTCGCAAAAGATGAACAGCAAGAGAAAAAAACAGTACTGTTTAATCCAAATATTTATTTGAAAGTTGCATCATTTTATAGTCTTAGAAATGATAACAGTAGGGATGAATGAAATGCAATATTCACTGCATGTGTTATTTTAGAGTTATGTTTTATAATTCATTTTTATATTTCATATAATTTGTTTTAAAAATCTTTCTAAATGATTTTCATTTATTTTTAATTAAGTTTTAGATTGTCAAATGATTTTAGTACGTGAGGCTTACTGAGACTTCAGTTAATACCCCAGGGAACATTTCTAATTTTCATTTAGATTATTTTTTTAATCAAATATTTTATTTTAGCATTGTCTATTAGGATTTTTTTTCTTAAATAGGCTTAGTTTTAGTCACCAGTAATAAGAACACTGAACAGATGTATTTTCAGTTATGGAAGGTAAACTTCATCAGATGTTGTTCTTTAACTGTGTTATCACTGATGTGACTGAAGTCTTCCAGATCTTGATGAACACAGTGAAGGACTCTAAAGCTGAACCTCTCTTCCTGTCTGTGATGCAGCACCTGCTGCTGGTGCGAAACGACTACATGGCCAGGTACGAGCGCTCACCTTCACCCTGCAGTGACCTTTAACCCTGTCGGAAAACTTCACAAGTCACAATTGAATTTTGAGCCAGCTGATGTGTGCTATATTGATGAAACTGTGGCTGACAACTTGACATGCATATACAAGCGTGAGCTTGAGAGGTTATTTGACTGTCAATCACTGATGTTACAGCTGTCAACTGCTCTCAGCTTATGAAAAATGGCAGAAAGTGATGTTATTGTGTGCATGCAGAGCAAGAAAAACACCTGTCAAAACTTTGGACAGGTGAAGGAAGGGAAGAAAAAAACGGAATTGAATAAAAAAAAAGTGCAACCAGACAGAGCGCACAGGGGTCAGACGCAATACAAAAGTCCAGTGTACTCCTATCGGTCTACATAGGCAACATCATAAATGAAAGGAATATAATGAACGCTTTTCATTAACTATATTAGATAATTTTACTGTTCTCAGGGATTGTCTTCCTCTGAAGGATGAATTTAATCAAAGCAAGGCATCTTGGAAGGTTGTGTAATTCTACTCTTTCCTGATAACAGCAGTCTTTAAGTTGACTTGCTGTAGACAGGTCTCTAGGTTGTGGAACAGAGCTAATGTGTTTATTTAGGTTAACTGTCGCTGTGGTTATGAGTGTAACTGAGTTAGAGAAGAGGAAGGATTTTGGTGTCCCGTCTGAACAGACATTATTGGATCTGCTCCCGTTGTGTGTACGTGATAATTAAAGAGTCACATCTCATTGCAAATACAGTGAATCCCAAACACTGACTGTGATCATAGACCAGGAATTATTTAAAGCGATAGCTCACCCAAAAATAAACGTTCGTTCACAGTGTTATTTATATGCTATTATAGTATTTATTTTGATTTTAGTTTTCTGTTTTTATATTTCCATTTGAAATTTGAAATATGAATTTGATGTGATTTGGTCATTATTATTCATTTTAAAAATATTTCTATTTAGCTTTCATTTATTATAATTCTGTTTTAGTCATTTTAGTACTTCAATTTCAACTTATTTCAGTTAGGTAACATTTCTAATTTTTTATTTTTTATTTAATTTAATTTTTAATTTTATATTTTATTTTATTTTATCGAGTGAAAATGATTTTCAATAGTTTTAGTTCTGGTTAACAACAACAACAGTGCATTTGCACACCATTTGTGTTGCTCCAAACCTGTATGACTGACTTCTCTGGAACATAAAAGAAGAAAAAAAGACTTGTTTCTTACACCATTACAATGAACGGAAAACTTTTAAGTCTCAAAAAAGTATGCAAACGCATTATAAAAATATTTTGTACAACCCTTATGTGAGGGACTGACTAACATTAAGCTGTTATTCAAAGAAAAAATATGTGCTTTCATAAGTACTGATGTCCAATTTGTAAAAGTATTTAATTTTTTTATTTGAATCTTTATATTGAAAACCAGATCAGTCCAATCACATCTCACTGGAGGTCCAGATTTTCAGTAATTATAACCTATATTTTGTTCTGTTTCCCTGCGTGAGTCATATGGACTGCTGTTCTGATGCTTTTACCTCGGTCTCTATTCAGTATAACAGCATGAAAAAGAGCAACCAGCACAGTCTTTTCAATTTTCCTTTCATGTAACACAAAAGAAAAAAGTCTTACAGGTTTGGAACAAAATGAGGGTGACTAAATAGAGGCAGAATGATGATTTTTGGCTGAACTGGCCCTTTAAGCGACAAGATCGTAGTTATTCTCATGAGTGAGTTTGAGTTTATGGATAAAGGAGGGAAACAGGAGAGATGGATGCAGTCAGAGACGAGGAGACGTTTGATTGATGGGCAGCAGGAGGCGGATGCGGTTGCCGACGGCGACCAGCTCTAAATAAGAACCTAGCCACTGTATGACACCCCCGCTTCAATTAACTAGCAGACACACACAAGCATGTACACACACACACACACACACACACACATATGTTGGTGCATTTAAAGGTTTTCTTGGCAGAGAAATGATTCCAGTGGAGAAAAGACATATTTCTTTCAATTCTGTTTCTCTAAACTGCACGTCTAAAGTCACCCACACACACTCTTATTCTCTCTTAAAACAGCCTTTCTTACACACACACACACACAACAGAGAAGAGCTGGTGGGAGTGTGAAAAGACATGGACAGATGGAGAATGTGTGTGTGTGATGGTTTGTAAACGCTTTCAGGATGTCAGACTTGTTGCTTGTTCCTTGTCTGCTCAATGTGATCCGACAGGCAGGAAATTGGAGAGCCTGTTTCTGTCCAGAGTGTGTGTGTGTGTGTGAGAGAGTGTGAGAGATGTTTGGAATGGAATGCTAGTGTACTGCACAGTATATATTGTATACTATTTTTCAAGTATGTGGAATAGTGTGCAGTATGAAAGAAATTTTCAAATAGTGCTGTACTATATGTTTTCACTACACTGCAAGTGTAATTCATGAATAAAATAGCTTTCATTTTTAATCTAACTTCAAGTAGAGCTGCACGAATAATCATTAGGATTGTGATCTTGATTTGAACAGTTATGCAATCTTATTCCTAAATGACAACAATTCAGCTATGACTATTAAACTTTTGTTAAAAACCTTTTGAAAGTAACTTAATGTTTCAAATAAATAGTATAATTTCATCGTTAGGCCAGTAGGTGGATACAGATTACTTAAAAAAAAAAAAAAGTTATTGAATCATTCAAAAGATTCATTCAAAAACACTGATTCACCCAGTAACGAGTGAGTCATTGTATCATTCATTCAAACTGTTTTTAATTGTGATTAATAAACAATAAATAAAAATAGTTGTTTTATATAGACTGCAGCAATTAACATTTTATCAGAACCTCTAGTAAATAACATTTTTTAGTAGTCTATTGAGAAGGGAATCATAATCTCTATTAAAAAAATAATTATATAATAATAATAATAGAGCTGGGCAATGATTAATCGCGATTAATCACATCCAAAATAAAGGTTTTTGTGTACATAATGTGTACTGTGTATATTTATTATGTGTATATATACGTAAATACACACACATGCATGTATATATTTAAGAAAAATGTTATGTTTATATATTAAATATATTTATATGTAAGATAAATGAGATGAATATAGATATATACATGTAAATAAATACATATAAATATTTTCTAAATATACTGTATGTGTGTCTTAATATATACATAATAAATATACACAGTACGCACGCACATATTATCTTCACAAAAACTTTTATTTTGGATGTGATTAATCGCAATTAATCGTCGCCCAGCACTAAATAATAATAATCAAAATAAAATAAAAAATCCATAATTGTGCAGCTCTGATGAGCTCCGATCAAATAATGAGTAAAGATGATGTTAAAAATCATGGCTAATGTGATCAAATATTTGTTGTAGGTTGCTTGGGTTTTTCATGAATACTGAAAATTCATATATTGTGCACAGTATGCATACTGCACACTGCAGAAACAGTACTTGGTTATATTCTAAACTTGTCAAAAAAGCTTTCAAAAAGTATCATGAAGCATCCAAACAGAAGCCTGTTTGACTATAGTCCTGGGGCCTGTACTATGAAGCCGGTTTAGCTGGCTAGCCAGGTAAGTTTCAGTTTAGTTTGCACCAATCCTGGGTTTTAGGTACCATGAAAGTGGCTTGGCTTTTAGCTGCGTTCATTGCCATAGTAACTTACACTGCACAGCTAACCTGCTCCGGGTTAGGTTATGTTCTGAGATAGAGATCTCAAACTGAAATTGAACCAATCAGATGTGAGTGTCACATGTCTGACACAGAAAAAGTCACTCCCCCAGTCTCTCATCCTACAAATTAATGCTCACTATGAAGTACCTTAAAAATATATATACAACAAAATTGTCTGGCTTTAATGATAATTACAATTTACATAGGATTTATATAATTATAATATGATTTATATTATTATTACTCCATTGCACACAAGCACTTTTAGTTTAACAAGTATTATAAAGCATTTATTTTAAATGAATATTAATATATACAGATCATATATAATATAAATAAGTGGTAGAATCAATAGATACCACTTTAAAAATGGCTACATGTGACCTTACATGTTTGAGTCTCTATCACTATATATTATCAACTATATAAACTAACTTCACAAGTTTCACTTGTGACTGCATTTATAGAGCAAGATAATTTCCTTTATTTGTCCTCTTTCATGGATAAGTACTTCAGTGGAAATGCATTTAAATTCCTCATATTCTTTAATCTCTTAACCTTTAACAAAAGAGTTTTGAATCTCGCTGGCTCTCTCGCGAGAAGTGAATCACACTTGCTCTGTGTTGTGATTGGCTGTTCGCCGCTGATGTCACACTTTCATGTGCACTTGCTCCATTAACTCAGAATCAAGCCTGAGTTGACAGAGAAAGTTGATGATCAGCTTCATGGTACCAACAAAGCCGGATTGGAGTGGTTTGGTTTTGTCAACTCATAACGAATCCTGTAACTCTGAATTTGTTCATCTACCATCATGGTACAGGCCTCAGCTCTTAGGATAGTTTTGAGTGAGAAACAGACCCAAATGTAAGTTATTCACAAGCTTGACTACTTGTGCCGAGTTTGAATGTGGCAGAATGAATCAGATTTGATTATCACTGAATAACAACTGTTGTATGAAATATAGAGCACGAGTCACTCTTAGGTCCTTTTTTGGAGTACGAGACCTCATGGAGAACATTAAATGATTAATTAATGGTGAAATTTTAGCTGAACTAACCATTTAATTGCAGATTATGAGCAGAGAAGTGAAATAAATGTTGTGAACGTCTCGTAAAGAGGTAAATGAGTTAGAGCAACAGAAGTGTGAGATGGAGCGGTTTGCAGGTCTTTCTCTGCTGCCATCAGCAGAATCGTTTCATGCCAGTTTCTCTTCAGCGATTAATGTGCTGACACACGGCAGAAAGTGACGACGCCTCCATATAATTATCCTCCAAATATAACCGCAGCTCAAATTCCCGAGCGGCCCGTCTGCCCACAAACAAACTCTCATTTCACCACTTTAATCACTGACGAGAGAGAATTAATTAGGATTATTCTGATTTCTCCAAAAGCCCCTGGTTAAACGCAAACGAGCGGCTGTGCTTTCACACGGACACTAGGGGTCTCTCTCGCTCCACCGAAGAAACCAGGAGTTTGATGGAGAGGGAGGGAAGGGAGGGAGAGAAAAGAGGGCAAATAAAGGGAAAAAGAAACAGCTTGGTGGAAAATGAAGAATGTATCGTTCGTTTCACACCAGGTCAAGATGGCAGATTTCTCACAAATGGACTGTCTGGAAAACCTCTCAAATATCAAACCATCACACACATAAACACAAAGGTGTCGCCTATCTGTCTCACACACTCAAAAACACTCTGAAAATATTTAGGCCTGAATTTAAGATTTCCATCCATTTGGACTACACAGAATTTTAACATAAACTAATAAACTTAATGTGATGTGTATTTGTCAGGGTCAGATTTTTGTAATAGCACTCATAAACTAAATGTGTTTTAAATACATAGTAACCAGGTTTATATATTTATCATCAGTAAACTGATTGGTTTCAATCTCATACAGAAGATGAACGAAGGTCTTACAGGTTTGGAACGACATGAGGGTGAGTAATTAATGACCGAATTTTTATTTTTGGGTGAACTATCCCTTTAAATCTTCTCACTACACACTCACACACAATCCAATATGGGCTGCGTTTCAAAACTAGTGAGCTGCCTGCCTAGACAGCATTTCTGTGTCATAATCCAGTTTTGATGGATAAGATTGTCTACAGAGTCTCATTTTGAAAGGTCACTGGAGGTCATCATGGATGGCTGGTGTGTGCGACCTTGTGCCCAACAGTGTGATGAAAATCTCTTATTTTATTTTATGAACTCACCTCTCAATATCTCTGTTTGGCTTCCTTCCGAGCTTCAGAATCTGCTTACTGATGCTAGTCAAACACAGATTGACGTCTCTCTCTGTCTCTGTTTGTCTCTCAGGCCTCAGTACTATAAACTCATCGATGAGTGTACGGCTCAGATCGTTCTGCACAGGAACGGCTGTGATCCAGACTTCAAATGCAGGAAGTTTGATCTGGAGGTGGGCCATATGATAGGTAAGAGACAAACACAAGTCACTGTAATTCCACATTTGGCCACAGGGTGGCAGCATTCAGAATCACGCACAAAATATCAGAACATCTCAAATCTCATCCAGAATAATCGGGCGTGACATGAGAGTGCTCACAAACACGCTCTTTAGGATTTAATAAAAATAAGCTCATTTTGTCATTAGCGTGGAGTATTTGTCGGAGACAGCCTGTGGTGTGGCTCACATTAGCTGTGTGGGTCTGATGTTTGGGCTGAAGCTTCTCCAGGTTCACTCAAAAAAATATTGAGGCCTAAGATTTGTGTATTTAAATTTCACAAATGTCCATCCATTTGGATTACACTATTTTAGCATAAACTAATAAACCTAATGCGATGCATATTTGTCAGGTTTCTGTATTAGTACTAATAGCCATATTTTAACCATGTTCACTCTTTCAATTGAATAAGTGTAATTGTTTTCACAATGAACAGATTTATGCTGATTCTAAGCTATTTGAAACATTTGAAACATTTCCTTCTTCCTTTTTTGTCTGTACTTCTCAATGTAGTTTTTATTCTGTACTTCCCTCTGTACTTCAAAACTAAACTACTTTCTTTCTTCCATACTACCTTCAATATTTAGAAACTTCCTTTCCTCTTTCATCTTTCATTTTAAGCTTCCTTGTGAATTTTCTTTTCATACTTCCTTCCATACTCCCATTCCTCCTGTCATACTTCCATACTTATAAACTTCCATGCATACTTTGCTCTGTACTTCCTTTCAAACTTCCTTCTGTACTTCTATCCTTCCTTTCAAACTTTCCATACAAACATCCATACTTTCTTCTTTCCTTTTGAACATCCTTCCATTCTACTTCCATAATTCCTTCAGATTTCATTCTATACTACCTTCCATATTTCCATCCTTCCTGTTGTACTTCCTTCCGTACAAACTTCCTTACTTCCATTCAACTTTCCTTATAAACTTCCTTCCATTCTACTTCCATATTTCCATTACTCTTATTGAAATTTCATTCCTCCTTTCAAACCATCCATCTTTCCTTCCAAACTTCCTTCCATACTTTCATCCCACCTGTTGTAATTCTGTGCATCCCTGTGAGCTTCCATGCATCCTTTCCTCTGTACTTCTGGCTTCGTTTCAAACTTCCTTCTATACTTCCTTCCAGTGGTGTAGTGGAGGGTATACGCAGGTATACGGCGTATACCCACTTCTTTATCAGTCGGCATTCCGTATACCCACCTCTAAATCCCCTCTGATGAGCGTCCTGCACTAGGCAAATCACGACAGTCCAGCATATGAGTAACTAATCCAATCACGTGAATAAATGCAAATATTTTCTAAAAACATCCAGTAAAGACAGTAATGCGGTCAGGAACGAGACGTAAACACTCTCATGCAGTGTATGTTTCTTTTATAGACTACTCGAAGCCGGATGGCGCTCTCGCGCAGAAAGTCCGAATCGGCCTCATAGAAGTACTAACTTACGAGTCACGACGTGCAAGAATCCAGCTATTGCTGTAGCCAAAGCTAGCTAAGCTGAATAAAAAAGAATAGTGAAGACAGTAAACACATGATTGTGACAATATATGGTTTGTGTGTTTTTCAAGTCATCTCCAGGTAATAAAAAAGCATCTGATTCTGAATAATGCAGTGCTAATTGATAGCATTTATTACACTTGGCAACTTAGATAGGCTACTAGGCTATAAAATATATATTCTGCCTTATTCTGTGATAAAAATGGGGAAAAAAATGTAGTAGCCTATAGGCTAAACAAATCATAAACTTGTCATTAGGAAAATACAGGAAAAATATGATAAATTATTGGTTAATGTCGCAGTGTATTTGATTTCTCAGCCAATTAAAAGCAAGAGGTAATAATTAATAAATAGTAATAAAACCTGTCAATTAGACAAAAAAAGTTATTATATTTGACATTTCTGTCCCCCTCACATCTGAACTGATTGAGAATCACAATGTTTTGTTTGTTTCAAATAGAGATCACAATTCTCCCACAATTCTGAACAGACAACTAAACAAAATAGCATGCAGTTTACTAGAGGTTCTGACAAAATGTCAGTTGCTGCAGTCTATTTATATATTTATTTATTTATTTTAATTATTTATTGCAAAATCTGCACCTCTTCTGTGGATAATATTATTTTCATAATGATCCTTACTCAAGCAGCAGAAGTTAAGTGGCAGTGTGCAAATATTACAATAGTGAACTAAATATGCAAGACTAGTTTACATGTCACTGTTTGACACAGGTCGTTCATCCTTTGCCGGGCCTTTTTAAAAAAAAAATTAGGGGCATAAAATAAGAGTATACCCACTTCTCCGGGCACCACTACACCACTGCTTCCTTCATCCTACTTCAGTATTTCCAGTACTCATCTTTAACTCTTTCAAAGTACTTTCCATCTTTCCTCTGTACTCTGTACTTCTAAACATCCTTTCAAATTTCATCCCTTCTAAACTTCTTTCCATACTTCCCTCTCTTCTTCCAAGCTTCTCTCCACACCTTATATTCTTCTATATGAATTTCCTTTCCTTCCGAATTTCCAAACTTCCCTCTTTTCTTTCATCTTTCCTTATAAACTTCCATCCAAACTTCCATGTGAACTTCCTTTCAAACATCTTTCCATACTTCCATTCTTTCTGTCTTGCTTCCCTTTGAACTTCCATGCATACTTGCCATACCATGTTGTACTTCAGAACGTCCTTCTGTACTTCCATACTTCTTTTCATACTTCATTTTGTACCTCCTTTTGAACTTCCTTTCAAATATAATTTTACACTCCCATTCCTCCTGTTATACTTCCTTACTTCCCTTTGAACTTCCATGCATACCAAGCTCTATACTTCAGAACTTCCTTTCATACTTCCTTCTGAACATCCTTTCAAACATCATTCACACTTCCATCCTTCCTGTCATTCCTCCGTAATTCCATATGAACTTTCATGCATGCTTTACTCTCTACTTCTGTACATTGTCAAATTTCCTTCCTTGTGTACTTCCTTGTGCATTTTCCTTTGTACTTCAAATTTTGCTTGCATATTTCCTATTGTACTTCCATTCTCTCTGCCACCTGTGATCTCATTATCATATCTCATCAGAAACCCCTCCCATTGGCTGCTGACGTCAGCGCTGACCCTCTCGCTGACTCACCGGTCAAACTAAGCTTTGTTCGCTTTCCTGAGACTCTTTTTGGTTTGTAACGCCACACATGCGAGTGATATTGATCTGGAGTTCAGACACCGAAGAGTTTTCCAGGAGCTTTAGATGTATAAATGTATGCTGCCCTTTGTGTGGTTTTTTCAAAGACGCTTTTGGGTTTCTTATTTTAGCGTGAGCTTGAGATGGGACGGAGCGAGCAGCAGATTTTAATTAGATCGTTCAGTAATCAGAGCACGAATCACAGGAGGAAAAGAGACTCGTCGCAGTGAAGGGCACTTTACACACACACACACACACACCTCTAAAACCGTTTATTCACACGCTGCCTGTCTCTCTTTCTCTCTAGATAACATGGTTGATCAGACCAAAGTGGAAATCAGTGAAGCTAAGGCCACGGAGCTGGAAAAGAAGGTATTGACTCGGACAAACACACGTTTGAGCCTGGAAGCATGACACACAGATTTAAACTAAATCATTGTCTGCTGAAATACATCGAATGTCCCTCCAATATCGATCAATATCAGCAGATCTAGTGCGGCAAACACACACACACACATGCAGCCGATGCTCCCAGACGCCCCCCGCTGTCTCAGCGCGCCTGTCAGTTGACAGATGTGTAATTTGGGAGGTGAGATGAGCAGAACAGAGATTTCCTGTCTCTTCCTGACATCTTCCCTCCAAACTCACCAAACACAGTCTACAATTACCCTGCGTGCGTGTGTGCGTGTTTGTGTGCCTTTATGCATGTACTGTTGTGTATGTATGCATCTTGTGTGTGTTTCTCAAAAAAACATATCTGGGTCATATTTCACTCCCAAATCAAAAAAAAAAAGTAAAGAGAGTCTATTATTAGTACTTTTTGTTCCGTTGTGAGATTTTGATTACAATTAAGCAAAATTAACCCTCAAATTCTCATTACCATGATGCGTCCTGATGTTTTACTTTCTTTTTTTTTTGTGCCTCTCACTAATGATTCAAATTACATTCTCATTATTGTAATACAGTGTTTTCCTACTGTTGCAATTAAAAGTGGATTATTTTATGTACTTTATTACGTTTTTGATTTTTTTTAATTATCACCACAAATTAAATTTAATGCTGTACAACAAATTCTACCGTGATGGAATGTAAATGTTAAAAGTTACAAATTTTTTTCACATGACATTAATGACCATGATATTTATTTTTCATGACAAACACATTAAAACCTTAAAATTCTCATTACCATAGTTCATCATGATGTTTTATTTTAATTTTAATGCAACTTAGTAATGATTCTTATTCGATTCTCATTGCTGTAATGCAATGTTTCTTATTGTATTACAATTGACCAATGTTATATAAAGATTACAATTATTTTAATGAAAATCATTAATTAAATACAATGCAGCATGCCATTATGTATAAAAGTTACAGATGAATGTTATGTATATTTTACATAATAGCAATGAATTATTTATTTTTTTCACGACAATTAGGCAATTAAGTTCTCAATATGAAACAATTTCATTTTCATGACTGTAATACGTCCAGATGTTTAGATGTTTTTCATGTTTCATATATATATTATATATATATATATATATTATATATATATATATATATATATATATATATAATATATATATATATATATATATTACTGTATATATAATTTTATATACATATAATTTTATTTGTATATACAGTGGGTACGGAAAGTGTTCAGACCCCCTTAAATTTTTCACTCTTTGTTATATTGCAGCCATTTGCTAAAATCATTTAAGTTCATTTTTTTCCTCATTAATGTACACACAGCACCCCATATTGACAGAAAAACACAGAATTGTTGACATTTTTGCAGATTTATTAAAAAAGAAAAACTGAAATATCACATGGTCCTAAGTATTCAGACCCTTTGCTCAGTATTTAGTAGAAGCACCCTTTTGATTTAATACAGCCATGAGTCATCTTTCCATACTTCCATTCTTTCTGTCTTGCTTCCCTTTGAACTTCCATGCATACTTGCCATACCATGTTGTACTTCAGAACGTCCTTCTGTACTTCCATACTTCTTTTCATACTTCATTTTGTACCTCCTTTTGAACTTCCTTTCAAATATAATTTTACACTCCCATCCCTCCTGTTATACTTCCTTACTTCCCTTTGAACTTCCATGCATACCAAGCTCTATACTTCAGAACTTCCTTTCATACTTCCTTCTGAACATCCTTTCAAACATCATTCACACTTCCATCCTTCCTGTCATTCCTCCGTAATTCCATATGAACTTTCATGCATGCTTTACTCTCTACTTCTGTACATTGTCAAATTTCCTTCCTTGTGTACTTCCTTGTGCATTTTCCTTTGTACTTCAAATTTTGCTTGCATATTTCCTATTGTACTTCCATTCTCTCTGCCACCTGTGATCTCATTATCATATCTCATCAGAAACCCCTCCCATTGGCTGCTGACGTCAGCGCTGACCCTCTCGCTGACTCACCGGTCAAACTAAGCTTTGTTCGCTTTCCTGAGACTCTTTTTGGTTTGTAACGCCACACATGCGAGTGATATTGATCTGGAGTTCAGACACCGAAGAGTTTTCCAGGAGCTTTAGATGTATAAATGTATGCTGCCCTTTGTGTGGTTTTTTCAAAGACGCTTTTGGGTTTCTTATTTTAGCGTGAGCTTGAGATGGGACGGAGCGAGCAGCAGATTTTAATTAGATCGTTCAGTAATCAGAGCACGAATCACAGGAGGAAAAGAGACTCGTCGCAGTGAAGGGCACTTTACACACACCACACACACACACACCTCTAAAACCGTTTATTCACACGCTGCCTGTCTCTCTTTCTCTCTAGATAACATGGTTGATCAGACCAAAGTGGAAATCAGTGAAGCTAAGGCCACGGAGCTGGAAAAGAAGGTATTGACTCGGACAAACACACGTTTGAGCCTGGAAGCATGACACACAGATTTAAACTAAATCATTGTCTGCTGAAATACATCGAATGTCCCTCCAATATCGATCAATATCAGCAGATCTAGTGAGGCAAACACACACACACACATGCAGCCGATGCTCCCAGACGCCCCCCGCTGTCTCAGCGCGCCTGTCAGTTGACAGATGTGTAATTTGGGAGGTGAGATGAGCAGAAAGGAGATTTCCTGTCTCTTCCTGACATCTTCCCTCCAAACTCACCAAACACAGTCTACAATTACCCTGCGTGCGTGTGTGCGTGTTTGTGTGCCTTTATCTGAATGCATGTACTGTTGTGTATGTATGCATCTTGTGTGTGTTTCTCAAAAAAACATATCTGGGTCATATTTCACTCCCAAATCAAAAAAAAAAAAAAAGTAAAGAGAGGACAGCCTATTATTAGTACTTTTTGTTCCGTTGTGAGATTTTGATTACAATTAAGCAAAATTAACCCTCAAATTCTCATTACCATGATGCATCCTGATGTTTTACTTTCTTCATTATACATATTAATGATTCAAATTACATTCTCATTATACAGTGTTTTCCTACTGTTGCAATTAAAAGTGGATTATTTTATGTACTTTAATACGTTTTTGATTTTTTTTTTTTAAATTATCACCACAAATTGAATTTAATGCTGTGCAACAAATTCTACCATGATGGATAAATGTTAAAAGTTACACGTTTTTTTCACATGACATTAATGACCATGATATTTCTTTTTCATGACAAATGCATTAAAACCGTAAAATTCTCATTACCATAGTTCATCATGATGTTTTATTTTAATTTTAATGCAACTTAGTGATGATTCTTATTCGATTCTCATTGCTGTAATGCAATGTTTTCTTACTGTATTACAATTTGTTATATAAAGATTACAATTATTTTAATGAAAATCATTAATTAAATACAATGCAGCAAATTCTGCCATTATGTATAAATGTTACAGATGAATGTTATGTATATTTTACATGGCAATGAAAATGAATTTATTTTTATTTTCACGACAATTAGGCAATTAAGTTCTCAATATGAAACATTTTCATGACTGTAATACGTCCAGATGTTTAGATGTTTTTCATATTTCATGTTTCATATATATATAATTTTATATATAAAAAAACACACACGTATAACATTTGGCATTTTGATACTTTTAAGCTGGAAGGCAGTGCAACAAATAAAAATACTAAATGCTGTTTAAATCTCTTATAAATCAATGAATCTTTAATAAACAAAGATGTTTTTAAGCAAAATATGTATAAAAAAAATACCTTTTTTTGGGTGTGCAATGTGACCATGACACATTCTTTACAAGTTTCCTGAGATTTACCCTTCTGTGTTTGTGTGTGTATATGTATATGTATATGTATATGTATATGTATATGTATATGTATATATATATATGTATGTATGTATGTATGTATGTATGCATACATACATACATACATACATGCATACATATGCTTTCTTGACACATTCTTGATGTATGTGTATATATACATATACTTTCTTTACAAGTTTCCTGAGATTTATCCTTCTGTGTGTGTGTGTGTGTGTGTGTGTGTGTTTCTTTGTCAGAGCTCAAATAAAGTAAACACTGCAATACTCTCTGCTTTTACTTTTGCATTTGTGTGTGCTATCGTGCTTGTCAGGCAAGTGTTTACTCTTCCTCTCTCTTCCCCTCCTTCCCTTTCTAATTCAGAGTAATAGCAGTGTGTCTTCAGAAGAGTGACAGCAAACTACTCTCATTACTAACCCATGGAGAAAGTGTGTGTGTGCGCGTGCATGTGACCCTTCCATTTCCGCTGCTGTCACGTAATTGCATGTCTGGCTTGCAAACACCTGCCGTCAATGTCACCTAGGGCTGTGACGGTCTTTGTGACAACCGCGTCACCGCGGTGGTCGGTCGTCACCGCGGTTGTCTATTGCCACCGGCGGTAGTGCACGTGACGTCACACACTTTATAACAAGCATAATACAAAGTTTTGTATACAAGTGTAATATAGTAACGGTTGCAAATTGTTTTATTTAGACTATAAATCTATGCTAATTCACAAATTACCTCAAACGCCATACATGGCGTTTCCTTTAGATTGGCAGGTTTGAGGCAGGAAAATACAGTTTATTCTGCATTCAGCAAATGTATTTTGAGCGATGGACCTTGTTGGGAAACCAAATACTACATCGCTGATCTGGAATCATTTCCATTCATGTCACCCATCCGCGTTTGTACAAGTGTCTTCAAGTTCACGTGATCGCAAACACCCGGCTGGTCAGGTTTGTGTTGGTGAGGCTTTCTCCAAACTGGCCAAATACGAGCGAGACAGCGATAAATGGAAGATGCCAACAAGAAATGTGGCAGCATAAGCCGCGATTCCTATTCCACAGAGAGCGCGTGCAGACGAGGAGTTGACGCGCCCGCTTGCTTGGTAGCGGAACAGTGAACCTGTTTTTGGACTGGTTTTTGGTCAGTTTGGCGGTTTTCAAAACATATAAATTGTATAGGATAATTGGTTAACAAACAAGCCCAAGTGTGCATATATAGCCTACTGCATGCATCCAATCAGTCATCACAAAGTTACTAAACACACACGCACCTGCAAAGAGACTGGTGCTGATGTTTTAGCCAATCGCAGACAGACGTGATGATTCATGAGTGTATTAAATCAAAAGGTGCTTCTACTAAATACTGAGCAAAGGTCTGAATACTTAGGACCATGTGATATTCAGTTTTTCTTTTTAATAAATCTGCAAAATGTCAACAATCTGTGTTTTTCTGTCAATATTGGGTGCTGTGTGTACATTAATGAGGAAAAAAAATGAACTTAATGATTCTAGCAAATGGCTGCATTATAACAAAGATGAAAAAATTAGGTGTCTGAATACTTCCGTACCCATGTATCATTACATATACAGTGCTGGTCATATAATTAGAATATCATCAAAAAGTTGATTTAATCACTAATTCTGTCAAGTCGATTGCTAGAGGCTTAGACTTCATTCAAAATGATATGATATTTGTCAAGTGTTCATTTTTCATGTTTTGACTTTATCTTATGAAAACAATGACTGTGCAAACAAAGAGCTCTTGAGGACGCTGTGCTCACCTGGTGCTAGTTAACACGGTTAAATGGTCTCTCAGTCTAGTTCTGTAGGCTACACAATCATGGGGAAGACTGCTGACTTGACAGTTGTCCAAAAGACGACCATTGACACCTTGCACAAGGAGGGCAAGACACAAAAGGTCATTGCAAAAGAGGCTGGCTGTTCACAGAGCTCTGTGTCCAAGCACATTAATAGAGAGGCGAAGGGAAGGAAAAGATGTGGCAGAAAAAAGTGTACAAGCAATAGGGATAACCGCACCCTGGAGAGGATTGTGAAACAAAACCCATTCAAAAATGTGGGGGAGATTCACAAAGAGTGGACTGCAGCTGGAGTCAGTGCTTCAAGAACCACTACGCACAGACGTATGCAAGACATGGGTTTCAGCTGTCGCATTCCTTGTGTCAAGCCACTCTTGAACAACAGACAGCGTCAGAAGCGTCTCGCCTGGGCTAAAGACAAAAAGGACTGGACTGCTGCTGAGTGGTCCAAAGTTATGTTCTCTGATGAAAGTAAATTTTGCATTTCCTTTGGAAATCAGGGTCCCAGAGTCTGGAGGAAGAGGGGAGAGGCACAGAATCCACGTTGCTTGAGGTCCAGTGTAAAGTTTCCACAGTCAGTGATGGTTTGGGGTGCCATGTCATCTGCTGGTGTTGGTCCACTGTTTTCTGAGGTCCAAGGTCAACACAGCCGTATACCAGGAAGTTTTAGAGCACTTCATGCTTCCTGCTGCTGACCAACTTTATGAAGATGCAGATTTCATTTTCCAACAGGACTTGGCACCTGCACACAGTGCCAAATCTACCAGTACCTGGTTTAAGGACCATGGTATCCCTGTTCTTAATTGGCCAGCAAACTCGCCTGACCTTAACCCCATAGAAAATCTATGGGGTATTGTGAAGAGGAAGATGCGATATGCCAGACCCAACAATGCAGAAGAGCTGAAGGCCACTATCAGAGCAACCTGGGCTCTCATAACACCTGAGCAGTGCCACAGACTGATCGACTCCATGCCACGCCGCATTGCTGCAGTAATTCAGGCAAAAGGAGCCCCAACTAAGTATTGAGTGCTGTACATGCTCATACTTTTCATGTTCATACTTTTCAGTTGGCCAAGATTTCTAAAAATCCTTTCTTTGTATTGGTCTTAAGTAATATTCTAATTTTCTGAGATACTGAATTTGGGGTTTTCATTAGTTGTCAGTTATAATCATCAAAATTAAAAGAAATAAACACTTGAAATATATCAGTCTGTGTGGAATGAATGTATACATTATACAAGTTTCACTTTTTGAATGGCATTAGTGAAATAAATCAACATTTTGATGATATTCTAATTATATGACCAGCACCTGTATATATTAACACACACACGTTTAACATTTGGCATTTTGATACTTATAAGTTGGAAGGCAGTGCAACAAATAAAAATACTAAATGCTGTTTAAATCTCTTATCAGTCAATGAATCTTTAATAAACAAAGATGTTTTAAGCAAAATATATATTTTTTATTTTTTGGGTGTGCAATGTGACCTTGACACATTCTTGACAAGTTTCCTGAGATTTACCCTTCAAATGTGTGTGTAACTTGTTTAATGTGTGTGTATTATACATGTATATATATTAGTAAATGTGTGTATATATGTATATGTATATGTAATGTAAATATGAATATATACTATTATACGTACTATATATATAATACTTAACACATTCTTGATGTATGTGTATATACATTATACTTTCTTTACAAGTTTCCTGAGATTTACCCTTCTCTGTGTGCGTGTGTGTGTGTGTGTGTGTGTTTCTTTGTCAGAGCTCAAATAAAGTAAACACCGCAATACTCTCTGCTTTTACTTTTGCATTTGTGTGTGTGCGTGTGTGCTATCGTGCTTGTCAGGCAAGTGTTTACTCTTCCTCTCTCTTCCCCTCCTTCCCTTTCTAATTCAGAGTAATAGCAGTGTGTCTTCAGAAGAGTGACAGCAAACTACTCTCATTACTAACCCATGGAGAAAGTGTGTGTGTGCGCGTGCATGTGACCCTTCCATTTCCGCTGCTGTCACGTAATTGCATGTCTGGCTTGCAAACACCCGCCGTCAATGTCACCGGAAATTGTCAACGTCTGTCTGTGTGAGGCAGAAGGACAGATTTTGTGGAAGTTTGTGAGGTGAATACTAAAATCCACAGAGGCTCCATTTCGGCTCAGATTTGTTCTTGAATCTGTCCTCTGAGTCGCCCGCACTGACAACAACAAACAACCCACCTTTATAGTGATAAACTGAGGGTCACTGTGTAAACACGGGTCACCTGAGAGTTTATTGATAACACTATATATCACTTTGGTCAAATGAAGATTCATACTATTTTTGCAGTATATGCTCTGCACAGTATACAAACACACTGCCCTGCTTGAGATTCTGCGTGTGATGCGCTTGACCTTCTGGATGACAGGCACAGAATTATACATGCAGTGTAATGAGATCATGTGATGTGCTGTAGCATATTGCTGTTTGAATGTTTTTAGCATATTATTTATTTTTTAAGTGACCTATACAGTATACACTACTGTTCAAAACTTTGGTGTCAGTAGCATGAAAAAAAAAAAAATTATCCACTTAAAAACAAAAATCAATGTTCAGTGCTCAATATTACGTTTTCAACATTGATAATAATAAGACATGTTCCTTGAGCAGCAAATCAGCATATTAGACTGATTTCTGAAGGATCATGTAACACTTGAGTAATGATGCTGAAAATTCAGTTTTACATCACAGGAATTAATTACATTTTACAATGTATTCACACACACAACTGTTATTTTGAATTGTAATAATATTTCACAACATTACTGTTTTTACTGTAATTTTAATCAAATAAATGTAGTCTTGGTGAGCAGAAGAGACTTTTCACAAGAATTAAAAAAGTACAGATCTTAAACCATTCAAAAGGTTTTCACTTAACTTTTATTTGCCATAAATGTGTGTTTTGTGACCTTCCTACACATACTGGTGGTTTGAACTTCGTGTCAGTATGTCATAAATAGAACAAGGCAGTTTACTGTGAGGGGTTTGTCCCCCCCCCCCCTTGAAAATAATTAGAATTCTTTTATAAAAATTTTAAAAAAAATTTAAAAAAAAAAAAAAAAAAATATCAACCCTATTAGCCAATTAGTTTTAATGTAGCCTCAAAAAAAAAAAAAAAAAATTTTTTTTTTTTTTAAAACCCGGGCATAAAAATTTTTTTTTTTTTGGTTTTTGGTAAATTTTTTCCATTTTTTTCAGAAACCAAAAAGTAATTTTTTTGAAGATTGCCTTTAAAACGTTGTTTGAGTTCAATTTAATTAATCATTAAAAGTCTAAATTATTTTCTTTTTTTAAAAAAAAGGCGTAGTAAGTGAGGGATTCAAACTCTAGGGAAAAGTAAAGGTCATAGAGGAGAAAGAAAAAAAGGACCCGGTAAAAACCTAAAAGGGTAAGGTAACAGGTTTCTACTAAACGGAAAAAAGGGCAATTAAAATTTTTCTTGAAGGCCGGAGGGGACTTGCAATTCGTTGGGCGTGCTTTGCAGACCGATTTTTCCATTATTTTTCAGTGCCAACCGTTAGCGCCTTATGCAACCTACCCAAAAGGGTAGACCCAAAAGCACGGACCCCCTATGAAAGCCCAATTTTTTTTTGCATTAAAACTTTTTGTAATATTTATTGGGTTTTTTAAAATAAAAAAATAAGAATATTTTTTAGTAAAAATTTTATCCTAATTGTTTTATGAGAAAAAAAAATTAATAATTAAAAATTTAAAATTTTTTTTTTGGACTTTATTCTTCCTATATTAAATATTAATTATCGTGTTGTATCGCGCCGCATCTTGTGGACAGCATCACTGATTAGAATGACGTTCTCGCCGCGCCGCTCGCGTTATTTAAGGCTACTTTTCCTAATAATTAACTGTATTATTTCTTTTGATATTTATTTTAGTGTTTTGCAGGCTGATTGTTTCACTGGCAGAAGTGCTAAAATAAACACGTACGTTTTTTAATAGATGATTGAGCCTCATTTATTTATGTTTGTGTTTCAGAATTATATATATAAATATACACAACAACCGCACCACCGGCGGTTGTTGGTCCATTACCCCATTTCCGCGGTGGTAAAAATCTGCCACCGTCACAGCCCTCAATGTCACCGGAAATTGTCAACGTCTGTCTGTGTGAGGCAGAAGGACAGATTTTGTGGAAGTTTGTGAGGTGAATACTAAAATCCACAGAGGCTCCATTTCGGCTCAGATTTGTTCTTGAATCTGTCCTCTGAGTCGCCCGCACTGACAACAACAAACAACCCACCTTTATAGTGATAAACTGAGGGTCACTGTGTAAACACGGGTCACCTGAGAGTTCATTGATAACACTATATATCACTTTGGTCAAATGAAGATTCATACTATTTTTGCAGTATATGCTCTGCACAGTATACAAACACACTGCCCTGCTTGAGATTCTGCATGCAATGCGCTTGACCTTCTGGATGACAGGCACAGAATTATACATGCAGTGTAATGAGATCATGTGATGTGCTGTAGCATATTGCGGTTTGAATGTTTTTAGCATATTATTTATTTTTTAAGTGACCTATACAGTATACACTACTGTTCAAAACTTTGGTGTCAGTAGCATGAAAAAAAAAAAAAATTATCCACTTAAATAAAAACAAAAATCAATGTTCAGTGCTCAATATTACGTTTTCAACATTGATAATAATAAGAAATGTTCCTTGAGCAGCAAATCAGCATATTAGACTGATTTCTGAAGGATCATGTAACACTTGAGTAATGATGCTGAAAATTCAGTTTTACATCACAGGAATTAATTACATTTTACAATGTATTCACACACACAACTGTTATTTTGAATTGTAATAATATTTCACAACATTACTGTTTTAACTGTAATTTTAATCAAATAAGTGTAGTCTTGGTGAGCAGAAGAGACTTTTCACAAGAATTAAAAAAGTACAGATCTCAAACCATTCAAAAGGTTTTCACTTAACTTTATTTGCCATAAATGTGTGTTTTGTGACCTTCCTACACATACTGGTTGGTTTATGCAGATGTATGTTGTTCTGATGATGGATGCTCTGTTCTGTGCAGCTGGACGCAGAGTTGACGGCCCGTCACGAGCTGCAGGTGGAGCTGAAGAAGATGGAGGCCGATTATGAGCAGAAGGTTATGGATCTGAGCACAGAGAAAGAGAAGATTGGGAAAGAGAAGACTGACCAGGAGAAAGAGAACCAGGGACTGCAGTCAGAAATCAGCCAGCTCAAAGAGAAGGTACAGGACTGTAGCATCACACCCACAGGAAATGATGTCATTTAGAGGAGAAACGTGCCATTTCTGAATTACCAGCTTTGGTTAAAAGGCCCAACATAACTTTGGCTCAGCCAATGGCGTGAGTTTAGGGCAGGACTTCCTGTTTGTTTAAATTTTGTTAAAAACAATGGACACACTTCACATTTCTGGGATTTCCAAAAGCAGAAACGGAATTTACAACAAATATATTTTACAAATATTTTAAATGTACAATTATATTTTTTGCTTTTCTAATTGCTTCAATAGCAAAAGAAAAGAAAAAAATAATGCACAGTAGAATTTCTGACTTTCCAACAGTTAACCATTTTTCTGTAATTACTATGTAATATTAGGTGTGTAAAAATAAATGTAGAACTGTGGGGTTCGTTCGTTCATTATTTTATTTTTTATATTTTATTATTTTTTTATTTTATATTTTTTTAATTTTATTTTTAATTTTATTTTTATTTTATTTATTTTATTTGACAGCCAAAATGACTGATTTTGTAATGGTTGTTTTTTAGAATTTTGTGTAGAATTGGCAGTTTTGATTTTATAATTAGGACACCACATTTACTACAGTATATATGTAGTTTAAAAATCTTTTAATAAAAAGTTTTTTTAATGTATTTTTTTGTATCATTATTTTTTAAGAACAACATAGCAAATCCATACATTTATTTAACAAAATGACTTAAGATAGCAAAAAAAATTATTCTGTTAATCAACTAATCGGTTAAAGTCATGTTATTTTCTGTATTTTATTTTTTAAATATTATTAATTTAAGTTTTTAATTGTTTTAAACTCAATTTTTGTCAGTTTATCAGAAAATGTATCAATATCTTAAGTTATTTTTCTTCTTAAATACATGTGACCGTAAAAAACAAGACACCACATATTAAGAAAGCTGCAGTGTGGCAAAATATGTAGGATTTTAAAGTACCAGACTTCTTCAATAAATCCAAAACCAAATTCAGCACACATTTTCCAGTAACGCACCCAGACGAGAGACTCTGTTCCTCTATAAATAAGTGGGCAGTTCTTGACCAGAATAAACTGCAAAGTCGACCAGACTGTGTTTCTGTGAGACTAGAGAGAAGTATGAACAGAGAAGAGAGTAAACAAATGTGAGAGAAGGAGAGATATTAATAGAACAGGAAGGACAGAACTGATGTTTGTGGGTTATCTAACAAACACAGAGGCGCTACAGATAATTACAGTGGAAAGAGATGAAGCGCAGCCGTCAGCAGAAGTTCAGATGTTTGGACGCTCCATCTGTCCATCCACATCCACATACAGTCGGAGAGAAGTTGCTGAGCTCAACCAACCCTAATAAATAACCTACAGATAAACAAGCATCAGAAAGTTCAGCTAGAACCCCGTGAACTACTTCAGATTCTCTCTCTCTCTGATGTGACATTAGCAGGCTGGTCATTTTTAATGAGTTCTGCCAAGTTCTGGGTAAATAAATTATGCTGCTAATTAGACATGAATTTAGACACTCCCTCATGTGCTTCCAACTCTGGCCTGACCTTCTTCTGTCTGTCTCCCTCCATCAGTTAACTAGATTTTTACATTTTATGCTGAAATCGTGAGCATGCTGTGGTGTTCATGATTGTCACAATTTTAGCGATAACCTAATTTAAATGCCAAATTTAAATAAATAGTGATATTAAAATATTCCTAATACCAAATTATGGTGTAAGAATCGTAGATAATTGACTTTTATATTATTTTGTCAAAAAAAGTGTTTTTAATGTTCTTAAGTGCCTCTGTGTTCCCTATTTTCTCAAAATATGTCAAATAATCTATGGGATAAAAAAAGGTTAAAAGATGAAGTTAACTCTGAGGTTTTTTTTTAAGTCAATTGTGATTTTGAAAAGTAAAGTCATAAGATTTGATAAATTTGCAGTTGTGAGAGAAAAAGGTCACAATTAATAGTTTTTTCATTTTTTTCGTGGTGGGGAAAAATGTGAAATGTAATGTAATTTAAAAAAAAAAAAAAAAAATCAGAATTGAGATATTAACTTGAAATTGAGTCAAAATTATTTTCATCTTGCAATTCTGAGTTTATATTTTGCAATTATGACCTTTTTTCAGAATTGCTAGTTTATATCGTGATTTGCACTTACTTTTTCTTTTTTTTTCTTCTGTGGCAATAACGGGCTTCAAAGTGTTGCTCTTAATCAAAGTTCATGAGCACCTCTTTGTTTCTTCTTGTTCTCAGATTGATAAGCTCTCAAAAGATCTCAAAGAAGCCAAAGCGAAGGTCATCACTGTACATGTTCCTGTGGCTCTGCCCCCTCCACCTCGTCCTGGTGAAGCCTCCCTCCCTCCTCCTCCACCAGGACAGACAGCCATGCCCCCACCGCCGCCTCCTCCACCTCTGCCCGGAGCACCTGGCCTGCTTCCGCCCCCTCCACCACCTCCGTTACCTGGAGCACCTGGTCTGCTGCCGCCCCCTCCACCTCCACCTCTTCCTGGGGCACACGGTATGCCACCACCCCCACCTCCTCCGCCTTTACCGGGTGCACCTGGGATGCCGCCTCCTCCTCCTCCTTTACCTGGAGCACCTGGTATGCCACCGCCTCCTCCTCCTTTACCTGGAGCACCTGGTATGCCACCGCCTCCGCCTCCTCCACCTGGGATGCCCGGTATGCCTCCACCACCTCCTCCGATGGGTGGTCCTGGGATGCCTCCGCCCCCTCCAGGCGGGTTTGGTGGATGGGCACCTCCTGTTCCTCAGCTGCCCTTCGGCCTCCAGCCTAAGAAAGACTACAATCCTGAGGTGCAGCTGAAGAGAGCCAACTGGAGCAAGGTGTGTATGTTCCCACACGTCTGCACCTCCTATAAATGCCAGTACATTTTCCTCATTAGTCTAACGACCATTAGAGAACTAGCTGCAGCTGTTTAATGCTCAAACTAGGTAATGATTCTAGAGGAGAAGGGCGCAAACATGAAAAACAGCTGGGCTTGGCACACTTTTCTAGAACAAATCACATCAAGAAGTGATTCAAAAGCTACATAAAAATAGTAATAAGTAAATTAATGTATATTTCAATGAAGCACATGAATAAATTATATTATTAATATTATAAATCGTATTGGCAAATAGTTTTTTTTAAACGTATACCTACCTAAATAAGTAAAGTTAATAAGTTAATGATTTATTCATTTATTTTAATAAATATTTTTTTTTGATTTCTACTTAAAACAAGAAAAAATAAAATGGTTTGCCAATGGAGTAAGAAAAATAAACTTAATTTGAGATATTCTCTGAAAATCAGACATACGCTTGCCTCATCAGCATGACTACTAGTCTAACGTCTATAGAGAAATAGTAGTTTAG
Organism: Aspiorhynchus laticeps; assembly: GCA_023376895.1. Taxonomy (NCBI): domain Eukaryota; kingdom Metazoa; phylum Chordata; class Actinopteri; order Cypriniformes; family Cyprinidae; genus Aspiorhynchus; species Aspiorhynchus laticeps. The sequence continues at coordinate 25,028,640 of CM041813.1, forward strand.
TATAATTCTAGAGGCAAAAATGTGCAAAAAATAATAAAAATTTAATAACAAAAATGCATTACAGAGAATAGCGTTAACTAAAACTATAAAAATATTACTTGAACTAAAACATTAACTAATTGAAATAAAAAAATAAAAAAATTGACACTTATTTTATTTTAGCTACTTGTCAAGGCAACAGTTCTCATTTCTCAAATCATTTAGTTTAAGTTAAATGTTTAACTTTAATTTAATTAAACTATATAGACGTTTTAAAAAGCATTGTTGTTAATATACAACAAAATCAGTCAAACATGACCTAAAAATAAAACACAAAATAGAAAAATAAAGTCTAGCTCAAATATTAACAAAAACTGTAATAATATATCAGTGATACTAAAATAACGCTGATCATAGATGCATTGCACAAGATTATTTGTGGAAATACACAGCATTATGAAATATGAATTACCATATGAAGAGTGGTTAATTATTGCACATTTGGCTGGGTTGCTTTCATAACAATTTTAAACCCCAACTGAGATCAGTTTTTGCATTCTGCTGCACTGTTTTTCTATTGTTTTTGTATATAAAAATACATAATAAACTTGCATAATAAAAATACAAAATGTATGTAACTTTCAATGCAACACTATATATTCTCTAATGCATTCTCTAAAAGCAAGACTTACGTATGCTTCTCAAGTAAACTGATCTTGGTTTAGATATGGACACCAAGACAAAAGTACTGATAAAGAAGTTTTTTGTGTGTGTCAGCATAGCCGTAGTTTCAACCGTATGTCGCCCACTCGGAGTGGAAGTGACACGTGTGACGATGAGCTGTTGATCATGAACACACTCCTCTCCTCCTCTGATCTCTCTCTTTCTTTCTCTTTCCATCTCTGGCTTTTCCTCACCGTCCACAAGAGTAAAAACATCAAAACGGTCCTGTCTCCTTTTAGCCTAAAGCTACTCTTTAATGGCTTCAGTGGAATTCTTGAGTGTTTAGAGTCTCAGTGGTTAGAGCTCTTTGAGGATGTCAGTGAAATAGCTTTTTAATAAGCCTGTGTCTTTTGACTGTGTCTCTGAAAGATAATTAAATTGCTGGTAGAAAGGACAGCATTCTTTTGTAATTTAAATTAACATTTTTTTTTTCGCTTTCCTCTCATCCTCTCAGACTAGTCTTGTTATCTCACGCCACCCCTGACTCTCTCTCTCTCTCTCGGTCTCTCTGTCTCTCTCGGTCTCTCTCTCTCTCTCTCTCTCTCTCTCTCTCTCTCTCTCTTCTCTCTTGCCACTTCTTTCTGGACATTGTACTTGACTATTTCCTTCTTAGTGATTTCAACTTTTTCCTTTTTCCTCTTTCCTCTTTTTAATTAGAGTATATATTGGTTAAGCTTCATCCTGAAACTCTTAGCCCGATTTTTATATATTTATTTGCCCCTAGAACTTTATTTCAGTGGAAATGGAGAGCAATGAGATCTGATTCTGATGTCATTTAAGCGTCCTTGACTAGCACTGTGCAATGTTAAATATTCAATGATGCTTCGTCATTGAATGATTGTTACATTGATGCTATAATAGTTGTCAGATATTTTGGCTGCAGTGAAATAACAAGGCAGTTATTATATATAAAAATTTTGACAAACTTAAATTAATTATTTCAAACTTGAACATAAGGAAAAAAAATAATATAAAACTAAAGATGTATTTTTATTTCTTTCAAATAAAAAAGTATTCTTAATGTTCAAATACGATAATTATACAAATGAAATACAAATAGAATTCTATCTATGAAATTAATGAACAACAGATGAAAATGATATTTGTGAAAAAAATAATTTGCATTTCGTGTATTTTAGACGTTGGCAAACAACATTTAGCATTTTTAAATTGCTAGAAATAATCTAAAATTATGAATCTCTTTAAAACTGCCATTGATGCATAGATTATATACTATATATAAGTGTTGATCTATTTTAGATCAGGAAAAAACAAGACCATGAACAATCAAAAATTACAATTTAACATATGGAACATGAAAATAAGAGAAAGTATTTTTCTATTAGTAAAAACTAGTAGTGCTATTAATACTGTCTTGATCAATTTAATTGCAAGTAAAGCATTGTGCAAATAAAGTCCAAAAGACATAAAATCTAAGTAAAACCAACAATGAGATAATGTGCTTGAAAAAGATTAAAGTAAACAGTTCATTCACGATCATTTAGTAACACATGTGACCATGAACGCCAAAACGGTGCATGAAGAGTCAATTTTTCGTAAATTGAGTTAAACAGATAAAGAAAGCAAAATACTTAAAACTTGCATGTACAAAGACAGCCTGGTCAGCTAATTTAATTATAATCAAAAATGAATTTTGATACATTTGATCGGTAGTGAAATTTACAAGAGTACTTCATGAAGAACATGATGTAATTACTTAATATTCTGCTAATGATTTTACTTCCATAAAATAAAATCTACTCATTTTTATGACCAGCATAAATGATTTTTGGACGCTACAAATAACTCCGTGTATAAAGCAATTATGCGATTTAAATATTCCTTCTGATTTGGAATTTCTAAGTTGATCTGTGCTAATAACAATGCTAAAGTGTACAAAGACTTAGAAGTCTAAAACCAAAAGATATCTTTAAAAAAACTGTCAGCCCTAAAACAGATTAAAAACATGTTTAATCTCACGTCTGGGGCGATTTTCATAACATGAAAGTGTTAAGAAGGCGGCTTGGTGTTTCGCTTATATATTCCATTGTAATCTATTGTTAGATTCTTTTTTAATGAATTGATACTTTAAATCTATCCAGCCATCGCTGACTTTGTTCAAGTACCGTACTGTCCAGAGAGACAATATCTTAAAATTTAATCTATTTAAAAATTAACTTTGAAAAAAGATAACAATGTGATTAGTCTATCAAGATATAGACACAGATCTGCAGTTTTATCATTCACAGATGTTATTAGCGATGAAAGGTAATGTCTTTTTACGATTGGAGCTACAACATGTTAGTCACAGGTTGCAATCTGAGATTGGTGGTTAATTTGAGTTATGACAGATAGTACCAGGAGAATTTTACGATGGAGCGCAGGAGTGCGATTTACTCTGACTTTAATTAATGCTGTCCATAAAATTGGCTCAAAGAACAATTAATATTGAATTACATCATGTAATAACATTATCGCACTGTACAGATATAAAGTATTATTAATGTGGGGGTGATGTAAAATACAAATGCAACATTAAAACAGGCACATTTCGGATTATCATAATGACATCTCATATCTATTTATACTATATGCACTTATTAAATTGTTCGATTGGTGTTTTTTGTTGAATTTGTCGAAGACACATTTCGTAGGCTGTACATTTTTAATGATAATGAATCAAATACTTGATGTCTGGAGCCAATCGGCATTGCTGATCGTGGTTTAGTACGAACATCTGCCCTTTTAGGGGAAGAGAGAACACACTAATTTGGACTAATTTTATCCAGACCATCATTAAATCTAATATGCAATTTCTTTGAGTATACAAATATAGACCACTAGACTCGTTATCAGGATTCAGGATCACATCTTTAAATCATCTCAATTATTAGCGAATACTGAAGAAGGACCCCTGGAGATGCTAAATGTTTCTTTGAAGTCAAATACTTTGTTGTGGGTCAAAAGAGGCACAATAAAATTTTTGGTTAGCAGTTTACTTTACATAGCAGGTGCCTAGAAAGTTCAAATATCTCCTGAACCAAGAGTATCTACAATTGGCTTGCACAAAGGCTGTTTCATAAGTGGGCTAATTCCAACTTTTCAACAGTCTGACTCTTCTGAATAAGCGTAATAAATTTCTCTACTGACAGTTGCAAAGAACAGTGAAAACTGCCTTTTGAGCAGTGTAGAGTAGTGCTTGTTGTAATTATCGTTTCTCCGATCACAAATGCAGACATGGTAATGTTTACGCGGCACTTTGCGACGCATAAAAAGACAGTATAAGTCATTATAAAAATAATTATGTCCCCACTGGAGATTACAACAAATGCTTCGATTATTAATGGGTTTTATTGTTGTAGTCTCGTCTCCCCGGGAAAGGCCATCACAATACGGTGAGGGGCGTAACATTTCCATCACACGCTTGAGGTAATCGGCCAATCACAATGCACTGGATAGCTGGCCAATCAGAGCACGCCTCGCTTCTCAGAACGATGAGCTTTGTAAAAATCGGCGCGTTTCAGAAAGGTGGAGCATAGAGGAGCAACAATAATGTACGGGGAAAATAATGTGTTTTTTGAACCACGTAAACACATTGCATTACACCAAATACACAAAATAATGTTCTTTTATCAAAGTCATATGACCCCTTTAAGACTGGTTTTGTGATCCAGGGTCACATATTAATATCTCATTGATACTGCAGTAATACTGGTTATAAGATTAACTACCATTGTAAATATTGCAATAATACATTTAAGTTTTTATGAAGATTAATTTATACACATCTCTGTCCTGCTGCTGTATTAATATGAAAGCGACAAATATATTTTTATAGCAGCTTTGAACTTTAGATGCCAAGAATTAGTTCATTTAATTCATCTCCGTGATTGATTCCCATCATTGATTCATCAGTATCAATTAATCATTCAAAACTCTCATTCATAGTTAATAATACTTTTGTTTCTTTGCTGATGTTAAGGTGGATATAAATAAAATAGAATATATTTAATAGAAATTAAATATTCTTTCTTGTTCATCAAGTCTAAAAGTTTTTTTTTTACTGCATTTTGCTTCATGCATTAATTATTTTGAATCTAATTGACTGCAGTGGCTGTTGATTGAAATAATTACTCTGATTGGGAAAAACACATTTTAGTCCATTTCAAATACACTGCTGTTCAAAAGTTTTGGGTTGGGAAGATTATTTTATTTTTGAATAAGTCTCTTATGCTCACCAAGGCTTTAATTGATCAAACACTGAAATATTTTTTTCAGTTTTCTATTATGTATTTTAAAATGTAATTTATCATTACTCCAGTTTCCAGTGTCACATGATCCTTATTCAGAAATCATTCTAATATGCTGTTTTGCTGCTCAAGAAACATTTCTGATTATTATTAGTGTTGAAAACAGTTGCTGCCTAATTTTTTATTTTTTTTGTAGAAATAGTGATGCAATTTATTTTTCAGGATTCTTCGAGTAGAAAGTTCAAAAGAACTTATAAATAGAAATCTTTTGTAGCATTATAAATGTCTTTACTGTCACTTTTGATCAATTCAATGCATCCTTGTTGAATAAAAGTATTAATTTCTTTCACAAAAACCTTTGAAAACTTTTGAACAGTAGCCTACATGCATACATCAAGATATATTTATATTTAAAAAAAACTGTGACACATTTTTTTCCACTATATGGCTTAGCCGTATTAGATAACAGAGCCACAGGACCATGAAAGACAGAATGATGGACGTTAGAAAGGTTTGTGCGATGTGCATTAACAGCCAGAGAAAGAGAATTACAGAGACAGCGAGTGTTTTTTGGTCTGGCTGTCCCAGCGTGCATTGGGACCGTGTCGCCTTTCTCTCCTTTGTGCGTAAAATCGGGATCTGTTTTAATGAGTTTCACCCTCTTTTCTTCTCTGTCTATTATCATATTCTGTCTTCCTCTAATCCGTGTTCTACATTTCTCATTCTGTCTTTGGTTGGTGTCTGAAGGCGGTTAGTCAGAGGAGCAGCGCTCATATCCTGACAGCCTGTTCGCTGCTGTTAAACTCATTTTACTCCCAAGACTTGCAGCGTTTTTCTTCTGTATAAATGAGGTTATGAGTTGAGACTGAGAGAAAGCGCTCGGTGGCGCTTCATCTTCTCGAATGGGGTGAAGTAAAGCCCCGGACTCCAGAATCACAAACTACGGTCCATTAGTCAGTGCAGCATCTATAAATGAAGGAGAAACACATTTGAACCGTATGATCGTATCAGCGGCGTCTGCTTAATGATATTGTCCTGATACCAGGGGCGCGTTAAAGCAATAAGCCGACTGGACGGGATGTTGTTAGGCACAGTGTCACTGCATAAATGCATTAACAATAATAATCATGCAAAGCAGTTCCTTCATCATGTGTCATTAGCTTAAGTGTACGATGTTTATGGTTGTGAAACAACATGCTGCGTTAAAACAGAGCTCAACTAATGTGCATCACAGGTGTTTGTGTGTATCAGCCAATTACAACAGCTGAAAATGTGACTCGTCCAATCAGATTTTAGAACTAGAACTGTTGTACATGGTCATTTGTGGGGTTTGATCTCATGCAGATGAAAAAAGTTGGTTTGCTTTACGGTGTCTCTTGCAGAGTTGTTATTGTCAACTAAAGGTAATAAAAATAATTTTGTTAATAACTTTTAATAATAATAATTAAAATAAATTAAAGGTGTGGATGGATGGACAGACGGACGGACCGATAGATAGACGGACCGATAGATTTGGATGGATGGATAGATAGATAGACGGATAGATTTGGATGGATGGATAGATAGATAGACGGATAGATTTGGATGGATGGATAGATAGATAGACGGATAGATTTGGATGGATTGATGGATGGATGGATAGATAGACTTGGATGGATGGATAGATAGACTTGGATGGATGGATAGATAGACGGATAGATTTGGATGGATGGATAGATAGATAGATAGACAGATAGATTTGGATGGATGGATGGATGGATAGATAGATAGATGGATGGATGGATGGATGGATAGATAGATAGATTTGGATGGATGGATAGATAGATAGACGGATAGACTTGGATGGATGGATGGATAGATAGATAGACAGGTAGATTTGGATGGATGGATGGATGGATGAGATAGATAGATTTGGATGGATGGATAGATAGATAGACGGATAGACTTGGATGGATGGATAGATAGACGGATAGATTTGGATGGATGGATAGATAGATAGACAGATAGATTTGGATGGATGGATGGATGGATAGATAGATAGATAGATGGATGGATGGATGGATAGATAGATAGATTTGGATGGATGGATAGGATAGATAGATAGACTTGGATGGATGGATGGATGGATAGATAGATAGACAGATAGATTTGGATGGATGGATGGATGGATGGATGGATGGATGGATGGATGGATAGATAGATTTGGATGGATGGATAGATAGATAGACGGATAGACTTGGATGGATGGATAGATAGATAGACTTGGATGGATGGATAGATAGATAGACTTGGATGGATGGATGGATGGATAGATAGATAGACGGATAGATTTGGATAGATGGATAGATGGATGGATGGATAGATAGATAGATTTTGATGGATGGATAGATAGACGGATAGATTTTGATGGATGGATAGATAGATAGACGGATAGATATAGATACTGAAGATAAAAGCACAAGCACACAACAGAAATATTAAAAACTTAAATTAAAATTGTAAATAAACACAATATATATATATATATATAATATATATATATATATATATATATATATAATTGGAAGAAAATTAAGAATTAAAGAAAAATACAAAAAAACAGATAGGCTAACAGATAAAAATGACTAAAGCACATAAAATTGCTAAATTACTATTTTACAAAATAAAATTACAACTTTAAAAATGGCTACTTCAGCTAATTCAAAATACTCTAATAGATAATTTTGTGTGTATTATTATTATTATTATTATATAATATGGTCAATATAGTTTGAGGACAAATTCTCACTATTAACTACTATTTATGACTTTTTCTTCAATAAACTCCTAATTAAACAAAACTTTGCTCCTAATTAATAGTTAGTAAGGTAGTTATGTTTAGGCATTGAGAAGGATGGAGGGATTTAAAATATGGTCATGCAGCATAAGTTATGCGCTTTATCAGTACTACGGTAATAAACAGCCAATATGCTAGGAATATGCATGCTAATAAGTTAATGCATGCAAATGGTGAGAATTGGTCCCTAAACTAAAATGTTACCTATACTATTTTAAAATTCTATGATAGTATAGAAATCATTCTTAACAGGTATCTTGTCCTCCATTTCTTAACATTTGGAGAAAAAATAAAATGATATTAACATGGATGACTAAACAAATACGTGAATGTTATATATGATTTGGATGGATGCATAGACGCATGGATTGATGGATCACAGGTGTTTATTGAATGATTGATATATGAAAGAGATGGATGGATGTAAATATAGAGGGATGAAGGTGCTGATGAGTGTTGTATGTTGTAGATCGCACCGGAGGATCTGTCTGAAGGCAGCTTCTGGGTGAAGACGAAAGAGGACCGCTTTGAGAACAAGGAGCTGTTTGCCAAACTCACCCTGACCTTCTCCACCCAGACCAAGAGTGAGTAGATCAGCCATCCTCCAGTCACTTCACACACACCACACACACCACACACATTAAACCTGTCTCTCTCTCTCTCTCCTCTGTCTTACTCAACACAGCCTCTAAAGGTAAGAGACAGCCCTCGCTCTGTGCTTGCGCATCTGTGTGTGTGTTTGTGTGTGTGTGTCCACTGAGACACTCATTCCGAGACACTGGGCCAAACATGGATGACAGAATACAGGGATGTGAAAGAGATGAGTGTCATCTCAGTGTAGAGCACAACACCAGGACCAGTGCTGAGTTTGATGATGACAGAGACACGTGTGTGTGTGTGTGTGTGTGTTTACTGAAGGAGAGGGTGAATCTCATGGAAATGTGTCCACAATTCACCCCAAAACTAAAATAAAAACAGCAACAACAACAGCTACTGTTAAACAAAGAAAATTTGTTGAAAATCAGATTTAGGACCATTAAGATTTGTTGCATTACAGTCAAGTACATTGTCCTTTCAAAATGCAAAAAAATCTTAATCTTTCCTTTTTTAAATTGTCATTCTCAGTTGTATTTCTCATTACCATATTAAGGTACTTTTTTAAATCATTTTTTTATTTTATTGATTAGTATTGCTTATTATTTGGTTTTGTTTAAATGTTATTATTGTTTTATATTAAATATTAGATTAAAAACTTAAACTGAAGAAATTAAACTGAAATAAAATAAGTTGAAGTACTAAAATTACAACACAAATGAAACGACACAAATAAATATTAATATTTTTAAAAAACGTACTTTGTTTATATACTATTATAAAATATTATAGTACATAATACTTTAGCACTGGTTTCTTATTTATTTCTTGATATTTGGAGAACATTTTTATATTATTTAGAGAAATTTTGTGGATTATTGTTGATTATTATTTAGTTGGATATTTAATGCTTTTTTATAATTTATTTTTAATAATTAATTTAGAAATACATAATCATATTTAATTATTTATTGATGCATTGCTTTCTTTTTTTATTAAAATTAGCAATAATTGCCACCCTGACTTATAAATACATTGCATTTCTGTGATTATACTGCATATCATTTATGCAGTACAATATTAATTGATAATTGATTAATTGGAAAACAGAAAACAAAAAGTCAGCACACCAAAGCTCTAAAAAATGCACAAAATGAAATACCAGACTATTACACAGTGCAAATAATCTTAATGGCCCTAAAAGTAACCTCTTCTTTCAGCAAATTGTTGTTTCCTATATTTCCCTTGATATTTTGGGGTGAAATATAACCTGCACGTGACCTTGAAGGGTTTCATGAGATTCGCTCGGATGTCATATTTTCGGTGACTGTATGCAAAAGCCCCTCATGAATTAGAAATGAGCAAGAAGCAAGTGTCAGGTGTGTGTGTGTGTGTTTCGTGCCACCTGCTCTTTGTCCTCTATGACTGGCCTTTACAGTTTTACTGCATATTTATATCTGATACGATATACAGCACTGTCGACTTTAACAAGGTGTGTGTTTGTGTGTGTGAGGTTTTTAGGTCTGTGTATGTGGCTTCGCCCTTCAGCAAATGACCTTCAAAGAGTGTGATGTTGTCATGAATCCGCCGCGATCTCTCTCTCTCTCTCACACACACTCAAGTGTTTTCTGTTTTGAATATGGAATACGAAACCTTGAAATGTCATTTTTGGCAGCTGTTTTCCTCAGGACCACCTGAGTGCCGTGTGTGCGCGTGTGTGTGTGTCCAGCTGTCTGAGTTGATGTAGGATAACCTTTTCTGATATCTGACTGTAAATGAATGCTGCCCTTTTCGGATCTTCCATCTGTCTGATCCTGTCCGTAAAACACGAGCGTTTGTGTGTGTGTGTGTGTGTGTGTGTCCGTCCTTGAGCAGGATTCTGTTGTTCTCTTCTGTCAGGCGGCTGCAGTCGTATCGGTCTCTCTCTCTTTCTCTCTCTCTCTCCTCCAGTCATCTCACTCTCTCCAGCCAAGCGAACGCACGCCACCGACAGCCAGAGCTGACCTCTGACCTCTGCTCCTCTGGTGTGCTGACGGTGGGGTCGCAGGTCCATGACCTCTCCAGTGAGGTCACGGCACTGATTGTTGATGTAATGCGACAGGACCTCGAGCACATGATCTTCCTCTCTCTTTCTGTGGGTGTTTGTTACTGTGGCTCATTCTCACACTGAACTCCCATGGCAGGTCCTTTTAGCAAGTGTTATCAAAAATATTTTGATACTGAAATACTCATTTTAGTACTCATTTTCCACTGTAGAGATACACTGGTAGCTGTGCTTTCTCGCTTTCTCTCCTCTCTGACATCGTTTTGTATTTTTGGACATTTGCTGGTTGGTGCATTTCAATTAAATTCACTATCATTCAAAAGTTAGGAATAATTTTGAAAAGTCTCTTCTACTCACCAAGGCTACATTAATTTGGTCAAAAATACAGTAAAAACTGTAAATGAAATTTCTGTAATACAATAGTTCATATATTTCTGTCTTAAAAATAACGCAAAGTCTCAGACAGCACAGTTTCATCTAATAAGAAAATACTTTGACTGGTCAAAAATTAATTTTTAATTAGTTAATGTTCAAATGTTATGCTCTTAGGCCTGGTTTCACAGACAGGGCTTAGACTAAATCAGGATTAGGCCATGGTTCAATTAGGACATTTAATTAATTTTTATAAATGTGCCTTTGAAAAAAACATTACTGGTGTGCATTTTGAGACAAAATAATGGCACTGATATATTTTAAGATCAGTCAGAGCAAGTTTCTTTCAGTTGAAACAGCTCAGACTTAGATTTTAGTCTGGGGTTAGTTAGCCTTGTCTGTGAAACTGGGGGTTAATGTTTTTTTCTTATGGTATCAAAAATTGTCAAATATTGCTATTTTTCAGGTTATTGTCTTGAAGTTAGGAAATGTATTATACATTTATTTCCATTCACACTCACAATGCACTGCATCCAAAGAGTGCATACTTTGTTTTCTAATGGCTTTTGTGATCTTTTCTATGGTTTTGCTTGTGAATTGAGGGATTTGTTAATGTTCAATGTTTGTTAATGTCCATTTTTGATCATTTATAGTGGAAGCACAGTTTTTGGTTTGATCAACATGGAATAAATGGTTTATGTCGCTTGTCTCTTTATAAAATCACACCTTGTTTGGACGCAATGTATAAATATTGAACTACAGCACTTAACTCAACATGAATTATTCATAAAATCATGTGCATTGTTGAGGAAAGATGTGATGTTGCTTTACTAAGTGAACAGACACACCGTTCACCTGCAGGACCAGAAAACGAGTGAAAAAAATATCACAGATCCACATTGAAAGACCTGAACCATATCTACAGACTTGAGACCACCTAGCAACCACCCAGAACCGCATAGCAACAGCCTGGCAAACACATCATGCATCACAGCAATGCATTTTCCACAAGCACTCGATTTCATTGAAAAATATAAAAATGTAGCTTGCCTCCCCTGATCACATTTATATAGTTGCTTGTGAAGGCATTTTGAGGCGCTTTTAAGGAGCTGTGTGAGTTTTGATGACTGAACCTGTCCAATTACACAGTGAGAGAGAGAGAGACCGATGGATGCAGCATTTTTATAGTCTGCAGATGGAGGCCGGTTTTATTTTCCTGCAATTTTCCCTCTATTTATGTGATTAAAAGCGAGTGAGGTTTGTTTCACGGCTTTGCTGTGCTTGTGTTATTGATTGGCTTTCTCTGTGTGATTTGTTGTGAGTCTTTTTATGTTGCTCTCCGTCTCGCTGGCGGCCTGCTTTTCCTGTCTCCACGGAGACCAGCGAGTCTCTCAGGATCTCGTACGCGGCTCCCGGCAGCCGCTTCAGCCCCTCACCTCTGCTCTCTCTCTCTCACACACACACGACTTCTCTGATGTATACGGCGACCTACTTTATCATCTCTCACACACACGCTCTCGTGGCTGGACTCATCTCATATCAGTCCCTGATGTCCAGACGCACTTAGACTTATAAAGCCAGAACCACAAGTGTGACAGCAGAGGACACACACATACACAGCTCTGGCTGGTGATCTCACTGTATTATAGTGTGTACAAGTCATATCAGAAAGATCGTATTTGAGTTAAAGGCACATGAACAACTCTTAGCTACACAAAGCCTTAATTATGTGTTTGAAACCCTGAACTTTTCTGTGTCAGTAAAAGAAATGTTAGATGTGATAGTCCTTAGTCAGGGTAGTGCTGTATTTAATTTTTAAGAGGAATGAAAACAAGGCTGTGAGGCACTGAAGTACAGTGTTTAGATACAGTAGCTGACAAAACATCTGACAAGCAAAAACTCCCCAAACAGTTTTGAATCAGGTTTTGAAAGTTGTGAGTTGCTGAAAATTGGTATAAATTGTGATCCAAATCTTCATGCAGATTCTGGAAGAAGCTTTTTAGTCATTACGAAGAATTAAGGCATATAGAAACTAGGATTATTAATACATACATACATACATACATACATACATACATGCATACATATATACATACAGTGTCAAAATTATTAATGAAATTATTAGAAACACTAGTATTTTACAAAAAAAAAATAGAAACATTCATTTTGCCATTAATTGTAATAATCCAGAGAGATTTTTGCTTGCACAAGGAGTCTGACAACAGCCAGAGATCTGGTCTGGTCTCATCATCCAGTCTGTCTGGAATGACATGAAGAAACAGAACAAACTGAGACAGCCTAAATCCAGAAGAACTGTGGCAACGTCTCCAAGACGCTTCAAGAGACCTCCCTGCAAAGCTGCAGTACTGTTAAAAGTTTTTGGCACTTGTGTAAAACTTCTATTAACTAAATTAAATCAACATTTGGTGTGACCATCCTTTGTGTTTAAAGCAGATTTTGCCCTCGGTGCCCTTGCTTTTCAGGTAGCTTTGCAGGTAGGTCAAGATAGATATAACTGACTTAAAACATGTTTTAGCTGGTGAAAATATACTATAGTGTTCTAATATTTTTTTGTAAAATTTTACTAGTTACATATATACTAGTTATATATATATATATATATATACTGTATATGAATAGGTATGCCTCCTCAAAATATTGGATGAGAATAAATCCATAGTACAAAAATAAAACACCAGTATTACAAAATATAACATAGAAAACAAAATATAAAAACGTGTGAGGAGGCAATGCCTCCATCGCGATATGACTGGTTATGTTCGGCTATGATTAGTTCATACGATAAATCGTGCTCTGGTTCATGCTCTTGTTGTAAAAAAAAAAAAAAAAAAAAAAGTCCTCCCCGAACTTCCCGCTGCCCTGTATCGTGCTCCCTCATTGGCTGAAGGTCATCGCCAATGTATTTTTCAGTCAGAACTCATTCACACAGTAGGATTTTGAATCGATTCTCTCAGATCGCGTCTTTGATAATTCGCAATGCGTGATGGTCACTCACGTGAACGAGCACAGATTTGCCTCCGATTTCGGCATTTGTCAGCGATTTATCAAAACCTGTCAGCGAGTGAAAAATAGGGCTAAAATCGTGCAGTGTGAACTTGGCATAAGTCAGCAACTCACACGCTTAGATATGACCATTCTGTTACATCAAAATAAGACTTGAAATGACCTGAAAACATGATCTGTGGGAGTTTTTAGTGAGTAATCAGCTTGGTGAAATTTTAAAGTAAATCTCTGTGTCTGTTTACCAAGCTTTGATGACTGATGATCCCAAAAATAGCTAATAGTTAACTATTAAAAAGAATAGCTGAACTGAAGTTCACAAAAATATATTGTTTAAATAGTTACTGCATTGTTATTATTTTGGAATAAATGTAAAATGCTTAAACACTAAATTGATGAGATTCATACTTGTCTTTAAAAAATAGAATAGTGATTACATTGAAAATGTCAAAAATAATATATAATAAATATATATATATATATATATATATATATATATATTTTCTGATAGTGTAAGTAATGTTTATTTAACCAAAAAAAATGTGACTGGGACATGAATTTACATTTCATTTATAAAAAAATAAATAAAAAAGATTTATGTTGGTCATTGTCCACGCTGATCTATAGATATCAGGATCACCCGTTGGAATCGCGGAATAGTTAATCACGAAGTAGTATTTTTTAAGTAATAAAAAAATCATTTTTTTTAGGCTATTATTGTCTTATTTTTTACTTAGTTAAAAATGATTTGTTTGTGAGCCCTGTATGTTTGCATGAACATTTATGATGCTAAACATGTATCTGCACTTTCACAGCATTTAGATCGATGCCTTCCTGCTTGACCCTCATTTGCTCACTCGTTTGTAGTTAAGTCGTTGGACGTTTAAAGGTCGTCAGGATGTTTGGCTCTCGTGCACCTCCAGTCTCAGTAGAATGTTAATTGAAGCCTACTTACATGAAACAAGTGTCTTAAATGCTTCATTCTGAATGTGAGCAGTGGTCTGGCTGTTATAACAGAGCATATTAACATTGGGACATTTTAAAGGTACAGTAGCAGAAAGTTCTTATAATAAAACATTATAATAAAAATAATATAAATAAAAAAAAAAATTAATGACACAGTGTATATGCATTGATTTATTCACCTGACTTCAGTAAAATAGTTTTATTGCTTGTTTATTATTTGGGTTTATTGATAATTTATTATTGCTTTATTACATTTAAAAACGGTATGTATGTGTACACACACACATATATACGTACATGCATACACACACACACACACACATATATAATTTTATATATTTATTTATTTATTTAATAAAAATAAATATAACTAGGATATGTTTTCATGAGTTTCACCCTTTCGGTTTGTTCTGGTACATACTGTCCTCATCTTTCTTGTCCCCAGAAGACAGTCATGTCTAAATCCTTCATAAAATTCTCTTAATGTTCTTGTTTTGGTCCTCGCGGGCTGCTGGAACACACAAGTCCTCACATCGCTCGTCTGCTGTGTTTGTCTATAAGGGTCTCAATCTTAATGTGTCCTTCATAAAACGGTCTACAGAATAGACCACCTGCTTCAACCATTCCCAGAAGCCCAGATATAAAGTCAGGTCTTAATGTCCTCATAAACCCAGAGGTTCCCTGAAGTGCGCTGATATGAGCGTGTGTGTGTTTGTACGGTCTGTTCTTATCTCTGCTCTGGTTTTGTGCCATTAACTGCTGCTTTACGGTCCCTCAGAGTCTGTCGTTCTCTTATATTGGAGGCAGTTTTGTGTGGCTCAGCTGGTGGGATGTAGGAAATTGCTCTTGACCAGCCTATCCAAAGTAAAAGGACGTCGGTAATATCTTCAAAATGTTCTTCCTGCCGTTTTATTCTTCAACATCAATCTCCTCTTCTCTCCATCTGGTTATCTGGCATTCATACGTTTTGTTTTTCTTATTGTAACTGAAAATGAAAAGAATGAAAACAGGATTTTCTTTCACTTTTTGAGATTTAAAAGACGTTACTATTTTTCAGTAACACTTTACAATACGATTTGAATTGTTAACATTTAAAAACTATTTTAAAAACATTAGTTACCATGAACTAACATTAAACAATATTACTGCTGCATTTATTAATCTTAGCTAATGTTAATCTCAATATTTAATAGATTTTTATGATCAAAAGTTGTATGTTAACATTAATGCACTGTGAAATAACATGAATATGAAAATTTGTATTAAATAACATTAACAAAGATGCTGTATAATATACTTGATGTTAGTTTACTTTTTAGTAATTTTATGTGCTTTTGTCATTTATTAATTTTTATCATACTGTTTGTTTAATGTATTTTTATTTCAGTTTCAATTATATTTAAAATAATTTATAAAATAATTTTAGTGCTTTAACTTGACAAAGCAGTGTCTTTTCTATTTTTCATTTAAAGTTTTCTTTTACTTTTATAATAAAACTAATTTTTTTAAAATAAATATATAAATAAAATCTAATTATTAAACATTTGTTACTTGAAATAAAGCTTATATACATTTAACAATTTTCAGTCACTTGATCCATTGTGATGAACAGAAGAAATGTATAACATTGGTTAATTGCAGACTTAAAGGTACAGCAGCTTCCTGATTCATGAAGAAGGTGGAAAGTCAAAAAAGAAAATGCCTTGAAAGTCACATTTATTTCTGTAGCACTTTATACAATATAGATTTTCAAAGCGCCTTCACTTCAATATGAGGAAAGGAAGATCATTTGATGTTGAAAAATAGTCTTAATGTTGTAAAATTCACCTATTATGAAACGAATTCAATGAATGTTACGTATATCACCATTTAAAGTTAATCACAGAGTTTAAGTTACAGAGGGAGAAACTTGCTTGCTGTTGTTGTAAAGTACTTAAGTTATACCTCGGTTTGAAATTTGTGGAACCTTCTCATGATGAAAAAATGGAAAATAGCTGTGAAAACAATAATAATGTCCATAAATCACAGCCAGTGTCTCGGGGAGAGTAAATTACTGCCAGTGTTTTGGGAGAAGAAAATGAATTGTCTCCCTGCATGAAATTAATGCTGTTAATGTTGAACAAGTGTGTTTGTTTACAACTAATATTAGTCAGATTTCACATTGGTAATTGAATTTCTATGAAAAGAACTGGATTTGTAAATTTTTGAAGAAAATCCGAACTCTTCTGTGATGCTCTGGGTGTTGTGGTTGGTCAGTGTTAGTGTTGTATGTTGTAGTTGGCTTCCAGGAAGTTGCTTGCTGTTGCTAAGGTGTTCTGAGTAGTTTTTAGAGTGTTGCTGTTGGGTTTGAGGCGTCGCTAGATGGTTTCTTACACCGTGTCCTAACTACACGTGACGCGACTCGTGATACAATATATCCTTTCCATGTTAATCAAAGGTTTTGTCCTGACTAGCCACGACGGCGACACGCGAAATTTCTATTTTAGAAACATTTTCTATTTCCGTGACGTCACAGCTGGAACAACAACATACAAACTATATGACAGTGATAATCTCTGGTACATACTGATTATGTGCTTTATTCAAAGTTAAACATGTCTAATTTGAGTTTGAATATCATTTTGCGTGACCTTTATAGCTATACTGAAAGCAACAATAGATAGTTTACAATAGTTAAGATAGTTAAAAATAAATTTAAGCAAAGATGTCCGTTAAAACTGAACTCAGTGTGAATCAACAAGCGTAGCCAACTCTATCTCACGGCAATTTGTACGTATTTTACGAGGTGGCCAATTCATACGACCTCACTCGTACGATTTAGTGCGATTTGTCTAAACCCCACTGATGGGTAGGTTTAGGGGTGGGGTTAGGTGTAGGTCATTCGTACTAATTCATACGAATTGGCAACTCGTAAAATAAGTACGATTTAGCAAAAATCGTATGAATTTGTACGAGTGAGGTCGTACGAATTAGCCACCTGGTAAAATATGTACGAATTGCCGTGAGATCGGGCTGGCGTAGCTTATTCCATGACAAAGATGGTAACAGTCACTTAGTATGTGCATTTAATATTGTTAAAAAGGTTTACTATTTATGAATTAGATTATAAACATCCATTTCATTGTGAGTGCATTGCGCTTCCAGAGAGAGCCCGCCCACACACACTTCTGATTGGCTGTGATATTTGATTGATTCCGTCACGTCGAGTCTGGTGTGGGCACCCAAATTGCTTGTCGCACGGCGTTAAACTGTTATAGTATTTATTAATAATTTGAATTAGTTTTTGTTTTAATATTTTCAATTTTCATTTTGCTGTGCTATTTCTATTAAGCGTTAGCTTTATTTCAGTTTTAGTTTGAGGTTTTTTATATTTATATTTAGCTTTATATTTCAGTTTTAGTAATTTTACTACAACTTATTTTTGAATGAGCTTTTATTTGTATGTTTTCAGTTTTCATTTTAATTATAGTTTGAGTTTTAGTTTATGTACTTTTTGCCATTTTATTATTTTTTAGTACTTCTATTTAGTTTGTTTTATTTTGGTTTTAGTAATTTTACTACTTTAACTTATTTTTAGTTAGCTTTTATTTAATTTTCAGTTTTTAATTTATTTTAGTTCACGTTTTTATTAGCTTTCTATTTAGCTTTAGTTATTTCAGTTATTAGAACTTAGAATATTAGAACTTTATTTTAAGTTCTTATATTCATTCTAATTATATCTGATGTTCGTTCACAAGTTTTTCATCTAATATTTATTTTTTCTTTTGTTTCAGGCTTATTTTAATTAAAGAAAACAATTTAATAGTTTGTTTTAAAGGTGAAAAATTGCAACACGCCACATAGTTGGAGGTATCATTCGTGTCTATAGCACAAAAAGTTATGCACCAAATCTGAATACATAGTGTGAGTAGTTTGTTCAAATAACACATGAAATGATGGCTGACTTGGCAAACAGCACTAATGAAATGTCTCCGAGTAATGCATGCAGCTCGGGTTTGAAGTTGTAATGGATGAATATGTGCGGATGAATGAGATTTTGTTTGTGTTTTTGCAGTGTGCAGAGAATTCGAGCGGATGCATAATCTTGCTCTTTCATTCTGGTTGAGGTTAATGCACAGGCCACTAACACGAGATCTTCTCCTCTCCACAGTCCACTTGTGTTGTTCCTTTTACTTTAGTATTCTGTGTGCATCTGATCTTGTTTTTGAAGCTGTTTGCTGTTCTTTTAAAGATGAGCCTCATAATGTGTTTATACGATCGAGGCATTATGTGCATGTAGGTTTAATGCGTTCTAGAAACAGCGTTTGCACACACGGCTCAGTTTAATGCGTTAAGGTGCCTGTCTCTTTTCTGAAAGGTGAAGTTTGGTCCTTCTAAGCCTGTTTGCGGCCCATTTCTGACCCTCTTCTCGCATGGGGTTGCGTAACGCATCGGTTTGCGCATTTAAACCTCCTTTATCACGCTCAAACACATCTGTTCATTGGCCTCACCGGCTCTGCCAAACGCGACAGATTATCGAGCAAGCCGTCTGCGCCTTTGTGCCGCCGCCGTTTCTCCGTTCCAGCATTCGTTTGCATTCAAATGCAGCACGTTCGCTGGAGTCGCAGATACGTTTTAGCGCGCTTTAATCTGCGCTTTATCTTTGGGAGATTAACCACTTTTTAAACGAGCTCCGGAGAGAGAGAGAGGACGTGTGTTCTTTTGTGAATTCAAATTCTTATCCCCTTTTAGGAGGATGCAGAGAGAGAAGCAGATTTCTAATGGGGATTTGGAGAAGCACTGGTAAATAGGCAAGGAACTGTGAAAACAGATAAATCACGCGCTCCGCATGCGACCTACCTACAGAAGCAGCAGCGAGCGACAGGGTCTCTTGCCATATGCACTCGAGCATATGGCGTTATTTGAATATGACCCAGTGTGCCGCACAATAGAGAGAAATTTTCATGTCTTGGCATTTATTTGACATCTCAAATATTAAAGTGTCGCATGGTTGCATTTTCCTTCCCCGCAAGCGAGAGAGCAAGATGTTGAGAAATGCACACAAACATGCAGCGTTGATTGAATACCGAGATTGTTTTTAATTCAATTTGTTTTTCTTAAATTTCTTTAGCTTTTTAAGCTTTAGTTTTATTTTATTTTTTAGTAATTTTAGTTCTTCAACCTATTTTTTTCAATTAGCTTTTATTTGTATATTTTAAGTTTTTGTTTTTGGTTTATATTTTAGTATTTTGATTTACTTTTGTCATTTGTTTATTTTGAATATTACTATTTAACTTGAGTTATTTTCAGTTTTAGTAACTTTAATTCAAATTATTTTTAAATTAGCTTTAATTTTTTTTTTTTCATTTTAGTTGTAGACATTTTGTTGAGCTTTTGTTATTTTTATTAGATGTTTTCAAAAAATATTTCCCTTTAGCTTTATTTATTTTTAGTAATTTTAGTGCTTCACCTTATTTTTTTCTATTAGCTTTTATTTGTATATTTTCAGTTTTCATTTTAATTTTAGTTTACATTTTAGTCATTTGATTTACTTTTGTCATTTTTATTATTATTTAATATTATTATTATTTAACTCTTTTTATTTCAGTTTTGTTTTAGTAAATACAATTCAACTTATTTTTCAATTAACCTTTATTTTTGGTTTTCATTTTAGTTAGAATTTTAGTAATTTTATTATGTACTTTGTCATTTGTATTATTTAATTGTTTAAGTACTTCTATTTAGTTTTAGTTTTATTTCAATTTTAGTTTTAGCAATTTTAGTACCTCAAATTATTTTTGAATTAGTTTTTGTTTTAATTTTAGTTTTTATAATTTATTTATGCTTTTGTCATTTTTATTAGTTTTTTATTTATATTTCTATTTAACTTTAGTTTTATTTCAGTTTGTCATTTTAGTACTTTAACTTATTTTTCAACTAGTTTTAATTTGTGTATTTTCAGTTTTTCATTTAAATTTGAATAATTTGAGCTACCTCTGTTGCTTTACTTTTATTTCAAGTCTAGTTTGTCATTTTAATATTTCAACTTTAGTTGCCAAGGCAACATTTCTTATCTTCGTTAAAATCTTCGTTAAAGATTTTCATCTGATATTCAGCTTTATTTCAATTAAAGAAAACTATTTTAATAGTCATTTGGCACTGTATAAATATGACCCAGTGTGCCGCACAATGCAAATGTTCATGTCTTGGCATTTTCCTCCTCCAGCAGGCGAGAGAGAGCGAGATATTGAGAAATGCACACAAACATGCAGCGTTGATTGAAGACCGAGATTGTTTTTAATTTGATTTTTTTTTAACCGCATTAACCACGCATCCCCGCAGGCGTTAAGCTCACATTTTATGTCTCAAGCGTTTGATGCTTCTAATAACTGTGAGAAACCACAGAGAGATGCATCTTCAAAGATACAGATGACAAGATATCAGAACTCACACGCGTGCTCTTATCGCCGCAGAAAAGCGGGGATCTGGGGCCGTTTACGCTTGTGCAATTAAATTAAGCTTAGCGAGATGACACGGCTGCAAGATTATCAGAGATTTTTTGCTTCTTATTATCAAAAATCATCAAAGTTGGAGAGTTATACTGTACTTTATACACACACACACAGGGAGCAGGCTTGCACACACGCAGTGAAACTAATTTGCATTTTCAAAGAAATTAAAGCTCCGCGCCTAAAGCTGATAGCAGCGTGCTGTTCCTCTCTCTCTCAGAATTTTCATATTATTTTTCTGTTTTAATCGCTGATTATGGTGTCTGACTCTTGCTTCAGGCCCAAACAGACAAAAAATAATTACGCACTCTGAACCTCTGAACAAAACTCTCGCCGAATTGAAGATGTCAGACCCTTGGAAAGTAGGTTTCTGCGGTTGGCTCTAATTCAAACAGCGTTTCGTAGGAACTCGCGTTCGGCTCTTTCACCTAAAGAAACTTTTCCAATTTATTCTGATTAAATTTTACATCAGCACTCTGAGTTTGTTTTCTGAAGTTTTCTGAAATGTTCATTGTTCAGTTGAGCATACGGTTCAGTCCGATTTGCAGGATTTTTGAACAATTCGTGCGTGAAGAAGCATTCTTTGTTAGCGAGACTTGATGAAGTGACATTTTAATAGTCGTGGTATTTAACGCATCGTACATTTCAAACTGACCTTAATTTACGACCTTTAAAGCACAAGGGTGTGTGTTAATTCCTGGAGTCCTACTTTACGTTTGTGTGTGTGTGTGTGAGAGTCTTTGAGTCCTGTTTTTCCTGCAGGCATGTTTAATTTTTCACCATGCTTCTGTTGTTGTATGGAAATGCGTGTTGTTGTTCCCCCTCGTCTCATTTTCATGACCTCTTTCTCTCGTTTTCCTTTTCCCAATTTCATCCGCGCATTTCCACCACTAACATTCATCATTTCTCCTTCACCCGGTAGCTTGTTCTCCTTTCATTTCTGCTCTTTAATATATCACCTTTCCTCTCTTTCTCTCTCTCTGTGAATTATTCTTCCTGGATATTACGACTCCTCCATTTGTCTGGGCTCTAATCAGAGCGGCTTTGGCTCTTAATGCAGTCCTTGAGAGATTCCCTGCAGACATTCATTCATTTTGTCCATTTTCAGGTTCTTTAACCTGCACTCCCCCCCCCCCAGCTCTGAATATTTAAAGAGCGCCTATTAAAAATACAGGGAGAGTGAGACGGGCTTCTGCTAACACCACTTTTACATTTATATCTAAAAACCCAACCTCTGTTTCTGCTCAATTATTCATGACACACTTCTCGTTTTCATCTATCTGTCTGTCTCGCGTTCAACCGCATCTGTCTGTCTCTCTATCATGACCACTTTTCTTTCCATTCATCCCAACCGCATTCTTCTATTTGTCTATCTATCATTCTGTCTCTTGTTTGTTCTATCATTCTTTCTTTCGTGTGTTCCTTTGTTTGTTTGTTCTAGATGTCATTCGTTCGTTCATTCATTCATCTATAATTAGTTAATTCTATTGTTTCTCTATTGTTCCATCTGTTTGTTGTTCTTTCTATCTGTCTATCTGTCTGTCTGTCGTCTATGTCTATTTGTCTCTCTTTATCTAGCCGTTTGTCCATCTGTCTGTCTTTCGTTCACTTGTTCGTTCATCTATCATTTGTTAATTTATTCTATTGTTCCTCTATTGTTCCATCTGTCTGTTGTTCATTCTATCTGTTTTACTGTCTATCTATCTGTCTGTCTGTCTGTCTATCTTTCTTTCTTTCTGTCTTTCTGTCTATCTATCTATCTATCTATCTATCTATCTATCTATCTATCTATTGTTCATTCATCTGGTGTTCATTCGTTCTATATTATCTCACTTGTTCCATCCATCCATCCATCCATCCATCATTCTGTCTGTCTTTGTTGATCTGTCTGTCGTTCTGTCTCTCTGTCCTATCTTTAGCTGTGTTTTATCACTCTATAAACTGTAAACACATAGTTCTGTCTGTTGTTCTATTCATCATTCCCTCTCTCTCTCTCTCTCTCTCACTCTCTGTAAACTTTTATCCTGCTTGTTTTGTCAGTTCTGTAGATGTGTTCTGTGTTGTACGTTACAGCGTTCTGCATTCTTGTCTTCCGTGGGTCATCACGGCTGACATGTTTTCCGCTCTCAGCCTTTACTTGCTTAATTAACAGCGATCTTTGAATTTTAATTAACTCATGCATTCACAAAGTCCGTTTTTTTCCCCTCTTTAATGCTGCCGTTGTGTTTGATCGGTGAGCAGAAGCAGGGAGAGCGGGCACAATCAAAGCGACAGAGACTCCGATTGAAAGTGACGGAAGAGAAAAAGAATCTCGGTCGCCGAGATGAAAGTGTGTAGAAGTGACAGATCAGAAAATATAAAGACGAGGGGAGGGAGGGAGTCGTGTGGAAGGAGAGATGACTGTCCGTGTATGTTAACGGGGAATGCGGTGCTCATTTTCGTGTGCTACATCCGTTCCATGTGCAATTGCTCGTCCTGATTTGGAGCTCGACTTCCTGCGACACAAACGCAGTGCGATGGAGCGAAAAATGGAATGAGAGATCAGGGGCCGTTTCTATGCCTTTATCACCCTCTCATGCCTCTCTGAGGTCCCATGAGCCTCTCGGAAAGAGATAGAGGGAGCATTTTATCACCAAACTACCACAATAACACACAGGCCCGTTGAGAATCAGGGGCGAAATGCGCACAGAGCAGCGACACAAGGCTTTCTGAATACTTCATGCCACTTAGAGCCGAGTGTGTAGAGTCGGTCCCTGAGATACAGGCAGAAGATAAAGCCCGTTAATGCATCCTTTCCTGACAGGCCTCCATCTCTGTCTCCCGTCTCCCTGCGGGACGGACAGAAGGAGGAGAGTTCATGCATTCATTCAACACTCGACTCCAGAGAACGTTGTTTGAATTCAAAGTAGCCTGAATGAGACTGAGAAAGTTTGTTTATAATTGTTTTTTTACCCCGTGTGTCGGTACGGAACTGACTATAATTGGCACAATTTCTTATTTAAACTAATATTACATTATTTGCATTATTTACTTACCATCATGTGATTCTAAACCTGTATTATTCCAGTTTTCAGTGTCTTTAGTTATCAATGTTGTAAACAGTTGTGCTGCTTAATATTTTTGTGGAAACTGATGCATTTTTATTTTTAGGATTCTTGGATAGATATAAAGTTTAAAAGAACAGTATTTATTTTAAATATAAATTTTGTTACATTTATAAATGCCTTTTCTCTAATTTTTTATCAATTTAATGTTTGTTGAATAAAAATATGAATTAAAAATCTTACTGACCCCAAATGTTTATTTTTCTATGTATCATCCCATATTTGATTTGAGATTTATTTAAAGAAATTATAAAATATATTTTTTAAATAGCGTATTGTTTATTTAAACTAAATAACTGATACAGATAATCATAAAAATGCTCAATATCGGCACCGATAATCGGTCAACCCCTAGTGCAGACATGGCTGTATGCAAGACAGAGTGGAACATGGAAAAAGACGTTTACTTGGGCCTTTACTTTCCCTCTCTCACTTTGTGTATTTCTGCTCACTTTTTCTTTTTTTCTCTATTGCAGCATCTTTTTATCTAGTTTGTCTAATATGATGTTTGCAAAGTCAAGCGTCGTTATTACAAAGTATGCATTAATGCTTTGCATGAAGCCCTAGTATTAAAGTAACTCCTTGGCAATGACCCACAGTGCCCTAGAAACCACATAGCAATTCCCTGGCAGCTGCCCACAACACCTCAGCAACCACCCAGAACATCTTAGCAACTCCCTGGTATTGTGCTAGTAAATTCTACTCAAGCAAACACCCTAGCCACCATCCAGAGCTTCTTAGCAACTGCATAGCAACACCCTAGCTACTGCCCACAACACTCTACCAACCACACAGAACACCTTTGCAACCCCATGAGTATGTTCTGGCAAACACACACAAACCCTAGAATGGTGCAAGTGAGTTTTACACAAGCAAACACCCTAGCAACCACCCAGATCATTTTAGCAACCATATAGCAACACCCTAGCAACCACCCAGAAGACCTTAGCTATAGCAACGTCTACCGACCACTCAGAACACCTTTGCAACTACATAAAAAAACCTGGCAACCATATACAACACCCTAGAATGGTGCTATTTAGTTTTACACAGACGAACATCTTAGCAACTGCATAGCAACACCCTGGCAACCACCCAGACCACCTTAGCAATAGCAATATCTAGAAACGTCTCCCAGAACACCCTTGTAAATGCATAGAAACACCCTGGTAACCACACACAACACCCTAGCATTATTTATTTATTTATTTATTATTATTTATTTTTTTACAAGTGAACACCCGAACACATTTACTTGATTTGGTATCATGTTCTAATGCACTCCTGATCTTGTCATGTGTGCCTGTGCTTGTAGTATATATCAAACCTTATTGATTGGGAAAATATGTCGTCCTCCCACATCCCATGAGCTCTCATACGAGTCTGTGTGAGGTGCTTCTGTCTCTTTCATTAGCTGTGTGTGTTAATATTTTAGGCAGGTGTGTGAGGTTGTACGGTGTGAACTCAGAGTGAATGTTAGAGTGAACGTTTCAGGTATGTGTGTGTGTGTGTGTATCAGAGAGTCTCATTATATCAAACCCTCGGGCCTCAAACCTCCAACAAATTTGCTGTGGAACTGCACAGACACACACTGTCTGTCTGTCTCTCTATCTGTCTGTCTCTCCTGTCCCTTTGAGAGCATCTGTCTCGTTCTTTGCTTCATTATCTGCTTCTCCCTGATTTCTGACCATCACTCACTCCAATCTAACACACCCTGAGAGAGAGTGCGTGATAGTTTTGACTGGCAGTGTGTGTGACTTGAACCTGTTTGTAGTCTGTGTGTGTGTGTGTGTGTGTGTGTGTGTGTGTGTGTGTGTGTGAGACAGGTGCGGATCAACATGATGGTTTTGACAGGCTGTTATGGTGATGTCTTTAGTAATGTGAAATCTCTAAAGTAATGTGAGTAAAAGCGTCTTTCTGTCACTTGATGTGTGTTTCTCAAACTCTCTTCTCTTAACATCTTATCCGTTTTATTGGTTGTTAATTCATGTAATTCTACAGTGTTTTGTAATACTACTTTCTAGGGCTGCCCTTGACTAAAGATTTTTCTGGTCGACTAGTAGTCGCAACTGCATAGCAAAGCCTTGGCAACCACACTCAACACCCTAGAATAGTGCTAGTGGTGACACAGGTGAATTCCCTAATAATCTCCTAGAATACTATAATAGCTGCATAGCAACACCCTATTAACCACCCAGAACACCTTAGCAACTGCATAGAAACACCCTAGCAACCACCAAGAACACCTTAGCAACTGTATCAGTGCCCTGTTAACCACCCAGAACACCTTTGCATCCTCATAGAAACACCCCAATAACCACCCAGAACATGTTAGAAACTGGCTCATTGCCCTAGTAACTACACACAACACCCTAGCAACCACCTAGAACACCTTAGCAGCTGCATAGCAAAGCCTTGGCACCCACACACAACAGCCTAGAATGGTGCTAGTAGGTTTAACACAGGTGATTTCCCTAGTAATCACCTAGAACACTATAACAACTGCATAGCAACACCTTAGCAACCACCAAGAATACCTTGGCAACTGTATCAGTGCCCTATTAACCACCCAGAACACCTTTGCATCCTCATAGCAACACCCTGATAACCACCCAGAACATGTTAGGAACCGCTTAGCAAAGCCTTGGCAACCACACACAACACCCTAGAATGCTGTTTTACTGTTGCTGTTTTTGAGTTTTACACAGATGAATAACCCAGCAACCATCCAGAACACCTTAATAAATGCATAGCAACGCCCTAGCAACCACTCAGAACATCTTAGCAACGGCATAAGTGTCCTGACAACCACACATAACACCCTAAAATGGTGCTAGTCAGTTTTACACAGGTGAATAACCCAACAACAACCCAGAACACCTTA